>OY992878.1:106347124-106947124 GCA_963921405.1 Cepaea hortensis | reverse complement strand
CTCCCTGGTCGAGGGGTAAGCAGCTTTCTCCGTAACCATGAATACTCTCGTGGTTGACTTGAGCGCACGAGAATTGGAAGCGGTTCGAGTCACGCCAGTGACTTATGAGAGTATGGAGCCAGTCGCTCAGAAAGTCGTGGTGTGCTGATGAGCATAATCTAGCCTAGGAATCAACATACAGCTGAAAGATGCTGATGTTGACCGCAATATCCTGAAACAGGATGGAAACGCGGAAAAAAAAATTCTCAAGAGAAGCCATAGTAGTGTAGTAGTTAGAATGCTTGGGTGCTTTCCCAATAGTCAAGTGTTTAAGTCCCCATCAAGGCACTTTGTTTAAACAACAGTCATTGAGTGCCATGAGATCTATAACAATTTGGGCCTTGCACCATATACCCAATACGCTTCAAGGAATGTCAACCTTTACTTACTTATATCTACTATCTCTTTATTCTAATCATTGATAGTTTTTATTTCTTTATTCTAATCACTGAGATTTCCGGTCCCCAACATGTCAGTTGGGCATTGAACCATTAAGGCCTCTGGTGTGTTTATGCTTGTGACTATGGTTTGCATTTGCTTTTTCCTCATGTTGGACATGGTTCCGTCACCCTGCTACTGAGTGAGTGCATGGTGTGACACTGAGAGCTGTGAAATTCGTGTGGAATGCTTTTTCATCTGTCCGCTGTTGTTTTCACAGTGAACTGCATGTTCGGAACAATGGCCGGCTGTCACTGAATTGAATGGTTTGCATTTTTGGTTCACGAGTGCATTTTTCAGGAGACTCCTAGGGGTCATCGCCGGAGCTACGGAGTTCATGCTTTGTTCGGCTCTTTCAGCAGGTAACCCTGTGGAAGAAGACAGCCATGTCTTCTTCATTGACACCTGGGTCAATGAAGTCTTTCTGGTGACTGCCGATTCCATCAACAATGAAATGTACTTTTTGTGGAGGACTTTTGTGTTGGTATTCTGGCGGTGACATTATGCACAGTGTACCTGGCTTGCCAAAACTCCTGTCTGTTCCACTTTTCACAATGGGCGGTGAGGAGCATTTTGTGTGATATTCACTGGCACAGGAACGGAGCATAATGTGGATGACCTGTTGCTGTGAAGTTGGAACTGTGACTAATTAACTAACTAACTGATAGTGTCTGCCAGGAGAATGATGAGATGTGAGATCTAAAACCTGCTTGCCATTGCTGCCTCCACATTCTGTGCAAGCTAGACTTTTTGTTCTCCCCTTCAGTTGATAATCTCTGCTTTAGCTGGATAAAACAATTCTACTGCTTTCCGATTATAGATTAACATTCAGCTGTTAAAATTTATTGTTTCAAATCTCAGATGGTCTTCATTCATGAAATTGTTAGATACTTTCAAACAAAATGGACAGGTAATTATACAGTTCATAGTTACCCTTCTGACATGTGAAAGCTGATCAGGGTGAAGACAGGCATGCTTAGTGTGGAGTGGCATGATTAAATGAAAAAATCAAAGATAGGGAGCATTTGTTGAATCTTTTCCCCAGGACATGCTAGTGTGTTGGGAAATGAGCAGGTGGACAAATTGGCTGGATCTGCATCTCTGGGTAGAGTATTGTACACGATAAGGCAGATGTGGTCAAGGTATTTTAAATCATACTATGGTGTTAAATAACAGATACGTCATCATTGCCTGGAGACAACGCTGGTGGCAGGAAGTGGCCAGAGGATCTGGTTGCCATGCAACTTCCAGGGTTTCATTATAGTTTAAACATTTCAACTCAGAATTAAAACAGTGGCTCAAACACAATAGTCGCCAATGCAGGTTTGGAAGCCAATGAACGAATTGACTGATTCCACTCGGAAGACTTTTGTCTGTTAGGATGACACCATTTATTATCGCAGGCCTGCGGCAATCATAATGATTATTAATAATAATAATAAATAAGTACGTACTGTTCCTGTTATGTCCAGGATGGGCAGTAACCTTAGTATACATAAAATTACTCATATGTTGCCAGCCATCTCCGCTCGAATATTGACCATGTCATTGCTCGTCCTTCTGTCTATCTTCTAAGTCCTTCCTGCCGTTTCAGACATAGCATTTTCTGCGTTCACCTGTGTGTTTGTTACTAGCTTCTATGAACGTTGTCCTCCTTGATTGTCTCGTCCATTTCCAGGTATACTTGAATCACTAATGCGATATCCAGCCAATATTTAGCCAACCGATGTCTCCCGAATCACATAAGCTGCCGCCTTCGAGAACATCCCAAGTTTGTCTATTTTGGTTGTTGTTGACACTTTTTTATGATGTTCTTGTGTTCCGGCGTAATACGCCTCGCAACATTAACGTTTCTGTTCTGGGATTCTTTGGTCTATTCTACTTACGTCATTATGTCGCACCTGCTACTTGGCACTGGTCGACATTCAGTGCTCAGAGGAAAGGCCAGACAAACACATAATCAGATCACAACTGGTACCATTAGTATTGGGACTCATTGCTGGTTGTTGAAGATGAGACGGAGCACGTATGAGAATGTCCCGAGTGCTGTGATGTCAGTTCTTGACAAAACACACTTCAACTCAACAAACATCAGAAAGGACAGTTGTCATTTGTTGGCCACGTTATAAGAGAAAAACTAGAACATGTAGTGACAAGTGGACAGATTTATTGAAAGCCAAATAGAGAAAGAGAATGAGAGACAATTATTGACAACCTGTCATTAAAGCATGGAAAGGTGTCAGCACATGAATTGACATATTCTATTGAATATCATGAGATGTAGAGATGAATGAGCACCCATGCCAGTAGCAAGGCATTTGACGATAATGATGATGATAATTATGTTAAATGCTACAATTAAGTGATTATAAATTCCTTTAGTTTATTGCATTACCCAGAAATCCAAGATTTGTCATGATAAATTCTTCCATCTGATGCCTTGTGGTCATTATCCAAAGAAGATGATGATGTCAACTGTTCATCCTTCACCAAATACTCATTGCTTACACCCATGGGAATGAGGCATACTGAAAAAAGACAAGATTGCTACAAATGAGATGTATTATTTAACAAAGACTTGAGGAATGGGTTCACATGGTTTAGCTGATGAACTAGTCATCATGTAGAACAGTGAACACGAATGTCATTTTACCTTTTATGTTGATTTAACTAAACTATTCTTAATCATTTCTTGTGATAAACCACACCCTTGTCTAATGCCTCACTTAATTGTCACTGCCATATGATATCAGATTTTTTTCTCCCCATATATATATTCTTTATTATCCCAAGATCTTCCCATCTGTACTGTGTTCTTGCAAAATATAAAAACGTCATCATATTTTACTCTGTCAGAAACTTTTGAATGGTCTACAAAACATAAACACAGTTGCTTTTGCACCTGCATACATCTTTCCATGAGCATTGATACAGTGAATATTGCATACATTTTTCTTATATAGGCAACAAACCAAACTTTGTTTCTGAAATTGTTGGTTGTACTTTATTTTCTAACCTTTCCATTATAATATGAAAGAGTAGTTTGGTAACTGTTCTACATAATTTGCATTACACTGTTCTGTTTTTTTAAAGGTATTTTGATCAAAACTAATCGCAGTTGTTTGAGGGGATTTCTTCAGTGTCATAAATTTTATTCAGAATCTTTGTTATTTCTTCCTTGTCAAGTTCTTCCAGTACATCACATATTTTTTCATGAATATTGTCCAGGTTTAGAGATTTAAAATGTTCCATTATAAAGATTGCCTGTTCTCTGTATTCTCTTGTTTTTAATCTCATTATTCAATGCCCATGATTCCCAGGCATGCAGCAGTAGGGGCAGTATGTAATAGGGGTGTTCATTTGAAACCCGTTACAATGGCTTTATTACAAAAGCATGAAAGAAACATTAACAGGCATGGTGGAATTAAACAAAGCATTCATTTTGAATGAATTATGCACCATGGGTTGGTTAGAAGAAGTTGCCGTAGGCATTCAGGCCAGCATCCAATTGCTTAGGTAGGTGGCGAATGCCATCCGCAAAAAAGGATTGTGGTTGCTAACTGAACCAAGTGTTTAACGTGTTCATTACGTCTGCATCTGTGTGAAATCGTTGCCCCTTGAGAGCTTTTTTTAGAGGTCCGAACAAATAAAATTACATGGTGACAAATCAGAACTATAGGCTGGATGTTGGAGAAATTCCCACTTCTTCCTTGCTAATGCTTCCTGCACAATCTTTATGACATGCTGACGAGCATTATCGTGCAACAAAATCACACCGCGAGAAAGCATGCCGGGTCGTTTATTCTTGATGGCTTTTTTCAGCTTGTCTAGTGTTTGCAAGTAGTGGTTAGAGTTGATGTTGACACCAAGTTCTTTAAAGTCGGCCAACAATAGCCCTTCATGGTAAAAAAATGCGCTCAGCATAAATTTACCAGCTGAAACCTGTAACTTGAATTTTTTGGCTTTTGGTGATTCAGCATGCTTCCATTGCATGCTCTCTTTTTTGCTGCTCGACTCAAAGTGATGACACCATGATTCATTGCCTGCCACTATGTGGAATAGAAATGCATCACCCTCCACTCTGTAATGCAGCAATTGGTTCAAAGACCATCCCATGCGTTCCTCTTTTTGGTGGTCGGTCAACATCCGTGGTACCCACTGTGAACACACCTTCCGATATTGCAGGTTCTTATGAATGACCTTTTGAATTGTCCCAATTGACAAATCAAATTCTTTCACTAGCGAACGTATGCTTCGACAATGGTTCATCTGTACTGCTGCATCAATTCTGGCGATGGTTTCTTCAGTTGCAACAATATGTGCTTGACCCGGCCGTCGAAGATCTGTCGCGAACTGATGTCCTTTCCGAAACATTCGTGCCCAGTCTGTCACTATTGTCTTCAACATACATTTGTTACCATACGCTGCCTGCATTCTTCGATGAATGTTCACTGGTCAACATCCTTCAAATGAAAGAAACTGAATCACCGCTCTTTGAGCTTCTTTGGGCAGATTTTGGATCAACACAGCCATTTTCTCAACGTTCAGAAACAGAATCTATGCATCATGGGACGATAAGCATGTGCTCTTTTATTCATTGGTCAGTACTTATCACATGACTATGACATGATCATGCTCAACATACGCAATTACGCGTGATGTGGCAATAACGAATTTCAAATGAACGCCCTTATAATATCCTAAAACTGGTTTTCTGACTTTTAAGGATAGGGATATGTTAAACAAACTGTTCTTCATCTGATGGAATGTTGCCTTTGCTTGGAATATTCTGCATGTTATAACTGCATTAGCTTTTTCCATTTGTTGTTAAAACTGACAAAAAATCTTTGAATATCTCTAGTTATTTCAGTGCTGTTTCTACAGATTCTGGTTGCCTTTTTTCCTTGGTCATGACCATAAATTTTGCCTTTGTGCCGCTTAATTTAAGCCTTTTTATTTCATTTTCAGTTGTTGTAGTATCTATCAATTCCTGAAATTCAAGTCCATTTCCATTTCTTGCAATAAGTTCTATACCATTAGCATTGCATTTTATTCTTGTTTTGGCTGACAACAATGCATTTTACAAATCTTTTCTGATTAAAGATGTACTCATTTTTGGTAATGCACATCTTTGCCAGATCTTCTCCACATCCAAAGATGTCATGAGTATTGGTTGAACCATAAATGTCCGACAATTGTGTTGTTTGTCCCTGCCCATTCTATTAGTCTTTGCATTCCTTCTCTGAGTTTTTATTTTCCAGCTTATCTCCAAATATGTCTTCTCTAACTTTTGTGTTGAAGTCAACATACAAAACAGCAATGAATTATACGAGAACAGAAATTGTTATGCATGACAGTAAGTGTTCCATAAAATCTGAAGATCTATGGTTGATGTTTACATTGTCTTAACAAATCTTGTGCTGAATCAAAGCCATTAGTAACATGCTAGCCTCACATTTGTGCAAACCAATCAGCATTCAATGGATGATGTGGCAAATACCACATTAGCTGATTTATTTCACATTTCCAGGTTCCTTTCCTGCCTTTGCTGACCTGGGTACTCTGGCCAATTTAAACAAATCCGCCCCGATAGGGATTCAAATACATGACCACCAAAGCAAATACTCATTACAAATATTGAACTCCCTCTACTCTTCATGTATTTCAGTAACCAGAAACACCTATTAGATTTTCTCACAACTATTGTGATATCAAAACTACACATTTGACTTTCTTCACTGCTTCTGAAATGTTACTTATACTTAAGCATTTAACAATTGTGTATAACTAACATTTCCAGTTTTCCGAGTGCTCTTTCATTGATCACAAAAATTTGAGCCTAGAACCACAATCCCAATATGCAAGATGGTACATAAAGTGTAACCTTTACCTTTCACATGGAAAAGAATAAAATGGTTAGGTAGAATCACTAACGTAGAGTTTGGGCAGAGAATTTGACATATTCCAGTGAATCAAGATGTGAGGGAAAGACGCTGCCTCTGGATAGTAAATACATTGAGAAACGGTATAACAAGAAAGTCCCTTCACTGGAACAAACAAGGTAAAAAAAAACATAGAAAGGGACCTAAAACACATGAAGACAAGAATTAGAGACAGAGATGAAATGTACGGGGAGGACATGCATGAAATAGCAATGGAAGAATGAAAAGGAATGTTTTGTAAGGACTGTACCTGGAAATGGTGGAACAATCACAGTGCTGTTGGCAGTATATCCTGGAGTGTTTAAAGGTTTTTGTGTGGGGCTCCCAGAATCTGTCTTTGCAGAAGATGGTATTGGGGTATATAAAGTTGGACGTGTTGGAATCATTTGATTACTATTGGTTGGATTGCAGCCCAGGACACCAAATCTGAAAGAACAATATAAAATTGAAACTTTTTCTTACAATTTATATTGTCACAGTTATACAAGAAGTCAAAGTGACCACATAGTTAAATAATCTCAAAATGTCAACATAAAAATGTGCCTTTTATTATAGACTAGCTGACCCGGCCCGGCAGGGATCTATCTATCTATCTGTCTGTCTGTCTGTCTGTCTGTCTGTCTGTTTGACCTGGCCCGGCTTCACCCAGTCCCTGGTGGGGCGCATCTCATTTAACTCATATAAGTAGTTATATAAATTCCCGTTCCTGACTGTCTGTCTGTCTGTCTGTCTATGTATCTATCTATGTATCTATGTATCTATGTATGTATGTATGTATGTATCTATCTATCTATCTATCTATCTATCTATCTATCTATCTATCTATCTATAGCCAGGGGACTTAACTTAAGATATAGCAATGCTACTAAAAGTTATGTCCCTTGTTTTATTTTTCTTATGTTGAGTCATGTAATTATAAAATTTAATTTTAGTAAGTAAATAGATGATTGTACACTAAGAAACTATTACAGTTGGTTGCACGGGAATGAAAAGAAAACATGTAGAAAATTTCATCTCAATCGGATGGACCATTATCGAACGCATCAAATACATCCCCACCCACAGACATACATTGTGTTTTATATATATATAGATGATACATTACAGATATAGAATACATAAATGAAAGTTATATGTTTCCATTACAAGTAAGATTAATATATCTAATATATCTATAATATATATATACGCTAATAGCGGAAGAGCGCAATTGGGAGGGTACAAGCCTTACCCTGGTGCGAGGAAATGCAAGCTAAAGACAAAATTGTCATGGCAGGGCAGACCAGGCCCTAAGCCTTGGTTGGCGACTGGTCTAGGATCGAAGCTCCGACAGGCGGACAGTTAGAGCATTGCTTTGCTGATCCGGCAGCTTCTGCAGCTTGTCTTGTTCCAGATGTAGGGGTGTTACCTTTCCTCTGGAGTGAACTAGGCAGGCCGAGAGAGGGATCATGCTGCATGGGCAACACATGATCTCTATATTTTAGCCCAGGCTTTGTGCTATGGAGAGGCAATAACTCCATCCCTGGTCTTAACTGGTCTCGGAATCAAAGCGAGAGGCAACTGTTACGGGTTATAAGTCCTTGTCAGTTGGCGTAGACATGGGGCGCCACGCGTTGCCTCTGACGGTGGGAGACACCTATAGGTGTCACTGATCAGCTACCGCCCGCCTCAAGCTGGGCAGCCCCCAGCCTATTGGGTGCTGATCCGCCACAGCCTGCCTGCTTCAATGGGTGCTTGGGGCTAGGACAAAATCTGAATCGCAGGCTGTAAAACCAATGCACCAGGTACAAACAAAAATATAAATAGAAACCTCAAGCTACGGCTTGCAACCTGGAACGTGAGAACCATGTGTCCAGGATTTTCCACTGACTTGACCAATATTGACGATGTGAGAAAAACGGCTGTGATTGATGCCGAACTCAATCGTCTTAACATTGATATTGCTGGCCTGCAGGAGACTCGCCTCGCTGAGGAAGGGTCACTCAGGGAAAACAACTACACCTTTTTCTGGAAGGGTAAAGGGCAGGCAGAAAAAAGGCAACACGGTGTGGGCTTTGCAGTGAAGAATTCGCTACTGGGAATGATTGAAATTCCAGCAGGAGGAAATGAAAGACTATTATCCCTGCGCTTGGCAACCTCTTGTGGGTTTGCCACCATTATTACTGCATATGCACCGACACTCGATTCCTCTGATGATGTGAAGGATTTGTTCTATGAGGAGTTAGACTCTGTGATCAAGGCAGTTCCAAAATCCGACTACATTTATATGCTCGGTGATTTCAATGCTCGTGTGGGCAAGGACTCGAGTTCATGGCCAGTGTGCCTTGGAAAATACAACATCGGTCGCATGAATGAAAATGGGCAAAGGCTGCTGGAGCATTGCACCAGTAATGACCTATGTATTACAAACTCTTTTTTTAAAACAAAAGAGATGCATAAGGTCACATGGAAACATCCAAGATCCGGCCATTGGCACCAGCTGGACTTCATCATCACACGGAGACAACATCTGAACCATATATCATTGACTCGTAGTTACCACAGTGCTGACTGTGATACGGATCATTCTTTGGTTGTTGCAAGGGTTAGACTGAGACCAAAGAGAATCTACACAGCTAAACACAAATCTAGCCCCAGGATTAATATTATTAACACTCATGATCCTGAAAAGTGCTTTCAGTTTCAACAGCAACTTGAAGACGCTTTCACTGATACACCAGAAAATTGTACAGTAAATGATAAATGGAATAAACTTAAGGAAACTCTTTGTAAAACTGCCGTAAAGGTTTACGGCACTGTGGATCATAAGAGGCAGGACTGGTTTGCGGCCAACAGCGAGACTCTGCAGCCCTTGATTGATAAGAAGAAGAAAGCTCTCTTAAGAAACAAGGAAAGACCAACGCGTAACACTCTGAGTGAGCTAAGGCAAGCTAGGAAGGATGTGCAAAAGGCTGCCAGGCAGTGTGCAAATGATTATTGGATCAAGTTATGTGAGTCCATTCAAATCGCAAGTGATAAGGGAGACATAAGAAGCATGTATGAAGGAATAAAGAAAGCCTGTGGTCCAGTGATCAAAAGAAGTGCACCATTGAAAACCTTGACTGGAGAAGTCATCACTGATAAGAAACAGCAGATGGACAGATGGGTAGAGCACTATTTGGAGCTTTACTCAAGTGAGACCAAACTAGCGGATAATGCCCTCAACGCCATAGAGGCTCTACCAACTCTTGACCACCTGGACACACTTCCCACCATAACAGAAGTTAAGTGTGCTATAAATGAACTTGCATCTGGCAAGGCTCCAGGTAAGGATGGGATTCCAATAGAGGTTATCAGGAGTGGGCAAGACACACTCACTATACAGATCCACCAGCTAATAGAGCTATGCTGGCGTGAAGGACAAGTCCCACAGGATTTCAAAGATTCAAGCATCATAACACTGTACAAGAACAAGGGCGATCGGAGCGACTGCAACAACTATAGGGGTATCTCACTTCTGTGTATTGTTGGAAAAGTATTTGCCAGAATTGTTCTGCGCAGACTTCAAGTCCTAGGAGATCAAGTCTACCCTGAATCACAGTGTGGCTTTCGACAGAACCGGTCTACCACTGATATGATATTCTCATTGCGACAAATGCAAGAAAAATGCCGTGAACAGAATCAACCACTGTTTATTGCCTTCATCGACCTCACAAAGGCATTTGATTTGGTCAGTCGTGAGGGTCTGTTCAAGGCACTAAAGAAGATTGGCTGCCCACCAACTCTTCTGTCCATTGTGGAATCGTTCCACACAGGCATGAAGGGTATAATCAAGTTTGATGGTGCAACTTCTGAAGAATTTGAAATCAAGAGTGGAGTTAAGCAAGGTTGTGTACTAGCTCCCACCCTCTTTGGAATATACTTTTCACTTCTACTGAAATATGCATTTCGTGATCAGGATGGTGGTATATACATTCACTCACGCTCAGATGGCGGCCTCTACAATGCTCAGAGATTGAAGGCTAAGACCAAAATTAGGAGGGTACTGATCAGAGAGTTGCTTTTTGCAGATGATGCTGCAGTTACGACCCACTCTGAGGAAGAATTGCAATGTCTACTATCTGCATTCTCCAATGCTTGTTCTGAATTTGGTTTAACAATTAGCAAAAAGAAGACACAGATTATGTCACAGGGTGCACATGGGGTACCATCAATCTTTATTGACGACGCCGAACTAGAGATAGTAGACCATTTTACATATCTAGGATCAGTGGTAAATAGCAAATTATCCCTAGATCAGGAAATCAACATCCGGATTGGCAAGGCAGCAACAACAATGAACAGGTTAAGAAAAAGAGTCTGGGAGAACAGGAAGCTTACTGCCAAAACAAAAGTCCTTGTCTATCAAGCCTGTGTCCTTAGTACTCTTCTCTATGGCAGTGAAACCTGGACAACTTACTCACACCAAGAGAACAATTTAAACAGCTTTCATATGCGGTGTCTGCGAAGAATTCTTGGTATTAAGTGGCAAGACAAAATCACAAATACTGAAGTATTGGAAAGATCAGGTTGTGTGACAGTTTATTCCATGCTCAGTCTTCGTAGACTTAGATGGATAGGACATCTTAGGAGGATGGATGATGGTAGAATACCAAAGGATATCTTTTTTGGTGAATTACAGATCGGTAAGAGATCTCAGGGTCGGCCTCTACTACGATACAAAGATGTGTGTAAGCGGGACATGATTGATACAGGCATTGATAATGCACATTGGGAGCAAGTCGCCGCTGAACGTGTTGCATGGAGGGCAAATATCAGAAATGGAATAAAGTCAAAGGAGAAAATTATTGCAGAAAAGTCACACACCAAGCGTTTGAGACGTAAGATGGTGCATGATGGTGGAAATGACCACGTGTTCACATGCACCCACTGTGAACGGACATTTACAGCGCAAATTGGCCTTATCAGTCACACTCGCTACCGCCATAGTTAAAAGTTATTATGCCTTTTTAAAGCACAAACTATCGTCTGTCAAGACGGCAAGGTGCCAATGATGTCATAATAATGAAAAAATCATGCACCAATAAATAATAGTAATAGCAGATCTACTTCTTTTGCTGTCAAATATTGAGATTTTTTTTTTCATGTGTGATTTCCGCGAGGTGATCATGAAATGCCAGAATCCTTGACTCCTCTCAATTTAATAAACATTGATTAGCATGTGCCTGAAAACAGCAATGTTAGCATGGTAGGATATTATCACTGCAATCATTGCTGTAGCTTTATCTAAAGACTACCCCTATCTAGTGCTTGGCAAGGATATAGTCTTCTGTCTTGTCTTCCATTTATTGATGCAATCTTTGGCCATTCAAAAAACTTCTTTAAAATACTTCATTTTTAAAATATCATAATGATGCAAGATCTTGTCCAGCCATGCTCAAAGTCTCTGATCCATACAGAATAGTTGATACTAATGATGTATCACAAAAATCTGTTCTTCACAAAACTGATTTTTGTGATACATCATTAGTATCAACTATTCTGTATGGGTCAGAGACTTTGAGCACAGCTGGACAAGATCTTGCATCATTATGATATTTTAAAAATGAAGTATTTTAAAGAAGATTTTTGAATGGTCAAAGATTGCACCATTAAATGGAAGACAAGACAGAAGACTATATCCTTGCTGTGACGAAGTCCCCAGCTTCCTCTTCATCTTTTGATTAAATTGGGGTAAATTCTCGTTAAAACCCTTAGGTAATTATTTAAGAATCTATATTCGTTTTTATACCTAGATATCTATGTATAGATAGTCCCTGTCTATAGTATAAATCAATGGCTAGGTAATGTTATTAATTTAATATGAAGAAATACGTTACATTAGCACAGGGGGAGAGGCTTAATTTACAAATTAGGGTACCCAGCCAAATCTACAAATTTGGCTACGACAGTTTCACACTTTGGTCTGCGATTGTCACGGCAATGAACTCCCTGGCATGGCCACTTCCGGTCAGGGGAGAGATAGCGAAACTCTGCCTTTTTTGTGCTAGATGTCATGGTAGAAGCATGTGTGGGTAAACTAGGCTCTTAGAATACTTACAGAGTGATAAGAGATTTTCTCAGGCAAATAGTATGCCAGTATATTAGAAACTAATATATATAAAGAACCGTAGCGCGTGTGGCTTCAAACCCGACAAGTGTGGTCAGAAAATAAGAAGGGTAAAGTATAGCTATTTGTATCGATATAATTTGCGTGTGGTGCCGATCTTTCTTTAGGAAGTTAAAGTAGTGGAAACCGCGATAATAAGTTATTTTAACGACTAAACTCGATCGCGTATATTATACTTCATATGGGTAGTTGAATAAACAAGCAGGGAAAAGGGTAAACGTAACTGCGTCAGGAATTACCTTTACATGAGATTTAGAGCGATGTAGAATAGTTGGGATCGTCGCATAACGTGAAGTCGGGTAGAACGCGTTTTTAATTAGTCCTTATAGTAGTAGAATAGGCCATACTAATCAAGCCGTTAATTTAGGAAATAACATGAGGCATTTCAGTGGTAGTGATTGCGAATAATTATAGTTAATATTGAATATTTCGATGCCGCGAAAATAGGGAATCTTACTAAACACGTGTACGAATGTCAAATACTAACGTGGGAGACCCTAGGCATTTTCATTAATTCTTATTGGTGATTTCTCACCAATTCGCAATACTGTTCTTGCTTACCACTCCATTAGCTTTCAGTCTATCATATTCTATTATGATAATTACATAAATTGTGTGTATTTTAAAATATACGTTACATAGAATAATTATTAAATATATGCTAGGAATATAGCCTCAGAATTAGAACATAAATATTATTATTTCAGTAATTTGTTTAATGGATTGTATATGTCTCTACCTCTAGATTAATTGTTAATTATTATATTTTAATAATATAACTATTATATTTATTATCTGATTATATTTTTACTTATTACTGAATAATCATTATATTCACTTATAAGAAAGAATAGAATAATTTTATTGAGCTGTTTTCCTTAGGCCAGTATGTTGCTATTTATCCTAGGATAGGGAATGATAGGGAGCAGGGACAGATAGCTCATGCTATTTTGCTTCTGCATGTATTATGAGATGTAATTGGCCATCAGTGAACAGTTCATGGCCGATGCTTACAGATGTCGTGGCAGAAGATTCACATATTCTCACTATATTTCACAGATTTGACACCTTCAGCGCCAAGCTTTGGATGCGCCAACCTGTGTGACTGACTCTTTGTGAAGCATCACTTACCACCATATCACTTATATTACCTACAAAATAGGGTTAACAACCACTGTGCAACTCAGAGGACCAGATGCAAAGATAAGTGGCCAAACTTACCATTGGCCACCACCATCTACATTATATTTCAGGCCAAAGTTACCTGAGTGATTAAACAAATTTAGTTGATTCAACATTCTAGCAAGATAGGATAATAATATAGTAGAGGTAATTGTACCACCCTTTTATGTACAGGGCTGACTTCCGTGGAGCACCCAACGTGTCTTATATAATTAAAATGTAACATTGTTAGTTTCTAAAATTTACAACCACTAGTTGTCACCTTATTTAGTAACCTTAGTCATAATAGAGTGAGAAGATACAAAGGTTTGTCTCTTTTATATATTGTACTCCTTTCTCCGTATTGGTGAGAGTGATTAGAGTTTGGGGGCTCGAGCTTTTTATTTCAGGCATGTAGCTAGACAACCTTGGCAGACTGTCTTTATCAAACAAGTATAGTTGTACGCCATTCCTGTCTGCCTGAACACTGTGAGAAGACTAGACCTGTTCTGGGACCTTTAATTCTTCTAGAAGTACGAGCTATTCAGTCTTGTCTTCTCCAGTGACTTATTTTTCGGCACTCTTCCGACAGATGGGTCTAAATAGTTCTGCAGTAAATAAGTTAGGGTTTAGGGTTAGGGTTAGTGTTAGTTATATAAAATTATTCACTGCAGAACTATTTAGACCTGTCTGTCGGAAGAGTGCCTATTTTTCTATTCATAGAAAGTCTATCCGCAGCAACTTTGATATATACTCTATCATTGTAGCTGACGCTACGCTACACTTGCCAAGCACTAGATAGGGGTAGTCTTTAGATAAAGCTACAGTGATGATTGCAGTGATAATATCCTACCATGCTAAAATAGCTGTTTTCAGGCACATGCTAGTCAATTTTTATGAAGTGGAAATATCTTACATCTACTGAACGCTTTTAGTTGCCATCCAGTATTTCTATATTGTATGTAAATTAACAGGACCTGCAAAATTTAGTAGATGTGGTTGTTACACACAGTGAACAACTAGGGTTAGAATTGAATTGTAAAAAAGACACAGATTATGGTCGTCACTAGGAAGAACAAAATACCACAATGTAATATACAAGTAAATGGGAATATTCTTCAACAAGTGAATAGGTACAATTATCTCAGAACAGTAATAACATCTGATGGGAGATGCCTTGAAGATTAGAACAAGAATCGCCATGGCAAAAGTAGCCTTTAGCAAGATGAAAAACATACTGACCAATAAAAAGATGTCAATTTAAACGAGAAAAAGAGTGTTGAGATACTACATAGAACCTGTACTCTTATATGGATGTGAGGCTTGGACAATGAGCAGTCAAGCTGAAAAACATCTGATGGCTGTGGAAATGTGGTTTCTGTGGAAAATGCAAAGAATACCATGGACAGCCAGAAAGACCAATGAACAAGTTCTTCAAGAAACAAATGAAAATCGTAAACTGATTAGAGACATTAGACGTAGACAGTCACAATTTTTTGGGCATGTTATGAGAAGAAATGATCTGGAGAACTTGGTGACAACTGGTAAGATCGAGGGGAACAGACCAAGGGGAAGACCTAGAAGCAAGTACCTGGATGGCTTGGCCTTGTGGCATGGTCGAGACAGAAACACGGAGCTGATCCACGACACTGGTGATCGAGTGAGATGGCAGAACATGACCGCCCACGCTTACCGGCATGGCACATGATGGATGGATGGATGGATGTAAATTTCCCAAAACCATATAATGAATTTGCATTATTACAAATTTATAAGTTATTATATAACAGTAAGAATCATGTGTCCTAAGTGCAGATATGAACCCTGTTTGAAAACATACTATAAGAATGGCCCTATATGCTTAGTTAGAACACACATTCTTGTGTGTTACATATAACCAGTTTTAACATATAGCTCTGAATCCTGGATAATAAATAAGCAAACAAGACAATCCACTGAAACACCTAAAATGTGATTTTAGAAGCAAATGTTTAAAAAACACCATGGATGAGTAATCTAAATGTTATGAACAAAGCTAAAACACAAAGGAAACAATCATCAGAAGGAAGTAATCAGCATTTGTGGTCATCTTAACAGAAGAGAAAAACTAATATATTGTAACATCTGGTAAGATTAATGGACACAAGGTTAGAGGAAGGCAGTGAGTGAAGATTCTCAAAAGCCTTGCATTCTGGCATGGACAGATAACAGCACTTGAACTGATACATTCTGCTAGAGAACAGAAGTTTTGGAGAAGTATACTCACCCAGGCCAGATGACTTGGCAAGACACTTGATGAGATGATGATGATGATGATGATGATGATGATGATGATGATGATGATGATGTTGCTTATAATTTAAACAAATAGGCAGTTCACTTATACATGATAGAGTAAAACAAACCCTTGCTGATTACCTCAAAGCAACACCATGGTAATGGGTGACTGGTACAATACGAAGATAGCGTGCAATGACGTTCTGCTCAAAGAAATTTGTCACTGTTGAATCTGAGTCATTGTTGGCCTTGAAGATCTTGGCATGTCCATCCTGTTGCTCTGAATAAGGGATGAAGACAACACCATCAATGCTGTAATACACCTGAAATCCTGTTACCCATTTGTCCTCTTTCCCTTCACCTTGTGTCACAATACCAGAGATAAACTTTGGCTCTCTGAAGTCCACTTGAATATAGGGAGATGTGTCCGTCAATCTGTAACATGATTAAAAGACATTTACATTTTTAATACAAATACATAAATGTTCCTCCAAAATCAGTGTTCATCATGCTTAATATTAACAAGAGCAGCCATTTAACCATTAATCTTTCTTTCATTCTGGTACTGAAAGATGAATACTGAAGCAAATAATTTTACATAATTAAGTTCAATGGCACAACGCTCTGTGCTTACTGCAGGGTAAAATCCCACAGAAGTAACATGAGCATATTATTTCCTCCATCTATAATTTCTATCTATAACCTCAATGGCTTGGAACACTGAAGAAGAAGAAGATCTATAACTTTTGTCACAAAATAGCACTTTTATTAATTTTAAATGTATTTCTGATTTTTTCTGCCCATTTCCATAAGGCACTTCACTCTGCATTTATACCGGAACTTGATTTTCTACTGCTCATGAACAGATTTCCTTAGTGCTTAGTTTAGGTTTATTTTCTCCATGTAATTAGTCAGTATTGTTTTTTGTTATAATAATTTACTGAAAATAGTGCACTTTCCCTGGACCTGCTGCACCTTACATATTGATTGTTGTTTAAGCCCTGAAAAGGATTTATATCTGTCAAAGTGAGGTTGGTATTGAAACTTGTCTCTCAATCTGGTACCAAATCTTCATTGGGGATTGTGTTTCATGGCTCTCCTCACCCTCTCCCACGCCCAAGGTATGCAAGACTGCTAGTGGAACTTCACATCTGCATAGAGGTATATAAGGAAGTAACCAGTCAGAATCAGAAGTCAGCACAGTATATATGTGCTGACTAGGATTAAGTCTATGTTGGTCATGTTTCCTCCATATGTCTGAGGTATTTAATTGTCAACAGACTCCCACCCAATGCCCAGGGAGATCTGCTGAAGGCTGTAAAATTATGTCATTTGTTACTACCACACCAAAGATACAACTATAATTTCTGTTCAGATGTGAAACAAACCAATCAATGTTCATCATGCTTATTCACTTATTCAAGTATTAATGTCAAAATTATGGTGAAAAGGTGAGAGAGGTTTTGAAATCTCAAACAATAAAATAATAAAGACATTGTCAAATTATACAGAAACATACAGTTATAACCTGAACACCCTAGACAATGAAAGCTGCATAGACAGCTAATCCATATGACCAGAATTCTTACATTAACTTCTTCATGACAAGTGCAAGTAAAACTATTATATTCAAGTTACATAACAATATGAGGGGAGGGCACAGATCATTGAAAAGTAATCAGGTAACAAGTGTTATAATCCTATAGCTGCTCAAATGTTAAATGAGTCAAAGATGTGTGGAAGGAATAAGCACTAGAAATAGACAAAGTATTAAACACAGAGACAATAACAAAATCAGTTTGTACAAACACTTTACTTTTTAAATGATGAGAGACTATTAAATAAAGCATATCATGCAACAAGCAGAAAAATCTAAAAGACTGACAGACCATCCCATATATCAGAGGTACAATGGTCTTGAAGGGGAAGAATAAAGAGAAACAATCTTCAAGAATCTGCAAAAAGAAAGATTAAAACAGAGCCCATACTCAACATATCAACAGTCAAAGCCATTAACAATGAAAACAGAATCCCAACCTGGTGACAACTGCAACTGCTTGAGATGATAGAAAACTTTCCTGGTACTGTGAAAAAAAGCACTCGGAATTAATCAAAAAGAAGACAGACAACCATAATCTACAAGAAGAACATTATCTAAGCAGCACCGAGACCCAAGCATGGATCAGCTAAACATTCAACAGAAAATGGAGCTGGAGGGATTTTTCTGAATGTAAACAATGGAGCAAAGAAAACTGTCAGTAGCAACAACAAAATCCTCCAGAAACTTCAGAGCAGAGATAGAGGCTTTGAAAACTGCAGCAGAGATGTTGACAGAGAAAAATAAATAGAAACAAATAGCTCTCTTTACAGATGCCACGTCAACATTTTTAATGCTTATGTGCAAAACCAGTGCAGAACTAGACGACCTAAGAGCAGCACTCAACAATTTCAGAAATCTACAATGGTTGGAATACAATGGATCCCCTCACATTGCAACATACCTGGAAATGAAGATGCCAATAGGTTAGCAAATGAAGGTGAAAGACTACCTCAGCCTGATATAAACATAATGATGAGGTCAAGAGATTTATAAGAAGCAATTACAGCTATTAAGTGGAAATTAGAGCAGCCAGGCCACGAGAAAGAATGATTGATTGATTGATTGATTGATTGATTTAGGAATCGACATCACAGCATTCGGGGCATTCCCATAAGCACTCCATCCCCATCCTCAGCAGCCAGCGAAGAGTTCCAACACCAGTAGTACCAGTAGCAATCTGATTATATGTCTGTCTCGTCTTTCCTCTGAGCGTTGAGCGTCGGCCAGATCCCCTCGTCACTCTTCGCTGTCTCATTCTTGCCAGACCATGATAATCCATTTGCTCCTCCGAGGTGTACACGTGCTCCAACAAGGCCGTAACCACGTCTGCCTTGCCATGTATCAAAACTCCACCAAGTTCTGCAGAGCCAGCCAATCTGTCCGCCTGTTCATTTCCCAGCACACTGGCATGCCCCGGAGAAAAGATCCAGGCGATGCTTGTCACCCTGTCGCAGAACTCAGTGGGTCCGCCTCGTGATGTTTCTGCTTCAGGAAATGTCCGTTGAGACATCGGGCAGTCGGGTGAAGAAAATTTGCCGGTGAAAGGGAATTAACCAGTAATTTGACTCAACCCGACCAGAGTCGTTGCTCGCCCTTTAAGAATATTCCAGTATGTGGGTGGCGGAACAGGTTTTCGGGCAAGACAGACTGCGCATGTCCGACGCAAGCGCAGTCGATTGTCCCAGAACAAATGATCAGTTGGAGACAAAGGTTGCTGGCAGGCAGTCAACATTTTGGCCCAGTGCTAAGTGAGAGAGAGCGCGACACCGTGTCTTGATGAGGGTTGAAGACTTCTGACATAATGTCCAGTTGCAATGACACCGCTTCTCTTATCCACTGTCATGCTGTTTGTGTGAAGGTATGTGTACAACCTTTCTCCTTAACTAGTGCGGTGTCGGTGATTCGAATTATGAGATTTCGTTAACGCGTGACCGGTGCGAGAAAGGAGGTCACGTGTGAACATTGGTATGGTTGTGTTTTCTGACTGTAAATTAAGCCTGTGGCAAACGCGTGTTTACCAGCATAGTATTGCTAAGCTATTTCGTAGGGTAGCAGCGAGCGGCTTATTTACAGACCCTGTAGATTGGGAAAATCGGGTTCAGGGAAGCGAGACCTGTAATTTGAGTTCACACATGGCCAACTTTGTAACCTTGAGCGTCGGCGTGGCCAGCGTGGCCGAACCATTACCCGTAGCGCTACCGGAAGTGGATTAGGGAGTCGCTTCGGATATATCGAGTGATATATCGATGAACTCGGGCGTGTGCAACGAATCGAATGAACTGGTCAGCCGAAACCTCCGAGGTTGTTTCAAGGTCGTACCGGGAGTTGAGCTTCAGATCACCTGGTATGGCGACCACTGGCTTCTTCTTGGCTTTCCTCACATCTGTCTTTTAATTAGTTCCCTCGATGGAATGCCAGCTTAATTTATAGTGGATTCCTGAGAGGTTGATAGAGGGAGAAGGGACCATTGCGACAGAATTGTTCATATTGAACATGACACCGTTCTAAATGCCCCGACCTGGGACCAGGGAGGGGGAACGGGGTGTGGATTTCTGCTACAGGGGGATCACCCTGTATATTTATTTGGAGTTACTGGATTGTGCCTACGGCATGGTACGACATCAGCGTTGGCGGATAACAGGAAGGGGGTGAGGAAGTACTGCCATCGGCCCTCCTTCAGGGCCCTTCTATCTATACGTACAACTAACTCACTAACCATATGTGTTGTCTAGCTATGTTTCAGCAGAGACCCATATCTCAGACACCAACCTTGGCCCAGTCCTACGTTCGTCTGAGAAAGAGGATGTAGGTGGACAGATGCCACTTTGGTTCTAGGTCCAGTCTGTCCTCGACCATTTGAGCAGCCAGTGAAGGAGTGCAGCCCTTATGGGAAGGGTCCACATGTCTGAGTAAGGGGGACTTAAGTGTATCTGCTGTGGGTAAGTCTGATTCATGGTGCTCTCACTGAGTGTTATCCTCCACAGGTTCTATCTTGTTGAGAGCAGAGTGGCGATCTGGGGATGAGTCCAGTGATCTGGACTAGGGCGTGAGCCGGTGTGAACAGCTTGGAAGTCTACCACCTCAGCGAGCAGTACTTACAATCAAGAGTACGTCTCAGGATGGGCTCCAGCTAACTCATCGCCCACGCCACGTCTGATATCCCAGGTTGTTCGCCATGACAGCACCATATCGCCTGGTTCGTTACTTCAGCTGGGCAAGTATCTGGTTGTTGTTAGTGTCCCAACTGTGAGCCTGACTGACTGCCTTCATGCCAACTAGTTATGATGTCTCCGCTACCAAGTGCCTGGTACCCTGTGGTGCCTGATATTGTGGAAGAACTTTTGTCTGTTTTGAACTCTATCTACAGTGCCACGTTTCAGCGAGGGAGGTATCTGTGCTGTGATATCTGCGCTATGAGTCGGATGATCTGCGCGGGTTGCATAGACAGTTGGGACTGCTACTATTATTGTGTGAGAGATCACCCTCTCGCTATACCCCCAGTACCCTCGATACTTCCAGACTTTTCCAGAGGAGTGTCCTAGTTCCTCAGCCACCCAAGAGACAGTATTTATCCCTATACTAGGGTGGTCCAGATTTCAGGGACGTCATCCACCGGAGGTCCCAAGTACCAGTGAGTCGACTTGCCAGCCATCCTATCCAAGTGGAAAAACCTATACCTGGAGGGAGGCCTGAGATACTTGGTGAGCGTGTCTGACTTACCCAATAGTGTGACTTGAGGCCCTGACGATGATGACACTTTCTCCAGGAGGCTACTTGATCCTTGCCACGTGTTATCTCTCATAGATACTGCAAGGCCTATCTCGGAATAATCATTATCATTCTCATTCATCTTGTATAATACACCATATTGTTACCATAGTTAGCTGCCAGAGTTGCGTCATGAGTTCAGGACGAGGTTTGAAAGGGGTAACGTCCCTTGGTTGAGAGTGAGGGAGATAGGGTTCCATGGGCCGAAGGGGTTTTGTGGACTGAGGTCACCTATGTCCCAGGGCTAAAGGTATCCCGTTGTTAAAGTCTGATAGCAGGTTCCCCTCACCCCAGGGAGTGCTGTGACACACCCGTGATCTCCGAAGCGAAGCAAGCCACTCCGCACGAAGTCTGCCCGTCCTCACCCTCGTCAGCATGCTTTCTGAGTCAGTTACAATCACGATGTGTGTGTGTCGTATTCTCCATCCAGCGGAGAGCCGCAGTGCTGCCTCCACCTCCATTCTTAAGCTGGATGTTGTGGTATCATAAGCCAGGCTCTCCTGCACCAAACATCGACCATTAGCTTTGGTTATGAACCCCAGCCACTTCTCTCACCTCTTGACACCGAACCATCTGTGTAGATAATCACTTCACCCGAGTGAGCATTGTCCTGAATTAGTTGCTGGATTTCCACTTCCATGGGCCCTGCTGGCCGCTCCCTGCACTCCCGGCTTAATGTGATTATAACTCTGCACAAGTCTAACTGCTCCGCTGGCACTCTGACCCACTCCTCTCCTCGCCAGAAAGATGATGCATATTACCTCCTCCAGTGAGAACAAAGAACAAATAACAATCATAAGACTCAGCACCAAGCACAACAGGCTACATGTTTAATCAACTCAAGATATGAGAAACTCATGAATGTCACTGTGGCACAGCTTGAGATACTCATGAATGTCACTGTGGCACAGCTTGAGATACTCATGAATGTCACTGTGGCACAGCTTGAGATACTCATGAATGTCACTGTGGCACAGCTTGAGATACTCATGAATGTCACTGTGGCACGGCTTGTTCTGTTTCTTTTGTTTGCTCACTTTGAACTGAAGCGTAATCCATATACATGCTGCTACTTCTACTGCACTGGACTGATTTTTGTGTATGGGTTAGCTTTGCCTATCACTAGTGTCCCTCACCATCAGGCCAACTCACTCCAACTTCTGAGGATAATGTGAGACTGCTAAAATGACAGCTAAACATTTGTTGCTGGAGTGTCTAACATGTGCAAGAACAGAGCTATTTTGGCTTACAGTCACTCCATGTGAAGATACACTTTATGGAGATATCTAAATGTTTTGCGTATCCTTTTACAGGACTTAGCTGTCAACAGCAGCATCTTTCAGCTGTCTGTTGATCTCTTGGCAAGATTACGCTCAGTAGTTTGCCATTGCTTTCTGAGCGGCCGGCTCAGTATCCGCAAGTCACAAGCGGGGGTCGAACCACCTCAGTTCTCGCTCCGCTGCGAGACTCTGCGTGATAAACGGGATTACAGAGAGAAAGTGTTGTAACCCCACAGCCAGAGAGACCGGCATGGAGATATCAGCAAGCTCAAATTGACTGCTGTTTTCATTTTTGGATTTATCCATGCTGATATCTGGGAGGTATATGAAAAAAGAGAAGAATCTGAAAAAAATGTCAATGCCATACAATGTGGCCAAACATGCAGCGCCCCTCAGCAGTTACTGAAGTATAAATGTTGCTCTCAATAAACAATTACAAAGATCCCTGCAAAGTAGCTTACGCAGGTATCCATGATCCCTGGTAGCCATCTTCTGAGAGTCTTGCAAGCTCAGGTCCATGGTTGCTTGACTCTGAAGATGATGTCAACTGCGAGTCCTCAATGATTCTCTGGTTTTCAATTCCCATTGATTTTGAACAAACTGCAAATGACAATATCAAATATTCTATAAAAATTCTCAAATGATTTTAATTACAAAAATTTATGTTTAAAGTATCTGTTGATTATGTGTTAACTGTTAGTATACTTGAAGTCACTTAAAGTAGTGATCAGTTATGAAGAAAAATAGTGAACACCACATCAAGTGGCTGATGCTGGCTCTATGCTTCGAAGGTCCACTGTAGTGGCTATGGTAAGAATGATAACATTTGTTAGACCTTAGATGTAAGAAACTTCTATCCAGATCATGCAGGGTTCAAGGTAAAGAGCAGGCTGATTTGCTAGGCTTATGGACACATATTGTGTGTGTGTGTGTGGGGGGGGGGGGGGGGGGGGAGAAGACTGAAGATGGTCAAAGACAATATAATACAAAGTACATATAATACATGTTACACATTTGGCCAAGCCATTCAGGTATTTATCTCTATGTATTTCCTTGCTTTTTTTCCTGTCTGGTTTGCCAGTTATCACCATGTTTTCAAGTTCATCTCTCTTTATAATGTGCCCAAAAACATCATAACTGTCTTCATCTAATTCCTCTAATCAGTGTAGGGCTTTCTGTTTCTCAAAGGGCTTCCTCGTTCATTGTTCTATTCACTCATGTTATTCTGTGCTTGTTCCACAGAATTGTAGAAGGAATAAGAAATTATTTTAATTACATGTGGCATGATTGATTGGATTCAGGGACCTTCTTCATGACACAATAAAACTATCTATTGTTGCTACAATCTTCTCCTTCAAACCATGTTTGAAAGTATCAGCTCAGTGCACAAAAATGTGTAACAAAATTCCATAATTCTGGTTGCCACATGTTTGACCTGGTGTGGGAAGAAAATGTTGTCCTTCTTCATGATCTGAAGGAATAATAAGGTTTGTATTTACTCACGTGGTTCAAGAGTCTGAAGCACTGGAGGGGTTGGTGTGAAGTTGATGGGCATTGTTCCAGTGTGTGACAGAGTTGGAATACCATAAGGTTTTGTTGTTAGCTGATCTTCAAATGGAACTGTTGAATGGGATGTGGTATTTGAAAGAGAGAAACAGCCAATGTAATTCAGCCTGAGCCCAGGACCTGAGGGACTCCATGACAGTGGGATTAGTCTGACATACCTTGCCAAAATCATCTGTGAAAGGAAGCAAGAAAACTATGTTAGTGCGACTTTGATCTACAGAAACATGACAGTGGGATTAGTCTGACATACCTTGCCAAAATCATCTGTGAAAGGAAGCAAGAAAACTATGTTAGTGCGACTTTGATCTACAGAAACAAGTCACATTGCATGAGGGATTATAGTGGCTTAGTGACATGGCTGTCTCATCAGGGGTTAAAATCTAGTTGAGGACAATATGTCCAGGTCAATTCTGTTCCAAGAAACCTGATGCTGGCAATCTGCCCCATGACTCTGGTTAGTCGTCTGAATGTCTTGACTTCTTAGCTAAGGGCTCAACATATGAGGTACCTGGTGTGATATTCAAAATACCTTGATGTTTAGAAATCGTAAAAAGTAGGCCATAAGACCGTTGTTTTGACACAATTGTAAAAATTTAGTAAACCTATTCCCAGCGGTATATTTAGAGAATTTCTGAATACTAATATACTTAATTTGGGATCTTGCCAATGTGATGGAGTACTAGCACTGAGTTGAGAGTCCCCCTACATTTGAAGAAATCAGAGAACTTATGTAGTCCCACTAAGCAATGAGGATGATCCTTAAATCTGACCCGTCAGTCAATCAATCACAGTGTCTTGCTGTAAAGCTTTTTGTTTAATATTCAAGTCATATTTAATCAGAAACCAAAATATTTTGGCCATATTAAGAGTCATAGTGATGTGTAACAAAAATTTATGGAAGGCTTGGTTCCTTGAAGAAGTAAAGGTCAACGAGCACGAAAATGAATACAGGACATTGCAGACATCTTAGGCATGAGGGTACATAAAGAAACTTTCTGGTGGACCACGATGAAAGCAACGTTTTGCAAAGGTCCTTCTACATGATAGTGAGTGACTGATCGTTGGATGCAACTTGAGTTACACTTGTGTGAGAAAAGTGGCCAGTTTGATACCCAATCAGGACATCAGATTTATACACAAGTCTCAAAACCCTAGACAACAAACAAGTGATGTCACATGTTATATGCCACTTTCTGATACACTTCTCTATAAAGAATAACTGTAAATGTTATTGGAAAACTTTTGTGCTAAAGATGATGATCATTTCCTTCATATTATAATCATTAAGTCATGGGAGATCTTGCATCCAGGTCATATTCTCTATTATTTAATTAAAACAATAATTTAACATTACTTTTAACTGTAAAGATTATTTTGGATAACTCTTTAACACTTTATCTGGTCTGGTTGACCAAACTATGCCAAAATTATCACTGTCATAAATGTTTAAAAACAGCATTGCACTCTAATGTATTGTACAATAAGAGTTATTGACTGAGGAAATAAACCTCATTTTAAAACATAACACATTACATTATGATATTTTCACTGATTCAGTACAGAAGGATGATATACCGCCAAATGCGAATTTTAATTTGAACTGAAGGATGGAATATTGCCATACTAGGGACACTATCTTCAGTAATTTTAATGCTCAGTAAACAGAAAATTACATTGTAATACTTTCTCATTTGATTCTGTACCATGCTTGCCATCACCTTTGGTTCTTGAGTTGTGACATTTTGTTATTGTGAGTTTTGAAATGACTCAGGTCGTGTTATGTTTGCTCAGGTTGTATAATATGCCACAAAGTTTACTTTACATCCATACAAAAGAGTTCCCTATGCAATTACATTTAATTTGATTCATGTCTGCTTTCACAGTAAAAACTTTGACGTCATTACTATGACATACCCTTCATTTATGTTTCATATATTGAGGTTTAAAACCAACCGATTAAAGGATAATTTTCTCAAATCTTCTTCTTCTTCTTTCGTTCGCCTGAAAGATGTTTATAACTGCAATGTTGTCTCTTGTATGAATCTAACATTTTCTCAAATAACAAGACTACAAAGTTTATGTTCTAACATTAATAAGACTACAAAATTACATTCTTTCATTAATAGGATTTTAAAGAATCAACATAATTATTCTTCTCATCTCATCTTGTTCCTCTTGTACCTTGCGGTGTCGAGGTGAAGTATAAACAGCGGGAGAGTGCCCGCTTATGGTCTTCATGTATCGATATTCCCATGGACTCTCTTATTCCCTGCGTCCATTGTTTACGTGGTCGGCCTCTTCCTCTGCTTCCCTCTGGTCTGTACACCATTGCTTGTTGTGGTATACTGTTAGTTGGTAACCTTCTTGCATGGCCAAACCATTTGACTTGCAGCCTTCTAATAAAATTTAGTGCGGCTTTGAGACGAATGTTGCGAATTCATTGGGCTGCCACAGTAACTAACAACGACTGCCTAAAACAGGCTAATGAAACTAGAACATTATATACAACAATAAGAAAGAGACAAACAGCTTTCTTCAGTCATGTGATGAGAAGAGAGGCATTAGAGAACATCGTTACAACTGGAAATATCGAGGGGAAGAGAGGTAGAGGCAGACCAAGAGAAATGATGCTGGATGGATTGAGACGGTGGCATGGAGGAATATCAGCAGCAGAGCTGATCCAGAAAACCAAAGACGGATATCTGTGGAAAGCTATGAACGCCTACGCCGGCTGGCAGGGCACTTGATGATGATGATACAACCCCCACTTTAGTCCTGATTTCTTCATTTCTAATCTTATGCCTATTTTTTGAATCACTGATCTATCTCATAGTCCATTAACATTGCCGGGCCTATATCCATTTGGGTCAGTCCGTTTATACTTCTTAGTTTTTCTACGAGCAGTATGAAGATCCCCTGCCGGTTTGCTTAATTATTGAGGCTACAAAATTACATTCCAGAATTCGTAAGACTACATAAGGAATGTTTCACAATATCAAGACTACAACAAAAATAAACTCATATATTAACTCTTTAAATGCTGTTCCATTTGATATTTAGATTCACAGTGTCTCCAGAGATGAAAAGCTCAAATTTTGCATTATCTTACTATCTCTATATCATTCAAGCCATCTTATGTTTTGTTAATTGTGCACTGAACATTTACCCACAGAGCTATTTGAGACCATGAATAAGCTCTCTATTACAGCAATATACATTTACAATTCTGGACTTCTTGTGTAGACATTACTAGAGGAACAGGTAGACATTATTAGAACAACAGTGAATGAGAGGAGGGCCACCTTTAAATTCATGTCATATGTGACATCTTTTAAGGAATAAACAAAACATCTTCAATGTGATCATTTTCCAGTGCCTGCAACACTTTTTGTAAAATAAACATGTTAGATCTACTATGATTTTTACAATCAATATTCAGAGCACTTTTGTTTGTCTCATCCACTGCAAAATTCACACAGAAACATAAGCCTAAAGTTGAATTAATATGTGCTGCCAGGTGACATCTGTTGATAGCTATGCATCGTTCCATTGAACTCTTTCTATACTAAGTAACTCACTACTTAAACATTTATTCTTGTATGAATTCATTCTGTCCATGGCAGTAACTATATTAAAGTATGTATCCTGGGTCAGAAGGAGCTAAAGTGATAAGTGTCTGGGTCAGATGTATGATAAGTAACAAGTGTCAGGTACAGACAGTGATTGTTACACAATAACTACCATACATTGGCTTAATATAGCTACCTATAACATTAAGTGTTAAAAGAAAAATGGTGATTGGTCAATAATTTAAGTCTTCTATTATTACCATAAAAATAAATAACGGCGGTCATGACATACCAGAGATTCGATATGCTGATGATACAGTATTACTATCCACAACACAGAATGGCATAGAAAACCTAATAGCCTCAACACAATTGAATAGTGAAAATCACAACTTATATCTTAACATAGCAAAAACTAAGATAATGCATACAGATAAAACTACTATGGAGAAAGAAATATACATTAATGGGAGAAAATTGGAGGTGGTGGAAAATTTTGAATATCTTGGGTCATTGATTACGAATAATGGTGACACAATGAAAGAAATTAAACGGCGACTATCCATTGCTCTTCAAAGACTAAAACAGATGAACAAATTATGGTGTGGGACAGACAGAACTACAAAAATTAGATTTTTAAGAACATGCATCTTTCCCATTGCAACATACGCCTGTGAGACATGGACACTTACTAAACAAGCTGAACAACGCATACATGCCTTTGAAAATAAATGTTATAGACGAGTTCTAAGAATATCTTGGGTAAAGAAAAGAACAAATGCATCCATACTTCAAGAGTTGAATATTGAGGAGGGATGGCTATTAAAGACGATAAAACAAAGAAAATTGAAGTATTTTGGTCACTTGAAACGTCACGACAGTTTGGAGAGAACAATAATGGAAGGGTATATGCCTGGGAAGAGAGGAAGAGGAAGGCCAAAGAGAAGATGGGTGCAGGATGTGACGGATGATCTCCAGATGGGTGTATCAGACGTGGGACATCTTGCTTGTGATCGAGAAGTTTTACGGAAGGTTGTTATGGGAGCGAGGTTCTGCAAAGGACATGCTACTGAATGAATGAATTATTATCATTATTATTATTATTATGACAGAAAGCCATTGAGCAAGTCTTACAAGAAACAAATAAAAACCATAAACTAATTAGATAAATTATATAGAGACAGTCCAAGTTTGTTGGGCACATTATGAGAAGAAATAAACTAGAAAACTTGGTGAAAACTGGAAACTGGAAAGAATGAGAGTAAAAGAACAATGGGAAGGCAGTGAAGTAAATATCTAGAACCACATGGCATAATCCAGACAAGACTATAGGACTGATTCTTGACTCTGTTGATCATGTGAGATAGCAAACCATGTCTGCCCGTGCTTTGCAGCATGGCACATGATGATGATTATTATCATTATAAGGCACAACTCCCCATGCCTACAAAATTGACCTTACAATGTATAGAGAAATAGCACTTAGACAAAAAAAAACTGGAATAACATGGTTAAAGAGATAAAATCTAATAAGTATACAACTAGCTAACAAACCATCTGCAACAAGAACATTTCTTGCTAACAAACAACAACTCTATTATGTATAGTCTATTAATGTACTTACGTGTGGAAAATAGCTCCTCACAGTATTGCTTCTGTCTGAATTTCCGCTGAACACGGCTACTGCTCCATTATAGTTACGAACTGGGTAGAATGTGTAACCATCCATGCTAGTACTGACTGAGTAAGTGGACACCCACCTGTCAGTGTCAGGGCTGCCCTGGGTAAGAACACCTGAAAGATTCTGGGGTACTGAGAAGTCCACCTGAAGCCACTGATTCTTGTTGAAGGCACTAAGCACACACACAAAATGGAAACAAGTTACCAGTTTTATATCAGGTTACAACATCATCTTTCGACAAAGGTAAAGAACACAATATAATAAAACATAAGCAGCACATTTAGTTCTCTCAAGTAGTCACATGAAATGCCTTCATAAATTAGTGATCCTTGTTCCCATAATTCTCATTCTCGTCCATTGTCTCATGCCAGTCTTGTTTCTGTAAATTAGGTAACATTCTTAGAAGTCATGTTCTGCTATGTGCAGGTATTGAACGAACACAGCTTTTCAATGTCCAATTTATTGTACAAACACTGAAGAGAACTGCTGAGAACAGGAGACCGTGCAGTAACATATCTAGATTACATTAACACCAGTCTTTAAACTATCCTGATGATGATGATGATGATGATGATGATGATGATGATGATGATGATGATGATGATGATGATGATGATTATGCAGACAGCAATTATATGAATGTCTCTGTTTTTATGACTGGGTAACCCTTGAGACCATTAAAGTAATATTATTAATTAAACTCTTAGGTATTGGTTGGCACTCACAGGGAAATAGCCATAAATTACACAACCAGAAATTTGAAAACTATGTGCACTAAATTTTTAAGACCTATGCTGCTGTAAAAATGGCTGCATCTGTAATCTGTCCATATTCCATATTTGTTGGTATATGTAGATGGTAAACCTGGCTGGTAATGACACATTTATTCAGGGGTCTCTAGCAAGCTATGCTCCCAAGTGCTCTTGTTCCTTAAGTGAGGTGTTGTTGTCACTTGGAGGTGACAGGTGTGAATATAGATGTGTGCACAGTGTTCAGTGTTACTGTCTTCAAGTGTAAGGTATAAAATCAGGGAGTCTCTTTGGTGAAGTGGTCAAGCTGTCTGACTCTGGTTCTGAAAGTTGTGGGTTCGATTCCGGGCCGCATCCTTCAGTTCACGAGTGCATTTTTTCTGAGACTCCTGAGGGTTGTCGCTGGAGCTACAGAGTTTGTGCTTTGTGCGCTGCGGAAAGAGACTGAGCCATATGGGATACAAACCCAGTGCAATGAAGTCGACCCTGTTGACTTTTAAGTGACTTTTTTCAAGGTATAAAATTTGTTTCACAACAGCAACAGACATTATCTATCTCTCTTCACACACTGTTTGCAAATTAAACTTACTATGGAACCCATGCAGATTTTGGGTTGTTCAACCTGGCCTCAGCAGCTCTAGTCAGAAGATTAAAATCACTTGAAGAAGACAACTGATTATCTGGCAACTGGCTGGGTGTATCCACATTCATTGGAACATTACACATAATGCCTGTGTACATAAAGTAAGATTCATTTGTTAACCATGTTAAGTTATAACTAATTGATTCATAAAAAATAAGCAATTTTCTTACAATTCTGACATCAATTGTCCAATGCAATGTGTGTGTGTGTGTGTATATATATGTAATTATATATTCATTCAGTAGCATGTCTTTTGCAGAACCTCGCTCCCACAACAATCTTCTGGAAAACCTCTCGATCATAAGCAAGATGTCCCGCGTCTGATTCACCCATCTGGAGATCATCTGCCACATCCTGCACCCATCTTCTTTTTTGGCCTTTCTCTTCCTCTTTTCCCAGGCATATACCCTTCCATTATTATTCTCTCCAAACTTTTGTGACGTTTCAAGTGACCAAATTATTTCAATTTTCTTTGTTTCTTTGTTGCTTATGGGAATGTCCCGAATGCTGTGATGTCGGTTCCTAAATCAATCAATCAATCAATCTGTCTGATTTTTAGTAACACACACACACACGCACACATGCATGCGCGCGCGCATGCACGCACGCATACACACACACATATATAATGACAGGGAAGACAATAATAACCATAGAAATGGAAGTCTTCATGGTGAAGTGGTTATGATGCCTGCCACTCTCTCCAAAGGTTGTGGGTTCAATTCCAGACTATGTTGTTTTGTTCATGAGTGCAATTTTCTCAGAGATTCCAGGGGGTCATTGCTGAAACTACGGAGTTCATGCTTTGTGCTGCGCTTTCAGCAGACCGCCATGCTGATAGAGACTGAGCCATATGGGATAAAACCTGGTGCAATGAAGTTGACCCTCTTGCCTTATAAAGCCCTATTAAACTTATAGAATCATGTGGTGTAGACTGGCATCACCTTTCTTTGCTATGGCTAGTTTTGTCAATATTATAACATGTATACTGACAGTTTGCAATACATTACAAACATCAGCTCAAATATGCATAGGAAAAAAACTTGAAATTAAATTACAGAGTAACTCTGTCAACTTTCTTTGCCAGAATAATATATTAAAACTACATATCTGACCTGGAATATGTGTGAACGGAGTTAGTGGCACATGTGTAGGGTTACTTCTTGTCTGTTCTTCAGGTGTGATGGGAGAATTATGCGCACTCCCAGTTGGTGTCAGGGTAGATGGCCCATGTAATATACTAGTGGGTGAACCAAATGAAGCACCTGTAGGGACATTTGTGGTAGTCTCAATATTAATGTACGGAGGTGTTGCCTGTCCATTGCAAGTAAGTATATCCAGTCTCAAAGCAATGGCTTCATGCCACTCAACAGGATAGATGCGCACAACTTTGGCATCCAGCACTCTGTCAAAAAATGCCTTGACTACTGTGTTACTGTCACTGTTGCCCTCAAATACTTTTGGGCTTGAATCACCACTGTCCATGTATGGGACAAAACTGATGCCATCCAAGGATGTTGCAACTGTTAGCTTTGTGATCCAGTGTGTTACATCAGGCTGTCCTTGTATGGCAACTCCTGAGATAACTTCTGCTTTATCTAAGGCAACAGAGATGTATGGTGCTTGGTCAGATTGTCTGAAAGATACAAATAAGCAAGTTAATGGCAATCGCTTTGTAGATACTGTCTATGAGTTGTGAGATTACAGGACTTCACATATGACTATCTCACTGCATGAGGGGGTGAGATGACCATCTCCCTTTCTGTGATACCTCTCCGTACTAAAGTTAAAATATGAATAAAATTACTGGAACCGCAGTAAAGCTGTGGAAATGTATAAACAATATAAAATAACACACAGTAATGCAGCTTTACAGAACAAAATTACGAAAAATACAGAACGCTGCGGCAACCAGCCTTCATTAGCAAACAAATACATACACAAAACACAACATGCAACCACAGAGAAGACCCTCCAGTGACTACAGTAAGGCATAAGAATGTGATAAGAAGAATAAAAAGATGAAAGTGTCACAGCCTGGGATTCTGAGATAAGTAACAAACAATTTATTTTCAAATTTTCATTTTCTAATCATTGTTCTCATTTTAAAAAATCTTTTTATTGTTCTCATTTTTTAATCTTTTTATTTTTCACTCATTCTAAGGAAATCTCTGGAACCCATTTAATATCTAGTACATCAACAGTAGCTAAAAAATGCTGGTGTTGACTGCAACATCCTGTAAGGGATATGCAACATAAATAAAACAAATAAAACAAAAATCCCTAACAGGACGTTGCAGTCAACACCAGCATTTTTCAGCTGCTGTTGATGTACTAGGCAAGATTACGCTCAGTAGTTTGCCACTGCTTTCTGAGCGACCGGCTCACAGCTCGTGCAGCTGCATTACTCACGAGAATATACGGGATTACGGAGAAAGATGTTAACTCCTAGGCCAGGGAGCCCGGTTTCAAGTACTTAGGAAGTATAATATCCTCAAATGGCAAATCAGAAGATGAGATCGAAGAAAGATGCAATAAAGCAAACCAACTCATTCGACAAATGGCACCAATACTAAAGAACAAACACGTATCAATAGTTACTAAGAAAGCACTCTACAACACAAACTTCCTACCAACTCTATGCTACCAATGCCAAACCTAGACAATGACAGAAAAAGGGAAAAGAAAATCACAACAAAAATGAGATTCCTGAGAAGAATACTCAATGTATCAAGATGAGAGAAAATCAGAAATGAATAAATCAGGACTAATGTAGAGATTATAGCAGCGCTAGATTTTATCAGAAGGCAGGAAGTTAAATTATTTGGCCATGTAACTACATTACGAACTAACGGTATACCACAACAAGCAAATGATGTACCAAATGGAGCAGAACAAGAGGCCAGCCATGCAAACGATGGACAGAGGGAATAGTAGAGTCCATAGGAATCTCCATACATGAAACCCATAAACGGGCACTCTACTGTTGCTTCACCTCGACACCACAAGGTACAAGAGGAGCCAGAGGTGATGAAATGAGATGTAGTTTATAGTTATCATTTCAATTGTTCTCCATGTTTCTGATCCATACAGTAGTACTGATTTCACACTGGAGTTAAATATTGTAAGTTTGCTGCTAGATTTAATTTCTTTTAACTACCAAAAATGTCTTAGTGTTATAACAGTTATTATTGCCTTTTGTATTCTTATTCTAATATCTGTTCATCTTTGTCTTAATTGCCCCCTAAATAGGTGTATGATTTCATCTTTAAAGTGCAGTTTCACCAAGGGAAATCAGGTTATTATTTGCTTGGTTTATTCTATCTTTGTATTGCCCTATGAATATTTCAATTTAACTGTTACAACCTCCCGTCCTATGTGTTTAGTTTGTTTTGCATCTAATTTCATGTATGAGACAGGAGGGCAATGTCATCAGCCAAGTCTATGTCATCAGCCAAGTCTATGTCATCAGCCAAGTCTATGTCATCAGGCAAGTCTATGTCATCAGCCAAGTCTATGTCATCAGCCAAGTCTATGTCATCAGCCAAGTCTATGTCATCAGCCAAGTCTATGTCATCAGCCAAGTCTATGTCTTCAGCCAAGTCTATGTCTTCAGCCAAGTCTATGTCATCAGCCAAGTCTATGTCTTCAGCCAAGTCTATGTCATCAGCCAGTCTATGTCATCAGCCAAGTCTATGTCTTCAGCCAAGCCTATGTCTTCAGCCAAGTCTATGTCATCAGCCAAGTCTATGTCATCAGCCAAGTCTATGTCATCAGCCAAGTCTATGTCATCAGCCAAGTCTATGTCATCAGCCAAGTCTATGTCATCAGCCAAGTCTATGTCATCAGCCAAGTCTATGTCTTCAGCCAAGTCTATGTCATCAGCCAAGTCTATGTCATCAGGCAAGTCTATGTCATCAGGCAAGTCTATGTCATCAGGCAAGTCTATGTCATCAGCCAAGTCTATGTCATCAGCCAAGTCTATGTCATCAGCCAAGTCTATGTCATCAGCCAAGTCTATGTCATCAGCCAAGTCTATGTCATCAGCCAAGTCTATGTCACCAGCCAAGTCTATGTCACCAGCCAAGTCTATGTCATCAGCCAAGTCTATGTCATCTGCCAAGTCTATGTCATCAGCCAAGTCTATGTCATCAGGCAAGTCTATGTCATCAGCCAAGTCTATGTCATCAGCCAAGTCTATGTCATCAGCCAAGTCTATGTCATCAGCCAAGTCTATGTCATCAGCCAAGTCTATGTCATCAGGCAAGTCTATGTCATCAGGCAAGTCTATGTCATCAGCCAAGTCTATGTCATCAGGCAAGTCTATGTCATCAGCCAAGTCTATGTCATCAGCCAAGTCTATGTCATCAGCCAAGTCTATGTCATCAGCCAAGGCTATGTCATCAGCCAAGTCTATGTCATCAGCCAAGTCTATGTCATCAGCCAAGTCTATGTCATCAGCCAAGTCTATGTCATCAGGCAAGTCTATGTCATCAGGCAAGTCTATGTCATCAGCCAAGTCTATGTCATCAGCCAAGTCTATGTCATCAGCCAAGTCTATGTCATCAGGCAAGTCTATGTCATCAGCCAAGTCTATGTCATCAGCCAAGTCTATGTCATCAGCCAAGTCTATGTCTTCAGCCAAGTCTATGTCATCAGCCAAGTCTATGTCATCAGGCAAGTCTATGTCATCAGGCAAGTCTATGTCATCAGCCAAGTCTATGTCATCAGCCAAGTCTATGTCATCTGCCAATCTGCCAAGTCTATGTCATCAGGCAAGTCTATGTCATCAGCCAAGTCTATGTCATCAGCCAAGTCTATGTCATCAGCCAAGTCTATGTCATCAGCCAAGTCTATGTCATCAGCCAAGTCTATGTCATCAGCCAAGTCTATGTCATCAGCCAAGTCTATGTCATCAGCCAAGTCTATGTCATCAGGCTGCTTTGTCAGAGTACTCTATTGATTTCCTTTTCTGGTGGTAGTTATTGTTGCCTATAAAATCCAGCCTTTAGTCAGTAAGAGTAATAATAAAGATGACAAAAGGCATCCCTGTCTCACTTCTGTTCTTATTTCAAATGTCTCAGTTTTCTCTCACAGACAACTCTGCACCTCATATACCCATATGTTACCTTTATTTGAGTTAATTATTTTCTTTAGTACTCCATAAGTTGGCATTCTTCATTACTACCAACCTATATTTCGAAAACTTGGCTTCATAATGAATAAGTTTTTCATACTTAGATTATGTTAAAGACATGAGGTTATGATTGTAAGGTACATAATCTCTTTATAGATTTCAGAAAAGCATATGACAGCATTCACAGGGATACACTCTGGAACATACTGATAGAGTTTGAAACTCTTCATGTATTTACACAATAATTAAATGTGTATAGAAGACACTTGCCATGAAGGAAAACATTCCAGTAAACTTACAGATAAGACAAGACTAAAACAAGAACAAAGTGATGTCCCATCCCTATTGCTTTTTAATTTGGCTTTTAAAAATATCATCAGAAGTATGAGAGAGTCAGACAGTTCTAATCATAATAATGTCTTAAGGATTTTAGGAAATGCCAATGACATTACATTGCTGGGTGATCAAGCAACATGACTTTAGAAACTTTGCAGAAAAATGTAGACCTCAACATTAAACAAAATAAGAAGGAATACTGGTTGATGTAGAGAAAACAAGGACCTCAAAAACAGAAATATACAAACTGATCTCATCTCATCATGTTCCTCTTGTACCTTGCGGTGTCGAGGTGAAGTATAAACATCGTGAGAGTGCCCGATTATGGGATTCATATATCGATATTCCCATGGACTCTGCTATTCCCTCCGTCCAACGTTTACATAGTCGGCCTCTACCCCTGTTTCCATCTGGTCTGTACATCATTGCTTGTTGTGGTATGCTGTTGACTGGTAACCTACTTGCATGGCAAAGCCATTTGACTTGCTGCTTTCTAATAAAATCTAGTGCTGCTTTAACCAACACTTTAGTCCTGATTTCTTCATTTCTGATCTTATCTCTTCTTGATACGTTGAGTATTCTTCTCAGGAACCTCATTTCTGTTGTTGTGATTTTTCTTTTCTCTTTTTCTCTCATTGTCCAGATTTGGCATTGGTAGCATAGAGTAGGTAGGAAGATTGTGTTGTAAAGTGCTTTCTTAGTAGTTATTGATACATGTTTGTTCTTTAGTATTGGTGCCATTTGTCCAGTGAGTTGATTTGCCTTATTGCACCTATTTTCGATCTCGTCTTCTGATCTGCCATTTGATGAAATTATACTTCCTAGGTACTTGAAACTCTTTACTTGTTTCAAGGGATGTTCGTTTAGGTGAATTGTTGTTGTTTGTTAACTTCTTTAGTGAAATCATTACCTCTGTTTTGCTTGTGCTAATTTTCATGTTATGTTCCCTACACATTTCGGACAGAACACAACCTTGTCATACTCCAGATCTTATGGTGAAGGGTTCTGAGTGTCCTCCAGTTGCTCTCACTATGCATTCACTGTTGTTGTATAAACTTCTACATAGGTTTGTTAGATGTGTACTCACTCCATATTGTTTAATGATTTCCCACAGCTTGTTTCTATCTACTCTATCGAATACCTTGTCTTGGTCGACAAAGGCTAAGTAGAGTGTTTCATTGAATTCGACTGATTTTTCTATAAGTTGTCTAAGAGCCAAAATGGCATCTGTGCATCCTTTGTTTTTCCTAAATCCAAGTTATGTTTCGTTTAGCTGGGGTTCTAAAGTAGTTTGTAATCTTTTTTCAAGAATTTTGCAAAATATTTTCCCAGTATGACTCAACAGTGAAATGCCTCTGTATTGTATTCAGTCTCTTTTGCTGCCTTTGTTTTTCCAAATTGGGATAATTATGGTGTTTCCCCAGTCTCGTGGTGTCTGTTGTTCTACCCAAACATGGTTGAATAGTCTATGTAGCCAAGCTGTTCCTACTTCTCTTGCTGCTTTAATTAGTTCATTTGGTATTTCATCCTGTCCTGGTGATTTGTTCAATGGGGCTAATCTGATGGCTTCTATAATTTCTTCTTTTAGTATGTCTGGTTCTAGTTCTTCGGTGACATCTGTGTAGGTCTCTTGAATTCCTGTGCCATCTGATCGGATGTTGAGAAGTTGTTAGAAATACTGCTTCCATCTTATTAGGATTTGTTTTTGTTCACTTATTGGTTCTCCATACAAACTGATATGATTTTCAATTCAGTGGACCATTTGACTTGTCTCTGCATTATTTTCTATAAAATAGAGTGAACGAACAACTGTCTTGAACAGAAAATTAGGATACAAAAATAGAGGGGAGAAGAAAACTTAGCCTTGCAAAATGTGTTAGTCTTTTTCTTTTTTCATCTAATAATGTTTTGTTCTGGACATAACTACACTGTGCTTGTTTACTGCAGAGCTGTGACATTTATGTCCATCTGACAAGGTTAGCCTTCCAGGGTAGTTTCATAGAGACATTGGAAAACCGTCTTATCTTTCAGTTGGGTTCACTTTCCCCTCACGGCCTCAATGTCCAACACAGCTTTATTTAAGTCCCCTACGCCCTTTATCCCCACACCCCCCCCCATCTCTGCAATCATATAGTCCACTTCACAGCCAGTTGCATGTCCTTCCCAGGACGTGGTAGTCAACACCAGCATTATCTCTGCTTTCTGTGACTTACTGGTTGGTTTGCGTGGGGTTGCTTCTCATTGCGTTCTGAACAGCCGTCACTTGTGCTACTTTTTGATAGCTAACGCTTGTTGGTCTGCATCCATATTGCCCACAGCAGCATTTCGAACTTGGCGGAATTGCGAACTGCATCCGTTACATCACCCCAGAGTTACACATCCATATTTTTTCCATTCGCTCTCCTGGGCGCACCCTAATCCCCCCAGCACGTGTTCCCTCACCGGTTGACTTAACCAATCACAATGAAGGTTGGCTCCAACACTGTCTCTGACCCTGACTGTACATTCTGTCAGATTGCTGTTCATCCATCTCTTGATGTTATCTTCCCTCTTGTATCATTGCCTATCTCTTGCTCGCTTGCCTTCAACCTTAGCCTCCAGTATGGTTTTTATAAGAGTGTTATGTCTTTTAACGCGGCCAAAATTTGTCACTTGCCTCTTTTATTTCTTTCATCATCTCTCTTTTCACTCCCAGTTTTTCTAGAACCTCTGTATTTGATTGTGTTTGTTTCCATGAAATACGACATATTCTTCTGTATATCCACATCTCCAGGGCCTCTATTCGACTTTCCAATTGCTTGTTCAATGTCCAGGCTTCATCGTCATATAGTACATAACATTTGACAATTCTCATTTTCAATGCATTGTTAATCTTTCTAGATGTTAATACTGATTTCATTCTGTTGATAGCATTTTTGGCCATTCCTATTGTCTGTTTCACTTCTTTTGATTTCCGTTTCACTTCTGCCATCATCTATTATTACATGTCCAAGATAGGAGAAACTTGTTGCTTGTTCTAGTATCTCCCATTTACCTTGATGCTCACTGATAACCTCTTCTTTCCATTGCAAATTCTCATAGTTTTCATTTTTTGGATGTTAATTTCAGCCACATTCTGCATTATGCCTGTTTACTTGTTCCACTAGGTCTTGTAACTCTTGCTCGCTTTCTGCTAGTAATATGGTATCGTCAGCATACCTAAGATTGTTTATGATTCTTCCATTAATGTTAAGTCCAGGCAGTGCGACTTGTTTCAAAATTCTTTCTGTATGTAAGTTGAAGAGGCTTGGGGACAACATGCATCTCTGTTCCGGTTTTCAAGATGGCGATGGACGGTCGTGTTGCTTTGTGATCATTAACTTTTTTGCGTAGGAGATGGATTTATTCATCTCTTGTGTGTAATTTGTGTGCCAGGATGTAAAACCAGGAGTTTCTACTCAAGATCTGTGCCAATGCTACGGAGTTTCGTGCATTGAGCGAAGCAATCCTTGAGTGAATTTTTCGCAGCATGTGTGTTTCTGTGGTTTTCGGTTTTTCAACATGGCGGAACAACATGTGTTCTCCGAGCAGTCGGCAGTCAAAAAACAAGGCAAAGTGGGCCCCAGGCAGACCGCAAACGACAAGGTAAGCTTGGTGGTTTAAGGCGTTTTAGATTCAAGTGTGACCGTTTGGGCCTCAGGAATATCCATATTCTGTATTGGAACTGCGCCAGCGTAAAATAACAGGGCCCTATTCTAGAAACCCTAGTTTATGGGAACGACATTGTAGCGCTCCGGGAGACGAGACTGGGTGATCAGCTACTCCGAATTGCTGGCTTCAAATGTTTCTACAACAGACGACATCTGGGAATGGCGATTCTCATTCGCGACAGCATGGTGGCGTCAGAGCTAGACATGTCCAGTTGGGACAGTTGATCTTCTTCTTCTTTCATTCGCTTGAAATATGTCTATAACTGCAGTGTTGTCTCTTGTATGAATCTAACAGTCTTTTTTAGTTCACTCAGCGGTCCATAGAGTTTATCTTCCACTGTTGTCTCTCTAGGCCAGAATTTCACCTGGATATGTTGTTGTTTGGGCAGTCCTGGAGTATGTGCTCTGCTGTCTGCAACGCCAAACCACATGTGGACATGGCTGAGTCATCTATCTTAAATTTTGTATACATGTGGTTGCATAATCTATTGTGTCCTGTTCTGAGGCACAGAATAAGTAGTTGGGACAGTGAGGATATACAAATACAGGTGGTAAGAGTTCAATCCAGTCCACCATTCGTGTTGGTTAATGTTTATGCCCGCAACGCGAGTATGGATTCCCAGAAGTGGCAGTGCTTAAGTGACATATTAGGTCAAGAGAGAAATGTTATTTTCTGTGGTGATTTCGATGCTAAAGGCAGATCATGGGGAAACATTTCCTCCAACACACAGGAGGAGGAGGAGCTCGAGACTGCACTTGAAACCATTGACCTGGTTTGTATCAACAGTGGCTGTGTCACCAGGACAGCAAGCCATCCAGGGGATGAGGACAGTGCTATTGATCTGGAGCTGGTTTCTTCTTCACTCACTACAGTGTGTAGATGGGGTGTCCTAGGACACCACAGCAGTGATCACTACCCTTGCAGCATATTGGTGGAGAAAGGCAGAACCAGGTAGCACAAGTTCACGGTCAAGACTTTCCAGTATGACAGTACAGGGCAAGATGTGGTGAGTAAAATAAGATGTGACAAGCGCAGAAAGCTTCAGGGCAGGAAAAAAAGCTGAGAGCAGCCACCTTGGTGGAATTTCAAGGTGAAGAAGGCTTGGGTGGATAAGCGTAGTGCTGTAAGAAGATGGCAAAATGCCAAGAAGAACAGAGCTGGCCATCCTAGTCCCTGCATGCACTTAGAAAGAGAGATGCACACAAAAGTAAGCCATTTTAAAAAACTGGTCAAGGTGGTTAAAAGTGAAAAATGGGCAGAGGTGTGTCAACGAGTAAGCACAGACAAGTCACTTAAATTGTTCTGGCAACTACATAAAATCATGAGTGGGGTAGTCAAGAATAAGAGCATTTCTAACTTCCAAGGTGCTGACCTCATCTGGCAGAGGACTGACGAGGACAAGGGCAAAGCCCTCTTTGAACGCTATCTAGAGCAGAGCAACTAGACAGACATGGGAGGCCGAAATCTTGCCAAGGAGGTCACCTCAGACAGGTGCAAGACCCAGAACACTTCGGATGAAGACACAGTGACAGTGAAAGAAATCAAGGATGTGCTTCGACAGCGCTCCATGGCCTGATGGTATAAGATACGACGACATCAATAGGTGTACTGACAACGAGCTAGAGAAACTAGCAGACATGTACAAAAGTATAGGGAGTGCTAGCATCAAGGAGGAGTGGTTACACAGCTATCTGATTCCCTTGCCGAAGCCTGGAAAAGACCACACAAAAATTCAGAGATATCGAGTTATAACCATGCAGAATACAATAGGTAAGCTGCTGGAGAAGGTAATTGCCAGGAAAATATCAAGCCAACTAGAGAGGCAAGGTGTTTTTCCACCTACCCTGGGTGGGTACCGTCCAAAAAGAGAAACCTGGACCAATGCAGCAGTTTTTGCCCATGATGTCTATGAAGGTTTCCACTCAGGCATTGAAACCTTTGCTGCAGTGATTGATCTTGAGGACGCGTACAACAGAGTACCATTGGATTTTTTAATGCTTCAGCTTCTTGAACTTAAAATAAGTCCATTCCTCCTTAGTTGGATCGCTGCAGCCCTCTTCCAACAGGAAGTAGTTTTTAGATGTGGCAGTTGGACTTTGGAACTTACAACAATATATCCTGGCCTACCACAGGGATTACCATTATCTCTGGTACTGTTCAATGCCTACACAGTGAGAATCACCAGTGAGCAGATCACTGGACCTGGTAGGACATTGTCATAAGCCAATGATGTTTTAGTGTATCGTCAGGGTAAGGATAGAGATCAGATTAGTTGCTCATTTTGGACTCTAACAAAAGCTTTCTTGTAGTCTATAAAACATACATATATATTTTTTTTTTCATTTAACATCTTCAAACAGATTATTGCTTCTCTGGTGCTGCTGCTTTTTGTGCAATTCAAAATTTTCTTCAGCTACTTCCTCATCTATTTTATTTTGAATTCTTTCTTGTATGACCTTGAGGAGTATCTTAGTTATATGGCTCATTAAGCTAATAGTTCTGTAATCCTCACAATCAACAGCTCTTGGCTTCTTGAGTAGTTTGATGAAAATTGATGTTTTCAAATCCTTTGGGATGTACCTGGTATTGTATATATCATTACATAATTCTGTGATAGTATCAATGCCAAAGCTGGACAAGGATTTTATCATTTCTGTTGTTGTCTTTTCAGTACCTGCAGCCATTCCTTCTTTTATCTTTTTAATAGCCTTCTCAATTTCAGCCTTTAATATGTTTGATTTATCTCCTGCTTATTTGGTTCAGGCTAATAATGGCCATATATCCATGGTATATGCCATGACCTGATTTAAACTGTGTCATAGGTCATGGCATTGTTCAGAAGAAAAGTCTAGTTTGGACACCTGGATCATGAAAAGTGACTCCCCTGTGAGTCACTTTTCACACAGCGTGAAAACGCTGGGATTCGCTTCGCAGCAAGTGAGAAGCGGATCCTGGAAAGTCACTCTGTATTGGACCGTGGTCAAGAGTGAACCAGGTCAAGTTTCGAGGATGGCAATGGCCTTACATAGTGCTGCTTAATACTTTTATATTTGTGAAGATAGAAACGTTTTATACATGTGCTGTTAAAATATTTTATAACAGTGAATATCTGATTATTGTGATTACATCAGTGTAATAGAAGATGAAACAGATTTAGCGTTATATCAAGTTTATACATTTCATATTGTGATCCTTCATCTGATAGAGGAGATAGTGATTGTTGAATATTAATAAGTAACCTGCTAAGGCACTCAGTGATTTAAAAGTAAAGTCCTGATACAGTCAACGACGTGAGGAAACATGCCTAACTACAAAGATCTGTGTTTGGCAAAGATAAATAAGCTGAGAAATAATCATTGCGACGATCCATTACAAAAGTAAACTCCTAGAATCAAAAGGGTGGAGCAACATGGGCAATTCAAAGAATAATCCCAAACTCCACTAAAACAAAACCATAAGTAGTGCTGTGGCAGCGCATGATGAGGGCTTATGGCAGGAAATGAAGTTTTGTAAAACCAGAATAAAGCCCGAGGTGAGGTACAGGGCCTTTATATGTGGCACAATAGCCTTAATTTTCCCCTACTTCCGTGACCTAAAATCACCACACTATTATGTTAAAATCAAAGATCAAATCTCACTCAACAAAGGTAAACACACTCATAAATTGTACCAAAAGTATTGTATGAATTAGAGACTTGGATCACAACAGACTTACTCAGCTTCAGAATTGTGTAAATAGTGTTTAAAAATAATCAGACATATCAACGATAGTCATACCAAGATATAGATTAAAAACATAATAGAGTGAATGGAGATGTAGAAACCAACATATTAAGATGTGTTTGTCATATAGGGTCAGGAAGATGTCGAAGAAGAACAAAAGAAAGTGGCTTATATATGTCAAACACAACCTGACCATTCTAGTCACAATGTATCCAGAGGATGTCTTTATTTTCCTATCTCCTTTTTTTCATCATGTCTGTAATATGTCTTACATTCTGTGCATTTCTGACTACATTAGGATTTCTTTGGTTGCCCTTTATTTGTTTACAATTGCTGTGTTTAACCTATTATTCTTTTTCTTGATGTTGCTTTCTTCTTTTGTTCATTAACTATAACATTTCAGTTATCTAAATATTGAGCACAACCCACTACTGGCAACGCCGATCGCATTTTCCACGCCAATATGGAAGCACTATACTCGAGTTTCGCCCTCGTTTGAGCTCGTCAGTAGTGCATATCCCTGACCGGATCCGGAAACAGTCCCGGATCACGCGTGTGCAGCGGGTGTGTAACCACGCGGCACACACTAGACACACCAAATTATCACAACAGAACATCACAATGCTACCCATCGTAGGCTATGCTCAAACGAGGGCGAAACTCGAGTATAGTGCTTCCATATTGGCGTGGATAGGCCTTAGGTTCATACCAGAATGCGATCGGCGTTGCCAGTAGTGGGTTGTGCTCAATATTTAAATTTCAAATCCCGAAACAACCACATAATCAATTGATTATTGCTCACTGGATTTAGGAGGCCTGGTGTTCCTTGCCGGTGAGAAGTCCTGATCGTTCGGGTCCCATCGATTGATGGACGTCGGTCGCGGCGATTGGGCAATCTTGAGCATAGCCTACGATGGGTAGCATTGTGATGTTCTGTTGTGATAATTTGGTGTGTCCAGTGTGTGCCGCGTGGTTACACACCCGCTGCACACGCGTGATCCGGGACTGTTTCCGGATCCGGTCAGGGATATGCACTACTGACGAGCTCAAACGAGGGCGAAACTCGAGTATAGTGCTTCCATATTGGCGTGGATAGGCCTTAGGTTCATACCAGAATGCGATCGGCGTTGCCAGTAGTGGGTTGTGCTCAATATTTAAATTTCAAATCCCGAAACAACCACATAATCAATTTCAGTTATCATTAATTATTTTTTTTTAATGGTTGTATTTATTTTTTACATTTTTTTTTTTTTTTTTAGCATATCCTTTTTACAGGACTTAGCTGTCAACACCAGCATCTTTCAGCTGTTTGTTGATTTCTTGGCAAGATTACGCTCAGTAGTTTGCCATTGCTTTCATTTTTTACATTAGAGATAACAATTTCCATTTTTTGAGTACTATTTCTTGGTATATTTTCCATTACTTCTGAAGGCAGTAACAATGAAACAAGTAAATATAATGATGTTTCAGAGAGGAAATGTTGCCATCTTGAGACTCTCAAACACAAACTGACATACACCCAATTAGAATATGTTTTGTATTGAGTATATAGTGTCAGACTAGCATTTTTCTTCTTCCACAATGTTCTAAGAATTTTTCATTTCCTATATGTGTCGTAATTCTGTTACGTAAAGTTGCATTACTTTGTGCCATTCTATATTGTTTATTTATTAATTCTATAAGAATTTTTCAGTAATATTTAAGCTCAAAAGTCCCAATTTTCTTTTTAGTGATTTAGATGATCCATAACTTGATATGTTGCCACAGGAAAGATGCATGTTCTCAAAAATGTTATTTGAACATGATTTCTGGTGTTGTGCTATAGGTTCTTAACATTGTTTAACCTCTGCACTGCCATGGTCAGGCTGCATCTGACTTCTGTTGAACAGTTCCCATTGTTGTTGGTTATGTCTTCGAGATGAATGTCCATTCAGTTTAACTAACAATAATTGATCTCATGATGCCACAAGCTAATGAATGTCCATTCAGTTTAACTAACAATAAATGATCTCATGATGCCACAAGCTAATGAATGTCCATTCAGTTTAACTAACAATAAATGATCTCATGATGCCACAAGCTAATGAATGTAAATTCAGTTTAACTAACAATGAATGATCTCATGATGCCACAAGCTAATGAATGTCCATTCAGTTTAACTAACAATAAATTATGTCATGATGCCACAAACTAATGAATGTCCATTCAGTTTAACTAACAATAATGATCTCATGATGCCACAAGCTAATGAATGTCCATTCAGTTTAACTAACAATAAATGATCTCATGATGCCACAAGCTAATGAATGTCCATTCAGTTTAACTAACAATAAATGATCTCATGATGCCACAAGCTCAATCCTTGGTTTTTTTTAAACAAATCTCTCATCATCATTTTGTGCAGTCGACAAGTGACATTGTTCATAGTTTGTCATCTCACACAATCATCAAGGTCTCAAATCAGGTCTGTTTGTTTGTCTGTATTATGCCATGTGGCCAAGCCATCTAGGTATTATCTCTTTGTCTTTCTATTGCTCTTTGTCCATCTCTGCAAGTCTAAAATAAATCTACTCCTCTTTCAAATTAGTTTATTTCTGAGTAAATGGTTAGATATTCATATACATATTTTCCCCAAGCAATTCATTGAGTTCAACTATATTCACTTTCATTATGATCATTTTCATTTTGTTATGTTTTAATATTTTGAAGAGATATCTAACATTGTGTCTGATATTACAAACTTACAATATAAAGTTTGTTGATAGCAGCTTGAAAATAGGGGAACCTTTCTGCATACCTTGAGGCATACAGGATATGTGGTACTAGACCCATATATGTGTGGACCAGTTGGCACTCCATGGCTCTTTGATCTATAACACACTGGCTACCTTTGATTCCCGCCACATTTCCTGGGACTCATTTAAGGCTGGGTCGACCTTCAGGCACAGGTCAATTTTTAAAATCTACATTGATGGGGATTCAAACATCAGATCTCCGGATCAGCAGGCAAACAAATTAGTCACTGAACTAAACTAGCACTGAACATAAATGCAGTTGATTTGTTCAAAATAAGAAATGCAAGAATGTTATACTCTAATCTGATCCCAGGCTAGGGATTTGATGCATTCTTGATGCATTCTTAAAGAAGGCCAACATTATTTTTATTTTAGTTATGGAAAGCCTAGCATGAGCATTATGTATATTAGAGATTTCAGGGCAGCTGAATGTTGTCAATAGTAGGTCATAATTGGCCACTGCCTTTTTAAAATTTCAAAAATTTGATACACCACCCATAATAGAACATTTATAGCACTGCATCATATGTAGATATGAACGTCAAAGTAAAACCACAATATTCACTTTTCAAGAAAATGTTATGAGCAGTCTAAATGCTGGATGTATAGTGGAGTGTTCCAGTTAATTGTATATTCTAAATGCTGGATGTATAGTGGAGTGTTACAGTTAATTGTATATCCTTTACAGGAATCACAGGCAAGCCTAGCATTTTTTGGTTGTTTGTGATTTCTTGGCAAGTTTACGCTCAGCAGTTTGCCATTGCTTTCTGAATGACCGGCACACATACCATTGTATGAAAACCAATGCAAAGTGGTCTGCTTCCAAATCACCCGCAGCTGTGTTTCAAACAGGTATGCAGGATTACAGTTGTGTTCATAACCCTCTTTGTCACAGTGACATGTACAAAATTATAAATTATTGGTCATCAGACTGAATGACCTATTATGACTGTTCGGAACTTCTGCAGAGTAATTATTCTCAATAGGTGGTAGTCCAGGAAAGACATCTCCAAAAATATCACCAGCTCACTAATACCATTCACAGTAACAACATTCCTCATAAGAATGGCACTGGGTTACTTAGAGTAGATAACTCAGCAGACAACTCAACAACAACTTCAGTGTAGGCAGTATTAAATTAGTATATAAGATCAATCAAGTCCACATCAATCAAACTGTCAACCCTCATTCACTCATTGATATATCTAACCTGGGAACCCAGGCACCTCCATTGATAGGTCCTGAGTGTGTGTTGAACAGTCGAGCTTGATAGGCCTCAAAGTCAACGCTCTGTGAGGATGAAGCTGAAAACTGGTCATTTACAGCTATGTCCTTGCTGAATAATCCCAACAGTTCATCACACACTGCAGGAAAGGAGAAACATACATTAGATCTGGAGGTTTCTAATTTCTTGCACACAGTATTATTTTAACTGGAATTCAATTTACTTTTAGAAATTTTTTCCAGCTATTATAAATATATTATAATTTGCCTGTAGGAAGTTATATATTTATATGGATTATATTCATTTCATACAAGTTTCATGAGAATTTATTCATTAATATTCAGATTATTAAAACAGTGTACACACAACATGTGTTTGTCCATGAATGCGAGAAAGAGTTCTTAAGAGTTATATATATTCTCAATTAAGATGTACGAAAGGGAAATGATGGACAATTAACAAGTTAGTGGAAAACTGTTTGGAAACTACAGAGATGTGGTCTATAAAAGAATGGTGAGAACACCTAGGATAAATATAAAGCGTAAAGAGGCGTCTTAACAGAAACCAACTCACGAAATGACAACCCACATTCTTTGAACATGTCATGACAAGAGGTACACTGGAAAGTATATTATCAAAGTTACAGGGTAAAAGAGACGGGGACACCAAGATGGAAGATGCTAGACAGCTTGATTTTGTCACGTGGAGAAAATCTGCATTGGAAATAATTGGGAACACACAGGCAGAAATGTGGACAAACATGATGATCAAAGCCTAGGCCAATAAGATGAAAACTTTCAGATCAGCAGCAAATTATCTTACAAGTATGCGTTTTTAATTTTGGAGCAATTTTAAGTTCTACTACTGAAAAGACTGGTAAACCTACAGAATATTTAAGGAATTTGAAACCAGCTGTATTGTTCTCTTTATTTTAAGTGTGCTTTCCAAATTACATAAAGCATCAATTGAATTCAGGTTAAAATAATAGTAAATACACACAAACCTTGATTATTTCATTCTCAAAGTAACAAAACGATAATCTTGATGCAGAACCTTTATTTTATTAGAAAATTATGCAGAGATAAATATATGATAAAAGTTTGCTATGATTATATAAATATTTGTTAATGTTTTAGAAAACTATATTTTTATTTTAAGTAATTTTAAGTTATTAATGCATAATCAAGCTGCTGTTTAATAATAAAATAAGACAATTCTATTAAAACTACTGCTGGATCCCATTATTAGTCTCTTGCTTGGATGACTATGCTCCTCTCATACCTTTGCCGCCAGAAACTGGTGGTGTGCGGTGTTGGTCATATGAAGGTGTTGAACCAAAGCTTTGAGATGGAGTGGGCGGTTGGTAAATTTCTTCACACTGACCAAATGTGATATGCTCTAAAGTTCCACTTCGACAGATGCTGCAATATCAAAGAAACATATGATTTTCTTTACATTCTTGGTTTTACAAAAACAATATTTCAAGAATTAAGTCACAAAAGTTGGAATAATACACATTCTTCTTTAGTTAATTTTGATACCTACATTTTAAGGTTGGAAATATTAATTTATTCAAACGTCTCACAGACGTTAGAACCATTCATTCCATCAAACAGCTCACATATTCATGTTCATTCATTCAAACAGCTCACAGTTGTTAGAAACATTCATTTATCCCTTCAAACATCTAACAGAGATTATAACTATTCTTTCAATCAAACAGCTCACATATGAAAGAACATTCAATCGCCCAAACAAGTCATGGAGGTTAGAAACAGTCAATCATGCAAACAGCTCACAGATGCTGGAAACATTCAATCATTGCAACAGCTCACATATCTTTGAAACATTCCATCAATCAAACAGCTCACAGATGTTAGAAATATTCAATCTTTCATTCAAACTGCTCCAAAGCTGCTAGAAACGTTCAATAATTCAAACAGCTCACAAATTTTATAAACATTTCAATCATGCAAACAACTCACAGTTGTTAATAATAATCCATCAGCTCACATATGTTATAAACATTTAGTCATTCATTCCAACAGCTCACAGATTTAATAAACATTTCAATCATGCTAACTGCTTATCTTAATTAGAAACATTCAATCATTTATTCAAACAGCTCACCGACATTTGAAAACATCTCTTAAGAGAGACAGAGCAAATATGGATGTATCCAATATGCTATGAAATTGAGTTCAGTTCATCAGTCAATCCAACTATCAAACAGTAAAGAATGCTAACATACCAACAAGTAATAGAATAATAAATATAACTACCATATTTCACATTCAGCATTGCAGACTGTTGTATCTTCCACCCGTTCCCCTTCTCTGTATTGTTTTCCATTGATATCACATGCTGTTGTACTACATAAAGCCTCAGGAATGCATCTGATGGGCTCTTGCAAAGAATCATACACCTGAACGTGAAACAAAGAAACAAATAACTTAAAATAGATCACCAAATTCTTCTTCTTATTCCTTTGTTTGCTTGAAATTTATTTTCTATATCTACAATGTTGTCTCTTGTATGAACTTCAGTGTCTTTTTTAATTCATTCAGTGATTCATAAAGTTTATCTTCCACTGTTATTTCTTTAGGCCAGAGGGTTTGCTTATACATGTCATATTCTGGGCAGTCTTGGAGTATTCAATCTGCTGTCTGCAGTGCCAATCCACATCTGCTGAGTGTTCAATCTGCTGTCTGCAGTGCCAATCCACATCTGCTGATTTGCCAATCTTGAATTGTGTATACATGTGGTTGCATACTGTAAAAACAAGTGGGGAAGTGGATGTAAACAGTGATCCTGATTTAGTGTAAACAATTAGTGATGACAGTACCGCTTCAAAATGTATATTTATTTTATGTGCATGTTGATAAACAAATGAGACCAGATGAAGATGTTAGGCTATGTGCATGTTCTTGGACTATTTCAAATCATAATTGAATATACTAAATGAAAATCATCCAGAAAAAACATTTCAAGGTTTAGAACATCAGGATTTGGTAGTAAGTTAACATTTCATTATTATTATATCACTTATGTTCCCACCTTGTCATCTTTTATTAACTGTAACATCTACAAAGCCTAAACATATGTGAATATTTTTATGTAATTAAACAATACATTAATTTATCCTTAAAATTATATATCATTATTGAAAATATGCTTAAAATTAGTAAAACTACAACTAAAGTTATAGACGCACCTGGAGTTAGTGCACTTGCCTGCCAGAGACAGCCATCTGGGTTCAATCTCTAGCAGAGACAGAATTACTTTTTCCCCACCTGTACAGCTCTGGGGTTGAGACAGCTTCATAAAAATGGGGATCAGATAATTTTCAGAATTGTCTAGAATCAAAAGGCGAGGATAAGGGAAGTGACCATCTCACCTCATCTGTCATGGTCTAGAATATGTGAAACCCTAGCATTTCACACCCAATTATAGTATCTGCTTGGGACTACCTTTATTGTTGGACAATGTGAACATAAATGAATCCTGCAACAGCGCTACTTTTTAAAAATCTGGTAGTTAATGTAGGAAAGGTTCTGCAATGTAAGAGATCTTCAAATTATATCAGATGACTAATATAGTGAATCTATTCAATTAATCGATATGGTGCTAATCCCGTGAAGTCCCATCAGGCGGCGATAGTGCCGGGCCCCCTGCCTCGAGGGGGTCCACCCATGACTACTGGTGGTCACCTTCCCCTGTGCTGTGGAGTCAAGGCACAGAGGAGTAGGTTAAGAGCTATTGACCAAATACCCCGGACACTCAACATACTACAGTGGAATGCCGAAGGAGTTTACAAGAAGAAAGACTCCCTAACACAGCGTCTTCATAAAGATAGAATAGATGTGGCATGCATTCAAGAGACACACCTCAACGCCAATCACAAATTCTCAGTCAGAGGATATCAGGCCACACGTTTCGACCGCGAAGGACACAAAGGAGGAGTTCTAATACTTACACGAAATACAATACCTTGCAGCGAAGTATCTGTGATCTCTGACAACCAAACAGAAATTATAGGTGTTGATATAATGATAAAGGACGTGAAAGTTTGATATAATGATAAAGGACGTGAAAATAAGAATCTACAATCTGTATAGCCCAGCAGATAAGGACCTTACACTCTCAAACATGAAAATAACTGACACAAACTGCATTATTGTCGGAGACTTTAATAGCCGTTCAGAAAGATGGGGATACCCAGATACTGACAAAAGAGGAGATGAATTGGAGGACTGGGAAATAGACTCAAATCTCCATCTACTCAACAAAGCGGATGACACACCGAGCTTCTACTCCAGAAGATGGCTTACCACTTCTACTCCAGACTTAGCTTTCTGCACAGGAGACATCCTCCACAAAATCGATCGCCATGTGCTGGACCAATTAGCAGGTAGTGACCACAGACCAATCAAGCTTGAAATGAATATGGAGTATGTTCCACAGGAGCAAAAGCCCTTGCCCCACTGGAATTACAAACGAGCAGATAGGGACAGATTTGCCATACTAACAGACAAATATTGTGAAAACATAAATACACGATATGGCAACATAAAGCAAATGGTGGAAAGTCTAAACAGAGCGATAATACAGGCAGCCACTGAGTCCATTCCTAGAGGAGCGAGGAAAAATTACAAACCATACTGGACTGAAGAACTACAAATTTTGGAGGACAAAGTTGAAGATGCCAGGAAGACAGCAGAGAGAGAACAAACAATTGAAGCGAACATCTCTCTCAAAGCCATCTCAGCAAAATATAAAAGAACAGTAAATCAAACAACAAGAGATTGTTGGAGGGAAAAAACAGAAAACCTGAATTTTGACAGGGATGGAAACAAACTATGGAAACTAGTGAAAGCCATGAACAATGAAGGACCTAGAAACAAACAAATAACAATTAAACAAGGAAATGCCTTGCTTACAGGAAAAAAGGCTGCAAATGCACTAATGGAACACTATGCAAATGCAAACCACATTGATATTACAACCGAACAGAAGAAAGCAATCAAAGACAAACAGATACATCATAGAAATACAGAGACAGCAGCAGAATATATGATGGCAAATCTAACAATGGAAGAAATGGAACAGGCAATGAATACCCTAAAAAAGAAGAAATCACCAGGAAAGGATGGAATCACAAATGAAATGCTAATAGGACTAGGCACCAAGGCAAAGAAGAAACTACTAGCAGTCCTAAATAACAGCTGGAAGAGAGGAATAGTCCCACAGGCATGGAAGGAAGCTATACTAATACCAGTCCCAAAGAAAGGAAAAGACCTGGAAGAACCAAATGGCTATCGACCTATCAGTCTACTTAGCTGTGTAGGAAAATTAATGGAACGCATTATCAATGGCAGGCTAACATGGCATCTGGAAGAAAACAAACTCTTAACACCACACCAAGCAGGATTCAGAAAGTACAGATCCACTGAAGATCAAATAACCTATATAGCTCAGGAAATAGAGGATGCCTTCCAAGAGAAAAAGCACACACTAGCAGTCTGGATAGATTTAGAAAAAGCATTTGATAAAGTATGGAAGGAAGGACTGAAAGTAAAACTGCAAAAAATGCATGTTTGTGGAAAAATGTATAAATGGATCAGCCACTACCTTGAGAACAGAACTGCCAGGACAAAAGTACAAGGACAAACAACCAAAATGATGCTGTTGGAGCAAGGTGTCCCCCAAGGAGGAGTTCTTTCACCAACATTATTCCTAGCATATATAAATGACATCACAGAAAATTTTCCAGGCAGAGTACACACATCCTCCTTTGCAGATGACCTAGCCATATGGACATCTGAAGAATATATTAGTACAGCTAACAGCAGAATACAGCAAGCCTTATTAGCGCTAGAGGACTGGTCAAAATCATGGCTAGTGAAGATAAGTGAGGAGAAAACAACATGCAGTGTTCTCCCTCTCAAATAAAACTCAGCAACCTAAGCTGGTATTGAATGGAAAAATATTGCGCCATGAAGAAAATCCATACTATCTAGGAGTCACCTTTGATCGTCGCCTGACATGGAAGACACAGGTTGAGAAAAATCGAACAAGAGCAAGGCAGAGAATGGCAATCATGAAAAAGCTTGCTGGTACAACATGGGGAGCAGATGAGAAAGTTCTCAAGAAGTTATATACTGGACGGGTGAGGCCAGTACTGGAATATGGCATTGCAGCTTGGGCAACAGCAGCTAAGTCAAACTTTAACAAAATAAGTAGAGTCCAAAACCAAGGAATGCGAATCATAACTGGAAGCCTGAAGACAACGCCTATTAATGAACTAGAAAAGATCACTTGTTTACAACCAATGCAGGATAGAAGAGATAGCAGAGCCCAGCAACAAGCAGAAAAATTCAGAAGATTGACAGACCACCCTATGTACAACAGATTTAATGGTTTTGGAAAGGGAAGACTGAAGCGTACCAACTTTGTAGAAACTGCAAAACGAAGGATTAGGGCAGATCCTATACTTAACATATCAACAGTCAAGCCCATTTACAATGCACACAAGTTCCCAGCTTGGAGACAGCAGCAACTGCCTGAGATGACAGAAAACATTCCTGGTATTGAGAAAAAGAACACTCAGCATGAAACCGAAAGAAGAGAAATAACCCTAAACTACATAAAAGAACATTACCCAAGCAGGAATTGGACCCATGCATATACAGATGGATCAGCCAAAAATTCAATAGAGAATGGAGGAGGAGGAATTCTCCTAAATTTAAAAAATGGAGTGAAAAAAACACATTCAATGGCAACTGGAAAATTTTCAAGTAACTTCAAAGCGGAGGTAGAGGCTCTGAAAACTGCAGCAGAAATGCTCCTGATGGAGGAAAATAAAGAGAAGCAAATAGCTATCTTCACAGATGCAAAGTCAGCTGTCTCAATACTGAAGAGCAATAACAGCACAGAACTAGCTGACCTACGAGCAACACTCCATGGTCTATGCCAGAAATCCAAAAAAGTTGTAATACAGTGGATCCCATCACATTGCAGTGTACCTGGAAACGAAGAGGCTGACAGACTGGCAAAAGAGGGCGGACGACTACCACAGCCTGACATAGACATAACCTATAATGAGGCAAAGAGGTTGATAAAAAGCACAATCAGAGCATCCAGGCCATCAGAAGGATGATGCATATTACAAACTCGACCGAAGAGAACAAGTAGCAATCTTCAGACTCCGCACAGGACATAACAGGCTGAAATACCACTTGTTCAATAAACTAAAGATAGGAGATACCGATGAATGTAATTGTAGAACTGGAAAAATGACAGCAAAACATTTGCTGCAGGATTGCCCAACGTATGCAGAACAGAGAAAGATATTTTGGCCCACACCTGCTTCATTTGAGGACAAGCTCTATGGAGATATCAACAAGCTCAAGTTGACCGTAGCTTACTTTAACTACATACAGGTTGACATTTAAAGGTGCATGAAGACCCAGAGGCATGAAATGGAATATTGCTTGGATAGCAAATCCATTATGTGGAAAGTCCAAATCGAAAGCTCGCTGTGTGGGCTTCATAAAAGGTGGAAAAGTGTCCTAGTGGCACGAAATGGAATATTGCTTGGATAGCAAATCCATTACGTGGAAAGTCCGAATCAAAAGCCCATTGTGTGGGCTTCATAAAAGGTGGAAAAGTGTCCTAGTGGCATGAAATGGAATATTGCTTGGATAGCAAATCCATTACGTGGAAAGTCTGAATCAAAAGCCCACTGTGTGGATGTCATCTGCAGACTGCATACTTCTGGTTTCCGGAAGAACAGCCTATGGTGAACGGAAGGCCCAATATACGGAAGTGAGGCTAAGCAGCCATGTGCAGGACGTGACGATTCCTTGGGTGAGCCCAGTACCAGAGCGCTATGTATCGGCTCTGCAAGTATGGAAGCCTCCTTGGATGGCGGGGAATGCCCAGGTCTGCCCCTGCCTTCCCTTGAGGGCTGACCAGGATCTTTGGCTGTTCTATATGGGCCAGCTGGGATGGGGGATAACACCACAACAGTGAGAGTCAAACGTCCTAAGAAACCCCCGGGAAGGTTAACCCGGTCAACAAATGCCCGCAGAAGTCGGATGTGTCGGCCTAACGGCGCAAGAACGCAGCTCTGCTGTAAACAGGCACAACGCAATCACATCCAAAAAAAACAACTCCGGATGATCGCAGAAGAAGAAGAAGAAGAAGAAGAATCTATTCAAACACTGACAACATTACACATCATCATCATCATCATCATCATCATCATCCAGTGGGCTGTCCTGTGCAGAACCTTCCTCCATTACAATATTTCAAAATGTCCATCATGAGCCAGATATCCTGCCACTCTTGCTGTCATGTGTAAATTATCTATCATCTCCTGAAAAATTTAACTACTGCACTGAAAATCATTTCATAACTCCTAAATTGTTGTATGTGTGCATGTAGCTACATTTTGTTAACAATCACTTAGTGATGTGCATCAAATTCCTTACCTGTCCATGTGGGCAAGTGTGGAGATCACAACCCTCAAAGCACAAGCCTTTAGTGTTCTCACAGTCCTTTTCAATCTGGTAATAAACTAGTCGATTTTCACATGTCTTTTTTGGACAAAGAGAGATGCACGGATTATATGTCTCACAATGTTCACATTGAATGGCTGAAATGAAGAATATATTCAGTTAAATGTGACATATATAGAATTCAGATGAATTCAGCTATGCTAAGGGAATTAAAGAGTGACTTCATTAGTTAATACTATTGGTGATTGTCTATATTACTAAGTATGTCAACATGTATTCCTTTCTTTGCTTTATTTCCACTTTTAAACCCAAGTGTGCTTTACTCTTTCAGTCCAACCCATGTAGTGAAAACTAGTCTTTCGCCATTTTTTTTCATGTCCATCACATCCCTTATCTAGTTAATCCTTTCACATTTAACTATGTATTTTTAACACACTCATTCAGTTACTGTGATGCATTTTAAAAATATGCATATGTCAGATTCATTTAGCAGCCATCAGTATTATACAGTATGCTTTATTTATTATTTTTATTGATTGTTTAATGAATGCTATTAACAGCGCTGTTTGGTAAATGCTTTGGCAAGCAGCCATTATTTCCATAGCTTCCATGAAAATGTTTCAGGCATACAACAGTAATGGTATTAACTCTCTCAGCCCCAGACAATTGTTACATCCCTGTAATGACTGTCTGGATGGGGAGTTCAAGCATCAAGTGATGCTCAGAAACAGTGGGTTAATTTATATTGCTTAAAAATGGTGGGCGACTTTATCTGTTGGTTAGGACAAAAGCAGTGTTGAAAAATTAATCAAGTATGGAGAAACGAATAAACATATATGGTTTGCTACAGAATTAGTTAATTCCCATAGTTAAGGACCAATTTTCATGCTATGTGGCATATGGGTCTATATTATTTAAGCAATCAGCACTCAATGAGTAACATGATCAGAAACATGCCGGCCACCTTGACCTTCCAGACAGTTTTCTGATACCCTTGGTTTAGGGACTGAGTCAACCTCAGAGTCATTTGGTCCATAAAATAATCCCTTCCTCAAGAGGGATCTGAACCCAGTTAAGTGCCAAAGAACAATGTTGTTATGTTTACTATATTTTCATTTGTATTTAAACTGTTTGAACAAACTGTGATGCCTTTCATGGTCAGGAACATTTAATGGATAGAGTTGTGCACATTTAAATGAAGCAAACTTGGGTGGCTACTTACGACATAAGTCATTACTTCTCCACTGTATTGATACACCAGCGACAGCACACTCATGAGCATAAGCAGCAACAGCAGTGCATAAGCATTCACAGTCTCCTCCCAGGTCACAGCCACAAGCATCATACTGGCAACTGGAGAAATAGTGGACAGATGAATCAGGTGACTTAATTCAGTGGTTTGCTTTCTGTAAGATGCTATCAATCATCAGCAACAAGAACACATAAACAGCACATCATCTTGAATATTGAACAATGCTCTTGAGCACTACAGGTTATTGGTTAACAGAAGCCACATCATGGCACTTGGGACATGCCTATCAGCACTTCATCTGACTCAGCAGATGTCAAAGTGTACAGAAGCTGCTATATTGGCACTCTGGTTGGATTTACTTCTAACACGTCCATGAAATCGAAATATAGAGTATCAGATGTGTATTTTATTAGTCTTCGCATTTATCATTGCATTGCATGCTGTATCATTAGACAGAAGATTTGCTCTGATCTCATGAAGAATTGAAATGTGTCAATTGAAAATGTCCCAATAAAGGCAATCTAGAAGCCAGGGTTGCAATCACAACAGGCACTTATGCCAATCATGGTCACCTGTTTTGACCTTCTGTATCACTGAAGCAAGCCACTACCCAGGCAAAGTTTCAGGATTGGGAAAACTGCCTGTAAAACGCTATTTATGTGTGATTCTGGTAAGCACACATTTGGTATCATCCTTGCATGTGCTACAGAGTTCATGCATTGTGTTGAGATTCTCCTGGTGTGATCTATGGCAGGAGACTGGAGCACTTATGAAGATATCCATGTGCAATGAAATTGATCTTTGACAACAACAAAAACCAAAAAACAAACAGCTGTGTTTGTGGGTTTAAATTCTTACCGTTTTATAAATTGTGTGGAATCAACAAAACCGTGGCAGGGCTTGAACAGATCGGAGGCAAGGATTGAGCAGCTCATCTGAGCCCAGGATTTCCTCTGAGTATTATTCTGACATGTATCTGAGATCTCTTGTGAAGGAGCACAAGTGCTCTGAAGTTTCCAGCTGTCTGCAAACTCAGTGGGTTTTATAACAACCATACCTCTGCTATTTTTTAAATCATCAGTGGAGTCATGGTTGAAGTTTCCACAGAGACCTTCCACCTGATTTTTAAACAAAAGTGAACAATAAATATAGTTTTTTTTTTAAAAATGGTAATATTCTGGAAGAAATAGATAATTATTGACAATTTCTAAGAGCAATACAGTAAATAGTAAAGATTTTAATAGTTTAGTCATAACTTATGGTAAGAACAATACAGAATGTGAAATTATCAACAAGTGATGAAGGGGTTGACAAAGAAACATATTTGTTGCTCAGGCATGCAGAGACCTGTCACTGAAGTTGCATGCAGTACTGAAGCAAGCAGCAGACAACAGATCAATGCCTGTCCAAGGACTGAACAACTGGATAATAATTGCCTCTAACCTTTTCAAAATGATACTATACACATCTTAACAGTATTCTTTGTAGGTGATTTATATTATATAAAATTAATCTACCAAAAAATTAACTGCATCAAACAGTGATTTACACATAATCAATAGAATCACTGTCATCACATTTCCTTAAGCTCGTCATAATCCATTCATCCCACATGAATACGCTAAATGCTGGCAACCTGTTTGATTATTTTCTTAGCCTGTACCACCATTTATGATATCACTCACATCATTCTTGCACTCAAAGTGTCATCTATTTTTCTAAGTTGAGGATGCTTATCATCACTGGCCAAAAAAGCATAGTCTTTGACCTGAGCAAAGGAATGTTTGGACCTCGCTGAGAGAAGTTCAAGAATCTATATATCTTATACTATGTCCCGAAAAGAATGCCTTCATTCACGATCAATTATTTTGAAAACTGTCTGTTGCATCGTTATGAAATTTTTCCTGCCGTCTTATATTTACCCCCACCCAAGGAATATGTCTTTGATAGGTCCAAAAGCAACTTACATCATCGAAAGCGGCGACATTTCTTTGATGTTTTGCTGAAAAAACTAGTGATTTATCGCTAAAAAATTTGTGTTTACACAAATGGACACTCCGCCAATTCAGATGACATACAAGGCGTATCCAGATTCGTATGGGAGTGGGTGCAATGAAAGAAGAAGCTTAAAAGTCTACAGGGTCGGCTGCATTGCACCGGGTTTTTATCTCATATGGCTCAGTTTCTTTCCACAGCGCGGAAAGCGTTGCACAAAGCACAAACTCCATAGCTCCAGCGACAACCCTTGGGAGTCTCCGAAAAAATGCACTCATGAAATGAAGGACGCGGCCTGGAATCGAACATACAACCTTTGGAGCCCGAGTCAGACGGCTTGACCACTTCACCACGGAGAATCCCGAGAGGGGTGCAATGTGTAATATTAGTAAAGACAGAGAATTTACAGAGGCATGGGGTAAATAATTTGTAAATTAACAGGAAAGTAGAAGGAATATATTTCTTACCTTATTTTTCATTTCCTTCTTGTTTCTTCAGCTGCTGGTTAATAAAGTGTAAGTATTCATGTTTGCTTTTTATATTGAGTTTGTGAAAGCTTCCAAATAGCTGTGCGTTAATGTGCGTATGGAGTGACCAGAAATGATACCACAATTTAGTCATCATGTTTCCATTTTTAAGGATCTGTTCAGCTGTCTGTGTAGTTTGTTCACACGTACACTTGGGTGACAGACCCGCTTTGAGTCTTCGTGAAAGATTGTCTACTCTGCTGTTTACCGTTCAGAGACGGAACATGATTACCTGTTTTGCACTATGAAAATAGTTGTCAGTGTCTCTGTAGTGGGCTTTCTTCTTAACGACCAAGATGTTGGTCCTCTTTTCATTGAAGTTTATAGATTGATTCGTATGCACGTGTGTTGTCCCCTAATTTGACAACGTGTTTGCTCTCACGTTTCTTGTTATGCCACAATATGTCAGTTTCCACTGCAATATTACTCTTCTGTTGGTATTCAATGCGTTTAGTGTGTGTGTTTTTTTTTTTTCAATACAGTTGTTTGTCACCGCTCAGGGCTTGCGGAATTGAAAATTCATCACTGTCGAATACAAACTGTTGCCATTGACATTATGCTGATGCTGTAATGTTTAGGGCCTGCAAATTATCTGAATAGTTGGAGCAAAATATCCCAGTAAGTGTGTGTGTAGATTAAGGTCTGCGATCTGCTCAGACCTTAATCTGTGTCGGACGATTCCAGTAGGTTGATGATTGCTCTCGGTTGCATAAAATTCAAACCATCCTTTCTCCAATAGTCCTCTTCCTCTTTCAACACATGGTCCTCACATTTTTTCCAGTAACTTTTATCAATATTTAATAGCGCGGACTGATTGACAGACAGAGAGACAGGCAGGCAGGCAGGCAGCAGGCAGGCAGGCAGGCAGGCAGGCAGGCAGACAGGTAGGTAGGTAGGTAGAAAGGTAGGCAGGTGGGTGGATGGATGGATGGATGGATGGATGAATGGATAGCTAGCTAGCTAGCTAGCTAGGTAGGTAGGTAGGTAGGTAGGTAGATCCCCGCCAGGAGCTGGGTGAAGCCAGGCCGAGTCAGCTAGTTTATTTATATAATCACGTTTCATGAAAGAACCCCCATTTGAGAAACCTCTGAACAATACCATTTAACTCTGCACTGTTTGTGCCAAAACGAAAACCGCGAGACAATTTTAAAAAATGCGCAGATGTGTCTTGCTGAAGCTGTAATACTTTTAAAATGATGGCATTAATCCCTGAGCTGTAAATTATATACCGCATATAAACAAACATTGAAATCTGCCGTACAAACTCCAGAACAAAACTTTTTTTGTTGGGTGGACATAATGATAAGGTTATATGCTAAATCTCATAATTTTCCCTCAGTTGGTTACTGAGATATTGAATTTTATATTGGGGGGAAAAAAATAAACACACTATAATAGAGATGTACTAAGACAATTCAAATGTCTCCATTCAGTCTGCATTCTAATTAGTCACACTAGGAATGAGATGGTGTAAGCATTTTCAGGTTATAATCAATCACACAGAGAACACAGTTTTTTATTCAAGAGGACAGCAGTCTCTGCTCTATATGAACAGCTGTCATTGTGTTTAGTGCAACTTGTACATGTTTAGAAGGTGACCCACTTTGTACTTGAATGAAAGATAATTATCAAACAGTATTGCTAAATATTCTAACATTCCATGCTGCTCTATTATGTGTCCATTCAGTACAACATGGGGAGATTTGCTTTTATGAAGGAATTACTTAGAGAACACAACACACAGGCTTTTTCAATGCTGGTAATCTTTATGACATGACACAGTTCTAATCATTAAATATGAAGGAATTGACATTTTTTTCCTTTGCAATTTTGCCTGAACATTAAGTCAACAGCCTACCTCACACTTTTTAATATCTTTACTAAAATAATAACAGCACTATTTTATAATGGTCATCATCATCAAGGGTTAACTCCACATTGAAGGTTGGCTGTAATGAGTCTCCAACACCTTCTGTCCTGTGCATTCACATAGGCTTTCTCCAGTACATCTCTGGATGTTGTCCACCTGCCCAAAATGATTCCTCTTGAACACTTCCCCTTCACTTTTCCCTCCAGCGCGTCCTTTAACAAAGATTTGTGTCTCTTTATACGGCAGTAATACCTTAACTTTCTGACCTTGATCTTTTTCAGTCATATTTTCTTCAATCCCTGGTTTTTGTAATAATTCTTTGTTTGTTTCTTCTCAATGCAAAGATATTCATCCTGTCTATATAATAATAATATTTCAAAAACTTCAAGTTTATGCTCATGTTGTTTGTTCGTTGTCCATGTTTTTGCACTATACAATAATGTACAATAAATGTAGCACTAGATCACCCTTAGTTTTAATTTGGAATTTAGCTGTTTAGATGTAAGAAGTTGTTTCATATTGTTGAATGCCATTACTATTCTCTTTCTTATTTATGCAGCTGAACAATTTCAACATCTGTTATTAATTGCTATCTCACCTGTGCTATTCAATGTTTACACTAGCAGAGTGCAAGCATTGAAGCACCAGGGATTCAAAGGATGCTGACATTTGCAGATGATATCCCTGCATATAGACAGGGGGCAGACAGGACGCAAATAGCACAAGTTGCAGGAAACAGTAAACAAAGTGACTGATGGGTGGTGTTATCAACCCAGATAAAGATGTTATAATACACACTGGACAATATGATTGTTAAGACTAACGTTCCAAGTTTCAAAATTAACAGCAGAAATGTTAAAAGAGAGAGGAGAGTGAAATACCTGGAAATCACTTTCAACAGAAGCCTGTTGTTCAGAGATTCTGTGGAATAGTTGTTATAAGATCTAAGAAGAGACTTGGTGCACTGAAGATTATGACAGCAATGGACATGGAGCAAAGAATGTTGTTATACTTTATCAACATCTGATTCTCTCATTAACATAGTAAGGATTTGGACTGCTCACAGTGTCAAAAAGTCGGCTAGTGAAATTAGGGTGCATACAGAATGAAGCTTTGTGGGTGATCCTGGGGTGCACAAGGGACTGGTAGTGTTCTTGTGATAAATCATAGCTTTACCAGCAATTGTGGACAGGCTTAAGTTGTTGTAGGCTAAGTCATAGTGGCTGCAGAAAAGGAACATCCCCTGCATGAAACCCGTGGAGCAGTTAAGGGCCACAGGCCGAGAAGAGGATAATCATGGAAGGCTCAATCAGAGGACACAATCAGAGAAGTGTATGCTTGATAATATTGAGAGAAGAGAGGAGTTAGAATGGCAGAGGAAACATCAGACCTGTGCAGGGTCACAACACATGGAACTGGGAGCATTGGCCAGCAGGCTGCACAGAATGGGAGTTGCAACAACTGATTCACAACAATTCGTGCCCAGGTAATGTATTCATCTACATGGATGGCTCTGTGCTAAGAGGCAAAAGAAGTTCCTGGTGGTCTATAGCAAAGATTAATCGAGTATTTAGTGCAGAGAGCCTGGCATATGATACCATGACATCTAGTCTGGGAATGAAAGTTAAGGCAGTCCACTGGCTGAGGACAAAGAGCACACACATGCTATGACTGTAATGGACTCACAGGGAATGCTGTAAAAGGTGAAGACAGGCATGCTTCATGCAGAGTGGTATAATTCAATTCAGAAACCAAAGACAGATCCATTGGATATTTTCCCTAGGACGTGTTGGTGGGGTTGGAAACAAGCAGAGGGACAGATTGACTGGGTCTGTCCCGCTGGGTGGGATATTAGTGCATGATAAGGCATACATGGTCAGGACCTGGTGGGGTTGGAAACAAGCAGAGGGACAGATTGACTGAGTCTGTCCCGCTGGGTGGGATATTAGTGCATGATAAGGCATACATGGTCAGGAACTGGTGGGGTTGGAAACAAGCAGAGGGACAGATTGACTGGGTCTGTCCCGCTGGGTGGGATATTAGTGCATGATAAGGCATACATGGTCAGGACCTGGTGGGGTTGGAAACAAGCAGAGGGACAGATTGACTGAGTCTGTCCCGCTGGGTGGGATATTAGTGCATGATAAGGCATACATGGTCAGGAACTGGTGGGGTTGGAAACAAGCAGAGGGACAGATTGACTGGGTCTGTCACTCTGGGTGGGATATTAGTGCATGATAAGGCATACATAGTCAGGACCTGGTGGGGTTGGAAACAAGCAGAGGGACAGATTGGCTGGGTCTGCCTCGCTGGGTGGGATATTAGTGCATGATAAGGCATACCTGGTCACGACACTATGGACTCATGTGTATAATGTGAAAGCACAGATAAATCATCATGGCCTAGAATGGTGCAGCAGGGAGTGACCAGAGGCTCTGTCCGACACTCTGTACTCAGAAAGACCAGATGGACATATAATCAAACAGTAACACTGGTATCATTAGTATTGGGACTCTTTGCTGGCTATTGAAGATGAGGACAGAGCATGTATAGGAATGTCCAGAATGCTACGATGTTGGTTCTTGACTAAATTCAAATTATTAATTGTACTAGGTAAGAAAAAGCATTGACCTATGTAATTTTCAAAACTGTCTTTGTACTATCTTTGTTGATTGTCATAATTGTTGTTTGCTTTATATATATATATTTTCTCATCATGTTACCTGGAGTAATAAATAGGAAGGAAATTATCCATGTTTTTGGCTAGGAGACTATAATAGATAATGAATTATGGAAACATCAGAGGCATTTTTTTTCCACAGTGTTACTTTTCTCTGTTATAAAATGAACAAACTATTATTAGAAATATATTCATCAAAAATTACTTTCGAAAAATATATGTAACACAATGTACTGAGAGATTCTTCATGGAAGACAGAGATGAGAACATTGTGCTTGCTATGCAAGCAGTGATGCTGACAAAGAGAGGAACAATGCATTCATGGATCCACCAAACAGGCATCAGTGTACAGTGTAATATCATGTATACCTTGTTAACGTGGTCTGTTGACAGCTGAACATAGACTCTGGTTTGTTTGTCCCACTGTAGACTGACACCAAATGGTGTTGTTATGTAGACCATGTCACCAACTTCCTTCACAGTAAATGGAGACCCAGGGTCCGGTACAACTGACTGTCCTGATAAAGTATCAATCAGAGTAATTATCTGCATATATTATTATTGTGCTGTGTAAAATAAAATCGTAAAACACATATTCCCACTGAGATCTAGTTACAAAGTAAAACTCCACAAAACACATGAATAAATTCACTGATATGAAAATAAAACTACACTTTCACTTTAATTGTATATTACTTGTCTGACTTCAACAATATCATGATCAGTCCTCTGGCTAACCAACAAAGTGTCCTGTTCAATCTACAGCAGTAGTGGGATTTTATCTAACCAGTACAGTTTTATAACACACGATACCAGAGATTTCTTTGGCAATGAAAGATAGTAAGTGGCTTGTCACCCCACATCATGATATCATGATGCAGCATATATAAATGCCTGAAACGTTATACTCCTCTGGCAGTACCATAAAATCTAGTGTACAATATGTACAATTTTTACTAAATATTTACTTTACAATTCAGGTGTGCATTATACATGAGTATTAAAAATTAATAATTTCCAATATATTCTATATGGAAGAGTATGTCAAGTGTCTATCATAATTTAATAGTATGGGGGGTTGAGTGGTCTCGAGGTATGGTGTCCGCCTCGAGTGCTGGAGGTCCTGGGTTCAGGCCCCGGTGAGGACCGGGATTTATTTTTTTAAAAAATCCACCTGGACTTCTAGTAATAAAATTTCCCCTGGTCTCTGGGTAGTGAGATCGGACGCCCGTGTGTATTGTTGCACACATAAAAAATCCCTTGGCACTGGAAATCGAAAAAGAGTAGCCTAACGGTGCTGCCCAGGCAAAATTTTGAGTTAAAAATCTACCCAAAGTATTTTAGGATCCTCGCCGATGCAACGGACTTCATGCATTGAGCTGAGTTTCTCCAGACTCAGGTTTGAGTTAGGAGGAAAACGGAGCACTTATGGGTTAAACTGTGTGCTGTGATGTTGATCCAACGACTAAACTAAACTAATAATTTAATAGTGAAAAATGGTGCACCATTTAATGTGCCATAAGTTTACTTATGTGTTAGACATTGTTGTAAAACATATTTTACATTCTCAGTCTACAATCTGTTTTGATATCAGTCTTATTCTGAGCCCTGCAAATGAATTAGAGAAAATGATATACTGCAGCAGAAACCCTCTTATAGATAAATTATGCAGAATATAACAGAAATTATTCAGCAAATGGACATTTTTCCTTTAAAAGGTGCAACATAACATTTTATTATGGCAACAACAACAAAAAACAATTAGGAACTGCAAGTGTTGTCAAGTAAGAAAACAAGCATATCAGTCACTACTAAATCTTCAGGCATTAAAAAAAAAAAACCATGACTAATGTGGGTAGTGGAATAAGGCAATGAGGCATCAGTGTTTTATGCACTGAAATCAGATTTAAAACTGGTGGAACTTTAAACAATCCCAAACAGACACAATAGCATTTAAAGTGTCATATGGATGCCAGTTCATTTATGGAGTGACATAGTTTTTCTGTTTGTCAAAGAATTATTATCTCACAGCATCTTTCAGACGCCACTAAAAAAACTTCTGGAGTTCCAAATATTTGTAATCAAACTGAAAAATGAACATATCTGTGACCTTGCAGAAGTGCTAATAAAATGCTTCTGTCATTCAATATGCCTTATGTCATGACCACAGATACAAAAAGCACACAAACTGTGTCAATGGATACAAATGAACATGAGAAGTCTCACATCATTTTTATGTTAGTGTGTTTTGCAGCTAGAGGAAAATCTCTACCTTTCATAACTTTTAAGAGAAAGGCTCTACCAATAATGGGTACAAAGTCTGATGGGTGTACACATCAGTGTTCACACTAAAGAAGGGTGGATGATACATTAACCACTACCTGGTTAAAATTTATTTAGAAAACACATCCAGGTGGTCTCCAAAAATAATCTTCCACATTTGAGCTCAACTCATTTTGGTGTCACTGGATGACTTCTATCCAGAAGGATACACAGAAAATAAAATCTGATCTGGTTGTAATTCCAGGCCGCATGAACTGTCTTTTGCAGTCTTTAGAAGTTGATGCTGTTAATAAGCCAATGAAAGATGGGATCCTTAACTCTTTCACTACCAAACAAAAACTGGGCTGTGACCAAACAGAAATTTATGGCAGAAAATTGGAACTAGGGGTGTGTTACAATAATGCTTTTAAAATGGTTAAGATGGTAGCAGATCTATTGTATTACATATCAAATTAAAGAGGATTGCACAAGGAACATGACAGGGTTAATAATTAATTGATAGGTTACAAATATTATGACAATAATGAGAGGTTTAATAATAACAACTGAAATTAAAGAGGTAAAAATTATTTTAAAAACTGCACTTATAAGGTGTTTTCTACACTCCTATACTGCTAATCATGTTTAATTTACTGAATAATCAAACAAACACCAATTGTCTTCAAGAATATAAACAGTATTGCTCATTAAAGTAACCCAAAAAGAAGTTTTGGTTCATATTCTGAACCATGTATTTTTAACAAAAAATGACAAAAAATAATGGCTGAAATCTGGAAGGTGGGGTCTCTCACAGTAAAGTTATGAAAATGGTTAAAATTGTAGAAGAAATGTTGTATTATATATCAAAATAAAGGGGATTGCACAAGGAATATGTTGGTAGGAGAATTTCTGCTTTAGGTTGTAAATAAAATAAAAATAATAATATAATTTGTAAAATAATTGGACAAAAGTAGGTAAAAATAATGTAAACATTGCACTTAGAATGTGTTTTCTACACTCCTATACTGCTAATAATGTTTAATTTACTGAATAATCAAACAAACACCACTTGTCTTCAAGAATATAAACAGTATTGCTCATTTAAATCAACAAAAAGGAAGTTTTGGTGCATATTCTGAACCATGTCTTTGTCACAAAAATGAAAAAAACTAATGGCCGCAATCTGGAAGTTGGTGTATGTCGCAATAATGTTATGAAAATGGTTAGAATTGTAGCAGAAATGTTGTATTATATATCAAAATAAAGGGGATTGCACAAGGAATATGTTGGTAGGAGAATTTCTGCTTTAGGTTGTAAATAAAATAAAAATAATAATATAATTTGTAAAATATGTGGACAAAAGTAGGTAAAAATAATGTAAACATTGTACTTACCAAGGGGGCGTTGTTATCCAATATCCTGATCACTGCTAATCCTGTTGAATTTACTGCACAAACAACACTTTTCTAAACTATAAATACAATTGCTCCGAATCAATCATCCGAAAAGAAGTTTTGCCGCAGATTCTGAATCATGTATTTTTCTTTTTTCAGACAAAAGTTAGGAAAACACTTGGCAGATTTACATTTAATTGTCATGTCTGTTTGTTTTTATTTACTATATGTGGCAGTCTATTTGTGATAGGCTGCAAAGCAAACTTTGGCGCACAAGTCTGGTCTATTAGTGCAGCCGGAGCAAACAAAAGATGATATGTGTCGTTTAGTTCGAGTGCTACAAAAAACACAGTCTCTATTGACACCGACAAATTCTATTATTTATATTATATTATTTCTATTATAATTCATTAAATTAAATGCTTGGCTCATGTAAATCTTTCGGCATAATTTCCTGCAACAGACTGAAATTCTTCGGCAGGCAGAGTGTCAAACTTTCAGGAATACTCTGAGCTACTTTGCGATGAGCACTTTCCTTTACTTGAAATCCTTCTATAACAATTTTTATCCTCCTTTCTCTGTTTGCCATATGGAATGTAGGATGTGAGCATTGATCTGTGCAATTTCAAAGATCTAGTAGTAGATCTTCTTCCACCACTTAATGGTTTTCCTATCATGGATATTATAATATCCAACCATTTGGTCCATTCTGTCGCAGCCATTCATCGCCGTGTTATTTTCATGGAGACCATCTTCGGCTTGCTTTGCGGTTTTCGCAATCCACTCTCAACAGTTCTAACTACAGACTTTGTAGAGACAACAATGCATGTTTGTTTTTTAGCTTTATTTAGCCCTTCCACCAAATAATCATTTCATCAATGGACACATTTTCAAATGGGTAAAATGCTTCCTGGATATTCTTCAGAATCATGTCAACAAGAGGATCAATTTTTTTTTTTTTTTTTTTTTTTTTGTGGGTACCCTCAGGTTGACATACATGAAACATGGTGTGATAAATATATTATAATTTTCTAATTGATTACTGGGAAACGTAGTGGCAGTGGCATACCAAGGAGTATATAAATGTGCACTTGTACACCAGTAGTCTTTGATACATGGTCTTGGATCAAGTCCCATAGCAATAATGACAGACGTAAACTTCAGCCATTCGTGCTTCGTTGTCAAACACTCAGCTGTTGACGAACATTCACTGGTTTTTCTTTATCACCACGTGCTAAAACTTTAGACACAACTAAAAATTCTTTCTAAATATTCACTGATAAGGGAATCACTATTGTTTAAAACAGTTATAAACAATAATCTAGCTTGATCTCAAGTCATACTACGTGGACGCAAACTGGTGGGCGTTTCCATTGTGAAAAAACAAATTAACACTACCTTAAAACTGAAAATTCACAAGAATCCAAAATTATAAAACGAATGACCGCACCAAAATGGCGTAGAGATCTTTCGGCTGTACGACTTTTTAGTTTACTGTAACTTAAAATTCCGAAACGGAGCAGAAATATGTGAAATAAACCACTGATCATTTTGTGGCACTAAAACGGCGGACTGCCATCTCGGGAAATACAGCGTGCCCATAGATGGGATCACGGTAGCGAAAGAGTTAATATATGTAATGCATTGTTATGCTAAGGTAATAATATACATATTGCTAGTGGCCATGTGCATCACCTAATCACATGACATTTTGAAACATCATGGTTTATATTGTAAATGAGTTTTAATTTTACCAGAAAGCGTATAATAAACACAAGATTTTACACTATCCTCCATAGAATTATCTTTACCATTTTCCTTGACTAAAAAGCATTGTTGATCTGACACAATTTTTTAAGTATCCTTTACATTATGAGTAAAATATTTAATGATTAGAATCAATGTTAATGAACAGTGTATATATTCTCCCTAATCGTCTCCAACTGAGTATGATAGTGGCAACTAAACAGGATAGTTCAGGACAGCCAGTCTTATAATATAAGCATAGACATTTATAATAAATTGGGGGAATTAATTAATTTCACAAAGCACGTGCATAGCAAGAAACATGCAGGGCTGGACATATGGGTTCTGACAGTAGTATAATGTAAAAATAGACAAATAAAATCTACCTCTGATAAGCTGAAGCCTGTAATAATTGTCTGTGTTTTCCTCTCCAATAATAAAATTCATTTCTTTGAAGCAGGTAACACCAGATGTACCACACTGGCTGTTGCGAGTGGTAATGACAAATTTGTTGGCATTATCTTTGCTTGACTGTAGAAGTACGTAATCACAAGATCCTTGAAATTCATACTGACGTCCATCAAAGGTGGTGTAGTGGGACTCTCCATATGCTCTGCATACTGATGGACACTCATTTTTTGTACACTGCCATCTTTGTGCAACACAAGTACTGCAGGGAAAACACAAATTTAGCACATTTATTTCTAACAACTATACTACTTCATACCATGCTTAACATTAAAATATTTAGAAAACCGCATTACAAGAAACTGTAAGCAAGTTATATTGTTCAGTCTATAAAGAAGATTAATACAAGACAGTGCCTAATAGCGTACTCTAGCACCTGGGTATAACATGAACATAGCAAGAGGTAACCCTTGCAACTGATGAATAGATAGAACATCCGCGGCACACACCAATCAAGATTAACTTGTGCTGAAAGACAAAGCATAAATAGAGAACTGAAGAAGAAAATGAAGAAGCACCTGAATATAAATATGAAATCAAGAATTAACATTATTCAACTCTGGCCATTCCCATAGGTATTCCGTCCCCTTCTCTAGTAGCCAATGAAGAGTTCCCATGCTAAATAACTTCCGACTGCATTTTCTCCTACAAGTTGAATATCATCCAGACATGCTTGTGACCTGCATCTTTTTTTTAGCACTGAATACCACTCAGTGTGGAATATATAAATGTATAATTTATGTAGCATGCTTCGCAAGTTCAAATAAACACATCTCATCTATACTACTCTCCAGCCATCAGAATTCTGCCACTGCAGTCTCCACCTCCATTCTCATGCTGGAAATTATGATATTGTACACCAGTCTCTCTTTTTCTATAAGCTTCCATTAACCTTAACAATTAAACTCCACCCACTTTGTTTACCTCGCTCCATAAACTCATTCATGTATATTACATATTGCATGACATGAGTAGTCACTAATCAACTGCTGACAGACATCTTTTCTAACCCATTCTATGAGATGCCATGGTGGGTGGGACCATGGCCCATTCCTTTTCTGACACTATCTTACCAATTTCATTATTTCAAAGATGCATCATAAACTGTGCTGCATGTTAAAACATCTAGCCAGAGTTTTAGCATGCTTAGACTAAACATAAAAGATATATAACACACAATGTGTTGATTTATACACACAAAGAATAGTTGATTACACTTGGTGTGTTTCTAGAGCTGAAAGAGTTAAATTAAATCTTGGAAACTTGAATAACCAGACTTGTCATGACATGATATGAATAAAAGGAGGCATCAATATACCAAGTCAGTAGCCCAGGGCTGAGCCCCCTGTAATGCCAGGATGTTTTACTAACGAGTATCATCTGTAGGATCAATTCAGTCCTACGGGTTTCTTGACAGAGCGCAGGCAGTCAGTGTGAAACTGATCTCTTGTGTGCCATTCGGTCATACAAAATATGTGCCTTACACCATGTTCCTGCTGTATCTTAATGAGTGAGTTACTTTGCTTCAAATTAACACATGAACTGTCTATAATAACAGATGGTGGCAATTTGTCCCTAAAGTGACATGAGTTGCCAGGTCAACCCAGCCTAAAATGGGTACCAGGAAATGTTCTGGATAGTAGAAGTGGCTAGTGTGGCACGATGACATCACCCATCCAGTGCTGATTGGTCTAGACAAATATGGAGCTACCAGGAAATGTTCTGGATAGTAGAAGTGGCTAGTGTGGCACGATGACATCACCCATCCAGTGCTGATTGGTCTAGACAAATATGGAGCTACCAGGAAATGTTCTGGATAGTAGAAGTGGCTAGTGTGGCACGATGACATCACCCATCCAGTGCTGATTGGTCTAGACAAATATGGAGCTACCAGGAAATGTTCTGGATAGTAGAAGTGGCTAGTGTGGCACGATGACATCACCCATCCAGTGCTGATTGGTCTAGACAAATATGGAGCTACCAGGAAATGTTCTGGATAGTAGAAGTGGCTAGTGTGGCACAATGACATCACCCATCCAGTGCTGATTGGTCTAGACAAATATGGAGCTAGCACTGTATACCCAATATGTCTCACGGCCTGGAAAGTGGACCATCTTTTTACTTTTTATTTTATACCAATAGGACATCTAGTATGTAAATATGTTAAAATGTTAGCTACATATCCTTTACAGGACATCATAGTCAACCCCAGCATTTTTTTAGTTGTTTGTGATCCCTTAGCAAGTTACGTTCAGTAGTTTGCCATTGCTTTCTGAATGCCATACCAGTTTTTAAAAAACCCAACGCAAGGCAGTCTGCTGCAAAATCGCCCGCAGCTGTGTTTCAAGCGCGGTATCCTGGAATTCGAACTGTGTCCATAACCCTCTTCACCATGGAGCCAGCTGGTAAATATGTATGCTTAGAAAATAACGCTGAAAGTTGTTTATCTTACAATGTTATTTACACAATGGACTCACCATTCATTGCAGTCTTGCATGAATGTTTCTCCCTCAAAGAAGGTTTTCCCAGCATGATAGCATGGACACAGTGATGCATTGACACACTGGTCTCCATTTAAAACAAAGCCAGGCAAGCATTCACAGCCTGCCTTACAGCCTGCACTACTGCAAGTTGGGGGGCTGTGAAAGTTCTCACAGGTCAGTCTACAGTTGGACATGCAGTCTGCATACACGGCGTTGTCTGGACACAGAGGCTTCACTTCAGTTAAATCATGATTTGTGACTTTGGTACACACAAATTTTGCACCATCACACACGCTGAAAATAAAGTACAATTATAAACTTAAAAAAACATAAAATATACATTTGTTTGATACATAAGAGCATTATTATTGAGTGACTGTAGGTGTCTCTGTGTGATGAAGGGTTAAAATTGTTTACATGTATGTTTAATCACAAATGTTTTGTGTGAAGGAACATAGAAAGTGAACGTAACATCAATACATATTATATAACTATCTGCATGTGTGTATGTGTGCATATATGCATGTATGAATATCATCATTACATGCTTTGCTACTGGCATGGATGACCATGATTTTCCACATCTTGTTATCTCCAACAATCAATTTGTGTGCTGACACCTTTCCATGCCATGACAAAAGCCTGAGAAGAATGTTCTCTCATTGTACCTTTCCTATCTCTATTTCTATAAATCCTTCCAGTTGTCACATGTTCCAGTATTTCTCTTCTCATAATGTGGCAAAAATATTGACAACTATCTCTTTGTGATGTTTGTGGTAAGTTGTCTTTGTGTCTTAGCTTCTTTCAAACATTTAGTTTACTGATTTTGTGCAATAATTTTCAGCATTCTTCTATAAAACCACACTTCTGAGTTTCTAAGGGAATTTTTTGCTTGTTTACTAATTGTCCAGAATTCAGTCTAATTTTAAAACTGGTTCTTTGTAACAAGCAAGAACTCTTTTTGTAACCTGCCATAACAGTGATTTATTGCATAAGTTGTTATCTATATCTATAAAAGGCGAGTGTGTGTGTGTGTGTGTGTGTGTGTGTGTGTGTGTGTGTGTGTGTGTGTGTGTGTGTGTGTGTGTGTGTGTGTGTGTGTGTGTGTGTGTGTGTGTGTGTGTGTGTGTGTGTGTGTGTGTGTGTGTGTGTGTGTGTGTGTGTGTGTGTGTGTGTGTGTGCGTGCGTGCGTGCGTGCGTGCGATGCGTTCGCAAACGGTCCATCCGATTGAGATGAAATTTTCTACACGTCTTCATCTCATTCCAGTGCAACCAACTGTCATAGTTTTTTAGTGTACAATACTAACATACTTACTAAAATTTAATATTTAAATTTACATGACTTAACATAAGAAAAATTAAATAAAGGGACATAACATTTAGTAGCATTGCTATATCTTAGGTTAAGTCCCCTGGCGAATAAAATATATATCTAATATATATCTATAAAAATTGATAGATAGATAGATAGATAGATAGATAGATAGATAGATAGATAGATAAGATAGATAAGATAGATAGATAGATAGACAGACAGACAGACAGACAGACAGACAGACAGACAGACAGACAGACAGACAGACAGACAGACAGACAGACAGACAGACAGACAGACAGACAGACAGATCGTTGCCAGGAACTGGACGAAGCCGGGCCGGGTCAGACAGACAGACAGACAGACAGTCGGGAACGGGAACTTATATGACTACTTATATGAATTAAATGAGATGCTCCCATCAGGGACTGGGCAAAGCCGGGCCGGGTCAGACAGACAGACAGTCAGATAGACAGACAGACAGATCCCCGCCAGGGACTGGGCGAAGCCGGGCCGGGTCAGACAGACAGACAGACAGACAGACAGACAGTCGGGAACGGGAACTTATATGACTACTTATATGAATTAAATGAGATGCTCCCATCAGGGACTGGGTGAAGCCGGGCCGATTCAGACAGACAGACAGATAGACAGACAGACAGATCCCCGCCAGGGACTGGGTGAAGCCAGGCCGGGTCAGACAGACAGACAGACAGACAGATCCCCGCCAGGGACTGGGTGAAGCCGGGCCGGGTCAGACAGACAGACAGACAGTCGGGAACGGGAACTTATATGACTACTTATATGAATTAAATGAGATGCTCCCATCAGGGGCTGGGCGAAGCCGGGCCGGGTCAGACAGACAGACAGATAGATAGATAGATAGGTAGATCCCAGCCAGGGACTGGGCGAAGCCGGGCCGGGTCAGCTAGTTCATTTTATAAAATGAAATTTTTGCTTGTCATATTCTGTTCTTTATCTCTGTAATACATCTAACACATGATGTTATCCATGTGCCTAGAGACTTTAATACCATTGATATTTAAGCATGAAGTGTTTTTATATTACTGTTTTTTCTGACTTCTTACAATTAAAGCTGAGGCCCATATTTCATATTGTCTGCAAACACTGTATATAGAGACCTGAAGGATGCAGTCCATAGATTTGAGAGTTGATGACTTCCACCCACTGAAAGCAACCTCTTAACTGCTCTTACAGCGTACTTTGCTATTTGTTTCCAAGATCAGGGTTTTCGTTAATCTTGCATATGAAGCAAAGTTTTCTCTCACAGCTTTGGTGTTCCGTTTAGTAGATATGTGGTGGACATTTGAATCGAATTGTCATTGACTAGGATTCTTGTTCAATGGACATTTGAACTTAATTGTCATTCAGTAGGAATCACACTTAGTGGACATCATTAACCCATGATAGTAGGATAGACCAGGGGGTTTTCCATTGTACAGTTTCTGGTCACTGCATCTCCAACTCTCTGCTCTACTCCCCGTTTGGTTCAGGCCTATGATGGCCATTTATCAATGGTGCATGACAAGGATGTTTGGCTGACATTTTGCATGAGGTTTCATAAAACAAGAACAGAGCCCGCTGGTTCCAGAGATTAGTTTCAGGATATTCTTTTATACACAACTTAATGGCCTGAACCTTCTCCCATGCCTGTGACTGAAATTACCACACAGCAGACAGGATTTATTTTACATCATTACTTCAGACATAGCATTACAAACTTTTTAAAAATAATCTTTTCCAGTCTGCCATAAGTAAGACAGATGCCTTTTTCCAGAACACCTGCTACTGATGGCAGACATGTTAATAGTTTTGATTCTACAACAATATGAGCACAATATAATCTAGAGATTGGAGCAATTTGTTTAGTAATGTATCTTGAGATAATATCTTAAAGGCCATTTGCTATTTGTAACACGTATTGTGTTTACAAATTAAACATAAAAGGATTTCAAGTTAAGGTGCTTGTATAATTTTCAAAAGAGCAGATTTTTAAATCAGATAATTCTGTCTCATATAACTGTATATTAATTTTCTTTCTTTAAGGAACATTTGTAAAATTGTATTACTGTTTTTAAAACCACGATAGCAAATTTCCAATTTTATCTTACCAGATTTCTGTTTCCTTCAATGTGGTGAAGCCAGCAGGATAAACACGACCATCAAATATACATGGGCAGGATGAAATGGGCATACATTTGCCATCATTTCCAAGTGTCTGACCATCAGGACAGTTGCAGCCTTCAACACATTTGGTATCACACAATGTGTCTGTGTTCAAAGCAACGTCCCTGCAGGTGCGTTCACATGGTTTGGCACATATTTTATACTCCTGCCCAGCTGGACACTGTATCACTAAAATGAAGCATTTGCATTTGCTATAGAAAATTCATGATTAACTATCCCTTACAGACATTTAACAACTCATTAAATTAAGAACTTATGACACCAATTTGGTAACACAATGCATAAATTCTTAAACCACTTCCAGTAACAAATCTCATTTTTTATAAGTACATGAACAGAGGCAGCGTAGCCCAGAGATGACAACATTCATCTCTGGCTCATTCAGACCTGGCTAAAACATGTCGTTGCCTGTGTGGAATTTTACAAAATTAGAAAAGAATGATCTACTCAACCCTAATCATGGGATAATGGATCGGATGTCTAGCTTTCTCAAACAAGGGCCCAAAAATGGAGGACCTATGTTAAGACTGTGTATGTTAAATATCCTTTGGTTGTGGGGTGGGCGGAGGAGAACTGGAGCACTTTTGTAGATATTCATGTGCAATGAAAGTGATCCATTAGCACAAACAAAACCAAATACATGCACAATTAATCAATCAATCAGGTGCCGTCTCCACAATGAAGGTTGGCTGCAATGGACCTCCAACACTGTCTGTCTCTCACCCTGACTGTACATTCTGTCAGGCTGATGCTCGTCCATCTCCTTGATGTTATCTTCCCACTTGCACAAAGCCTTATTCAAATATCTAGAAGGCTACCTACCAATTACATCATAGTCCAGAAGGCTCTCTACCAATTACATCATAATCTAGAAGGCTACAATCAATTATATCATAATCTAGAAGGCTACAATCAATTACATCATAATCTAGAAGGCTACAATCAATTACATCATAGTCTAGAAGGCTCTCTACCAATTACATCATAATCTAGAAGGCTACCTACCAATTACATCATAGTCTAGAAAACTACCTACCTTTACATCATAATCTAGAAGGCTACAATCAATTACATCATAATCTAGAAGGCTACAATCAATTACATCATAGTCTAGAAGGCTCTCTACCAATTACATCATAATCTAGAAGGCTACCTACCAATTACATCATAGTCTAGAAAACTACCCACCTTTACATCATAATCTAGAAGACTACAATCAATTACATCATAATCTAGAAGGCTACAATCAATTACATTATTGTCTTGAAGGCTCTCTACCAATTACATCATAATCTAGAAGGCTACAATTAATTACATCATAATCTAGAAGGCTACAATCAATTACATCATAGTCTAGAAGGCTCTCTACCAATTACTTCATAATCTAGAAGGCTACAATCAATTACATCATAGTCTAGAAGGCGCTCTACCAATTACATTATAATCTAGAAGGCTACCTACCAATTACATCATAGTCTAGAAAACTACCCACCTTTATATCATAATCTAGAAGGCTACAATCAATTACATCATAATCTAGAAGGCTACAATCAATTACATCATTGTCTAGAAGGCTCTCTACCAATTACATCATAATCTAGAAGGCTACAATCAATTACATCATAATCTAGAAGGCTACAATCAATTACATCATAGTCTAGAAGGCTCTCTACCAATTACACCATAATCTAGAAGGCTACAATTAATTACATCATAATCTAGAAGGCTACAATAAATTACATCATAATCTAGAAGGCTACAATCAATTACATCATAGTCTAGAAGGCTCTCTACCAATTACTTCATAATTTAGAAGGCAACAATCAAATACATCATAGTCTAGAAGGCTACAATCAATTACATCATAGTCTAAAAGGCTCTCAATCAATTACATCATAATCTAGAAGGCTACAATCAATTACATCATAGTCTAGAAGGCTCTCTACCAATTACACCATAATCTAGAAGGCTACAATCAATTACATCATAATATAGAAGGCTACAATCAATTACATCATAATCTAGAAGGCTACAATAAATTACATCATAATATAGAAGGCTACAATCAATTACATCATAATCTAGAAGGCTACAATCAATTACATCATAATCTAGAAGGCCACAATCAATTACATCATAATCTAGAATTACAATCAATTACATCATAATCTAGAAGCTACCTACTAACTGCATCATTATGTAGAAGGCTACAATAAATTGCATCATATTCCAGAATGCTGCCTACCAATTACATTATAATCTAGGAAGGCTACCTACCAGTTACATCATTAAAAGACAGCTATTTTTACACCGAACCCTGTTAAATGTTTTTTTTAAATCAGTATATAAATTACTAGCAACTATTAACAACTATAGGGAACAACCATAGTGTAGTGGCCAGAATCCTTACCTCTGGCCGGTGGTTTCTTGTTTTTTAATTGGCCTGGACTCCAAACTCAACTCAGCCTAAAATGAGTACCAGGAAATGTTCTGGGAAGTCAAGGTGACCAGTGTGATGATGAACACACCATCCATTGAGTGACAACTGGTCTATCAAACATGGGGCTAGCACCATATACCCAATACAACTCAAGCCATGGAAAAGTGTCTTTTATTTGTTTTACATAAACAAGTATCACTCTATTATGCAACACTACTGCCTGTATTGCAGACTAATGGGAAAATAATTCATTCTGCATAATAGGTTTATTTATTTTAAAAATATCCATGTCTCCACAAAACAAATGTCCTTCAAACTAAACAATCTGCTCTGCAACAAACAAGGTCCTAGGAGGCATATAAAGAAACATTTTTGTCATGCGCAGTATTCAGTAACAAACAAGAATAAATGCAATTTTCATGTGTACATCAACTTATAACTTCAGGCTCCCTTATCATATCTCCCTTCTCCTTAGAAGTTCTCAATTAAATTAATATTCTTAATAATAATAATAATAATAATAATAATAATAATAATAATAATAATAATAATAATAATAATAATATGTAATATGAGGAGGTCAGGATGGCCAAATGGATAAGAGCGTTTGTTCTTAAACATCTGGTGTGCTGATGCTGAGATAGGAGGTTCCACCCCTACATCGGTCAGTTGGAATAAAATGTTGACTTCTCGTCCTTGACATGGGGACATAAATTACAAGTACCTCTGAAGTCAGAGTGAGTTCGCCTGGTAATAAGGAAAGCTATTGCACACACAAAATTCAGTCCAGTGCTATGAGCGCACACATAAAAATGAAAAAAAATTATTATGTCACTGCTTGGTTTTAATATTTCTGGTCTTTTATCCTACAGAACTATTCAAAGCAAGCACAGACATAGCATCAAAATGTTATGTTTTAGATGAGCTGTATATGAGAATGAGCAATAGTGATTTGTTTAACTACTGCAATATGTCAAATTATCTGCTTTGCTTATTCAAACGGATAAAAATAACTGCTGATGGATAAACCATTTTTTAATTGTTTAAGGCTATATTTTAACGACACCATAAGGCATAAGCCCTCAAAGACATAATAAAACTATAATAATTATTATTATTTACATTGTTTAAAGAAAAGTGTCTGCAAGTTCAGTTACAATGTGTCAAATTTTAAACATTTTTTAATGTTGTATTTTAAATATGTCACTGAGTGATGGCTTATGTTTTAATTATTTACCTACCTGCATGATGATCAGTGCTGCAAATGGTTTTATTTTTGCAATTAATGAGTTAACATTTTGATGATGGGTTGAAATTGCAATGTTATATTTGCAAATGAATCTAAAACCATAGAAACTTTTTATTAAAATAAATTTTGATTTATAAAAACTTACTGCATTCTGTAATGTTGAGCCGCCAACTGATCTTGACACCTTTAGCTGCACAACTGTCAGCATAACTAGCTAAGTTGGGGCACATACAATCCTTCATGTTGCCTGTGCATGCACACAGGTCATAGATACAGTCGTCATAATAGGGGAGAACATCTTCCACGCCGTGACAAGCTGTTAGAGATATAAGATTCACAAGTAAGTAGACAGAAATTACAATTACCATGCCATTGTCTTGTAACCTGTCAATATGTTTGTTAAGGGTGTCAAGAGTGTTTAGCATGTGACATCACTATGCAGATGAACATGGTGACATCATAAGGACAGATAAGGAAAGATGGCCACCCCACTTTTGACATGCACCAAAGAGGAGCGGTATTCTGTTATCCGTTTTTGTTTTTATCAGTGAAGGGGTGAAACCTATAGAAATTCATTGGCGAATGAAGTCCAGTATAGTGATGCATGCCTGTCAGTCCCGCAAGTGTATGTGTGGAGTAGGAAGTTTCAAAATTCTGTGATAGACTGTTCACGAACGAGTCAGGTACGCCATGTAGTGACCCCCAGAGTCAATTTTTCTACAGGAATCCAAACATTGGTGACTACATCCAAAAATGATACATTTGTTCCTTACTTTTTCAGAATATATCTACCCCCCAAAAATATAAAACTGTTAAGGTTTACATTTGAAGATCCCTTGTAATTATTGCTGCTAAAGCTTTTTTCAACAAATGTCTCCTGGTGTCATTAGAAGCATCAGCAAACTCTTTAACTGATTAATTATGTGAACAACGAAGACACAAGCAATAGATTGCATGATTTATTGCCTGGCATATTTCGCTGCATCTTGTCAGGTACATACTGCAGAATTCACACAACATAAAGTAAAATAACTAGATAAATCCTTCAAGCTGAAATATACACACGTTCGCACAGTAATGTCAATTGTCTACCACGGTAATTTGAAACTGACTAACATGTCTATTTACACAAAGCTGGCCTGTGTAGATTAACCATTATGGCTTCAGCAAACTTTAACAAGCGAGTTTTGTGTGTGTTAAACACAGTTCAATTAACCAGGAATACTGGACATGATAAGGTAAGTCAAATTGAGATAACATAATTAACACAGTAAACTTTGTGTGTCAAGCCACCGTCATGCAGTGCCTAATACACCTGCCTGCAGCCCCAGTGGTTACAGGTTCAAGGAGGATTTTAAAAAAAATTGCCCCTCAGGTTAACCCACCCTAAAATAGATATCAAGAAATGCCTTGACAAGTAAAAGGCAGCCTGTGTGATACTGACCACGTCAGATCTTGCGTGTGTACATTGGTCTATAATATGGAGCTAGGCTGTATTCCTGGTATGTCTCAGGGCATGTAAATCAGGGTCCTTTACTTTTTCTTCACCTGAAGTAAGTTTTGGCATGTTTTTATTTACTACATTGTTTGCTCTTCAGCCCACAGGAATGGGGTTTTACAGACTGGGTGGCTAGGGTTCAAAAGGTTAATAACTTATGCATAATCCGCACACATTCTCTTACTGACTGGTACATTCTCTCATTCATTACAAACAGAAACACATACATACCTTTGAAAACATCACTCTTTAGATGATCACAAAGAGCTGCAGACTGAATTTTTCTTTGAGGATTGATGTCACAAGGAGATTGTAGAATTTCTATAGACATGTTAGTACATGCTACATCAGTTTTCCAGTGGTTACCAAAAGCATTAGGTATTGTCTCAATATTCCCATGCTCTGTCATGAAGTCATTGCCCTGATTTCCATCAAATGTGCCACACATGCCCATGGTTCTCCCATAAAAGGATGATGGCACTTTAATATAGGCTCTGGTTTTACCATCCCACAAAACTGTGACACCATTGCTGAAAGCAGCCTGCAATAGATGTTATCCTTAATAAACTATAGATGTACATTAAACAGGCACTGATTTATGAAATACGGTAAGGTAATCAATAATTTTTCCTTATAAAGTGAAAATATTATGAGAAATTTAGATGATATGAGATGAATCACTGTCAGAGGACATAACATCAATTTAAAAAAAGATATGCAGATGATATGGTACTGACTGCAGACAACGAACAGGATCTGCAGCATTTAACAGATGCTGTTACATGAACAACTAGGGTTAGAATTAAACTGTACGAAAACAGAGATTATGCTCATCTCCAAAAAAGAAAGAATAGATGGCAATGTAACATCCAAATGAATGAGAAGATTCTTCAAAAAGTGAATCAGAGAGTCATAACATCTGATGAAAGGTGCCTTGTAGAGATTAGGACCAGAACCACCATGGTAGCCTTTTTGCAAGATGGAAAACATACATGACCAATAAAACTGTCAACTCTAATGAGAAAAAGAATGTTGAAGTGCTATACAGAATCTATACTGGTATATGCAAGTGATACATGAACACTAAGGAGACAAACTGAGAAACATCTAATGACAATGGAAATGTGATTTCTGAGGAACATGCAAAGAATACTGTGGATGGACAGAATAACCAAGCAGGAAGTTCTATAAGAAAAAAATGAAAAATGTCAATTGATTTGAGAAATAAGATGTTAAAAATAGTTTTTGGCATGTAATGAGGGAATATATGGTGTAGAGTAAAGAGAGAGGGATAGTACCTCACGGTGAGTGGCAGCCATATCCCAAGGGATAGACCAGGATCCTATTTGGTTCCCATCTCTTTACCTAGCTCATGTATGGCTCCACGAATACCGCTTGTGTACGGCGGTGGCCACACCATGGGCAACAGTCTTGGCTGACTGGCTAAACTACATGAGTGAAGTAGGGGTAATATCCTACTAAGGGAATGTCCATCTCTAGTACACAATGACTGGGATGGTGGAAAAGGCGGATGAATTTAAATAGATCAACGGCTTCAAAAATGAAACAGCAGAGTGTGTGGCACACATGAGGCGTGTTCAGGACACAATAGTGAACATGGCTGGCCATCGTGGAAGAGATTGGGACCTCACCATGTAATATCCCAAAGACAGCAATGGTAATTTAACAACAAGAAAAAGCGATACAGGTAATTCTTGGCCCCCTGGAGATGAGCCTGTTGTAAATATTCACAGGGAAGAGACAACTCCTATAGTGAATAAGGAAGTGCATAATGACGACTGCATCCCAAATTCTTTTGAAAGGGTGCATTCTGACAATACCTACCTGAAAAGTATAAGGAGAAGTCTGAGAATTGGTACGTGGAACGTACGCACCTTATATCAAGCAGGGAAGTTTGATAACCTTATTGCAGAGGCAAGAAACATGAATTTGGATATCTTGGGCGTATCTGAAATAAGATGGACAGATACAAGTTATATAAGGAGAGAAGATTACATATTCATTAATTCAGGAGGAGATCATCACGAGAGAGGAGTAGGAATTTTAGTAAAACGAGATTTAGAGAAAAATATTAGTGGATTCTGGACTCATAAAGATAGGATGATACTTCTAAATATTAAGGCAAGACCATTCAACTTAGTAATTCTTTAGACATATGCTCCAACAACTGATTATAGTGATGAACAGCTAGAAGAATACTATGAGGACCTACAACAAAGACTGAAAGTTGTAAAATCATCAGAGGTCCTAACTGTCATGAGAGACATGAACGCAAAAGTCAGAAAAAATAAATATAAGCAGATAGTAGGGCAATATGGTATGGGAAAGAGAAACAACAGAGGAGACCGGCTGATACAGTTCTGTGAAGAAAACAGTCTTATTGTTTGCAACACATTCTTTCAACATAACCCTAGGAAACTGTATACATGGAAAAGCCCTGGAGATAGAACAAGAAACCAAATTGACTACATTATGATTAGAAATAGATTTAAAAACAATGTTAAAAATACCAAAACATACCCTGGTGCTGATATCAACTCTGACCATAATCCTGTAGTATTAAGATTACAAATAAAACTTAAAAACCCTGGAATAAGGAAATCGAAGACACCTCAAGTAGACATATCGGCATTGAAACAACCAGAAATAAGACAACTATACCTAGTTAAAGTCAAACATAGATATGATGGGCTAATCATTGAAAGTATGGAACAATATCAACGTGAAAATCCAGAGGATAAAATTAATACAAAATGGGAAAGTATAAAAACCAGTATTCAGACTGCAAATACCACCTTGCCAATGAAAATTAATAATAAAAAACAATTATGGATAACCGATGAAATATTGAGTAAAATGTCTCAAAGGAAAAAAGCAAAGAACACTCTAGAGTATATTGTAATAGATAGAGAAATACGTCACATGTGCAGAGTTACCAAAGAAGAATGGCTGCAGAAACATTGCAAAGAAATGGAGGATCTGGAAATAAAACACAACTCGAAAGAATTACATGAACATATAAAAAGATTTACAAAGAAGAAAAATAATATAACAGGAAACGGTTGTATCAGAGGAAAAAATGGAGAAATTATAATTAATAACACTGACATAATAAAAAGATGGACAGAGTACACAGAAGATTTATTCTGGGACAACAAGGTCAATAAACCAACATTGTATAATACTCAAGATGGACCAAAGATATTAATGGATGAAGTAGAAAAGGCTATCAAAAATATAAAAGAAGGAAAGGCTGCAGGTCCTGACAAGATAACAACAGAGATGATAAAATCCTTATCCAGCTTTGGCATTGAAACTATCACAGAATTATGTAATGATATATATAATACTGGGTACACCCCAAGGACTTGAAAACATCCATTTTCATCACACTACCGAAGAAGCCAAGAGCTATTGAGTGTGAGGATTACAGAACTATTAGCTTAATGAGCCACATAACTAAGATACTACTCAAGGTCATACAAGAAAGAATTCAACATAAAACAGATGAGGAAGTAGCTGAAGAACAATTTGGGTTCCGCAAAAACAGCGGCACCAGAGAAGCAATTATCTGTTTGAGGATGTTAATTGAAAAATGTATAGAAGTTCAATATAGTATATATGTTTGTTTTATAGACTACAAGAAAGCTTTTGATAGAGTACAACATGAATGACTAATTACGTGCTTTCAAGATATAGGAGTAGACGGAAAGGACATCAGACTTATTAGTAACTTGTACTGGGAACGAGTGGCGTCTATTAGATGCGGTAATAACTATTCGTCACCTATAGAGATAAAAAGAGGAGTACGGCAGGGATGTGTACTGTCCCCAAGCCTCTTCAACCTATACACAGAAAGTATTTTTAAACAAGTTGAAATTCCTGGACTCAGCATCAATGGAAGAATCATAAACAATCTTAGATTGATTGATTGATTGATTGATTGATTTAGGAATCGACATCACAGCATTCGGGGCATTCCCATAAGTGCTCCGTCCCCATCCTCACCAGCCAGCGAAGAGTTCCAACACTAATAGTACCAGTAGCAATCTGATTATAAGTCCGTCTCGCCTTTCCTTTGAGCGTTGAGCGTCGGCCAGATCCCTTCATCACTCCTCGTTGTCTCATTCTTGCCAGACCATGGTAATCCATTTGCTCCTCCGAGGTGTGCACGTGCTCCCACAAGGCCGCAACCACGTCTGCCTTGTCATGTATCAATACTCCACCAAGTTCTGCAGAGCCAGCCAATCTGTCCGCCTGTTCATTTCCCAGCACACCGGCATGCCCCAGAGAAAAGATCCAGGCGATGCTTGTCACCCGTGACCTCCTAAGCGAAGCAAGCCACTCTGCACGAAGTCTGCCCGTCCTCACCCTCATCAGCATGCTTTCTGAGTCAGTTACAATCACGATGTGTGTGTGTGTCGTAGATCTTAGATACGCTGATGATACTGTGTTACTAGCAGAAAGTGAGCAAGAGTTGCAAGACCTAGTGGAAGAAGTAAACAGGCACAGTGCAGAATGTGGCTTAGATATTAACATCCAAAAAACAAAAACTATGATAATTAGCAGTGAAAAGGAAAGGTCATCAATGAACATCACAGTAAACGGGCAGATACTAGAACAAGTAACAAGTTTCTCTTATCTTGGACATATAATAACAGATGATGGCAGAAGTGAAATGGAAATCAAAAAGAGAATAGGAATGGCCAAAAATGCTTTCAACGTCATCAAATCAGTATTAACATCTAGAGAGATTAATAACACATTAAAAATGATAATTGTCAAATGCTACGTATATTCAACGCTACTGTATGGCTCGAAAGCCTGGACATTGAACAAGCAACTAGAAAGTCACATAGAAGCCCTGGAGATGTGGATATACAGACAAATAGGTTGTATTTCATGGAAACAAAAACAATCAAATGCAGAAGTCCTAGAAAAACTGGGAATGAGGAGAGAGTTGATGAAAGAAATAAAGAGGAGACAAGTGAAATATTTTGGCCATGTTAAAAGACATGATACTCTTATAAAAACCATACTGGAAGGCAAGGTTGAGGGCAAGGGAGCAAGAGGTAGACAACAATACAAGTGGGAGGATAACATCAAGAGATGGACGAACATCAACCTGACAAAATGTACAGTCAAGGCAAGAGACAGACAGTGTTGGAGATCCATTGCAGCCAACCTTCATTGCGGAGACGGCACCTGATTGATTGATTGATTGAGGAAATATAAACCAGACAAATGACTGACAGCTGACAAAATGTATAAGACAAGAAAAAGGGGAATGAAGAGATATAAATAACAAGGTGACTTGGCCACATGGCATAAGTGAGACAAGAACACAGACCCTTTCCAAGACTCTGATGATCATGTGAGATGGTGAGCTATGACTATAGTGAGACAAGAACACAGACCTGTTCCAAGACTCTGATGATCATGTGAGATGGCGAGCCATGACTATAGTGAGACAAGAACACAGACCCGTTCCAAGACTCTGATGATCATGTTGGTGAGCCATGACTATAGTGAGACAAGAACACAGACCTGTTCCAAGACTCTGATGATTATGTGAGATGGTGAGCCATGACTATAGTGAGACAAGAACACAGACCTGTTTCAAGACTCTGATGATCATGTGAGATGGTGAGCCATGACTATAGTGAGACAAGAACACAGATCCATTCCAAGATTCTGATGATCATGTGAGATGGCGAGCCATGACTATAGTGAGACAAGAATACAGACCTGTTTCAAGATTCTGATGATCATGTGAGATGGTGAGCCATGACCACACAAGTTTAAGGCTTGACACGTCATGGTGATTAATCAATGCAGAACGGATTAAGATTACCACATGCAATGTAGTGTAAACAAAACAATCATTTGAATAGGAGGAAAAGCTTATAAACTGTATTGTAATTTAAACATGTCAAAAATCAATGTTATTAAAGAAACAAAGAGATGGCTTACAGAAAGGAAAGCCCTAACAAGTGAAATTCCACTTCATATAAAATCAGTCCAGAAGATAGAAATATGTTCTTTCAGACAGAAGGCTAATCAATGAATTATATTTTCAAAAGATTAAGGATTGGACACACATTTATCATTCTGCCTTCCATATCCCTCTAATCTCAATACATTTATTCTTACTTCCTTTTTTAGGTTAATGTTAAACAACATTAATAACATATATAAAATAAATACTTGGGAAAAGTGCAAATATCATTTATGACATGACACTAAATAATACTGGAAGCCACGGTCATGCAGAGACTGTTCACATTACCTTCAGAGCAGAGGTAGGTAGGTAGGTAGGGGGGGGGGGGGGGGGGGGTGTGTGTGGGGGGGGGGGTGTGTGTGTGTGTGAGAGAGAGAGAGAGAGAGAGAGAGAGAGAGAGAGAGAGAGAGAGAGAGAGAGAGAGAGAGACAGAGAGAGAGAGAGAGAGAGATTACATTAGTAATATTACATATCATCAGTATTTGTTAAAGAATCTTTCCAAGGAAACAGCAGTCCTGATGAACAAGTCAAGTGTGCTAGTGGGGCCAATTAGGGCAGCAATGAATCGTAACACTGTAACCTATCAAATGTGTCATAGCAAGTGACTAAGGTATGGTGGTGAGTTACTGGCTGCCTCATCCTGTCAAAAACCTTCGCTGTAAAATCTAGCCAATCTTGATCATGTCTTCAGAAGAGAGAAGAAAAATATCAAAGGATAGGATGACTTGGCAGGGAATGGTTGTGGTCCTATGCTCCATTTGGGAATAATAAAAAATAAAACAAAAGAAAAAGTAAAATAACAATGTCACTCTTTTTGGTCAATGACTTAACTGACTAGCAGCAATCTTATGTAACATTAGAAAAAAAAAGTGTCCAAAATCTGTAAAGTAAGTTAACTGCTATGCTGTCACACAACCATTATGTCAATCATATCACACTATTAATAGTATGCACCTGCATGAAGGCCGGCTTCCTGGCCTAGAGGTTAGCGACTTTTATCCGTAATCTCGTATACTCTCATAAGTAACGTGACGATGGTGAGAATCAGCAGTGGTTTGAATCGTGTCGGTAATTTACGGGGTATGTGATCCAGCCGCTCAGAAAGCAATGGCAACTACTGAGCATAATCTTGCCAAGAAATCAACAATCAGCTGGAAGATGCTGATGTTGACAGCGATGTCCTTTAAAGGATATGCAAACATTGTTTTATTTACCTGCATGAAGAGAGAAGAAACCATTGTGACTTTAATCCCGGCTGTTTCATATGGTAGAGCTTTAATTTCTTGACCATTGATAAACAGTTGATGGTTCTGATCCAGTCTGATGATTGTATTATTCAACAGAAGGGTGATGGATTTTGTACAGGATGCATCTCCATTTCCACACTGAGTATTGTCTGTTATAACACTGAAGTCAGGATCCTTGACCAAGTAATAAGAGCAGATGCCCATGAAGTTGTAGCGGAGGCCATCAAAGGTTTCATAGTGAGGATCTCCAGTGGCAGAGCAGGTCTTATCACAAGTGACATGGGTGCAGGTCCATGAACCAGCAACACAGGTGCTTAAATATGAAATTTACATGGCATTACTAGTAGTAAAGATCATCAAAGATGTATGCAGTTATGTTAATGTGTGCAAACATAGATGTTAACTTTAAAGATCATTTATAAAATAGTAAATTTAACACTAATTGTGGCTTCTTGTTGCTGTTGTTACTGCTGCCTCCTCCTCCTCTTCTATTTCTTTATCTTCATTCGTTCATCACACAATGACACATAAGTCATTAACCATTTCATCCTAATCATCCATATCCATTGAAATTTCATGTAGTTCCTTTCACATCTATCTGATATTACTCATCTCTCTGTCTAATTCATTTCTTGGTGTTTTTGGTCCTTTGTTTCTTTTGCCATGGGATTCCAGAATAACTGTCTAATTATTCTGCTATTTTCCTCAAAGCATTGTGTCTTTTTTTCACTGAAATTTGTCTAGTTACGTCCATAAGTTTAACATGAGTGATTCTGTGATACTATTAGTACTTCAAGTCAGTAGGGGCACATGTTAATGAATGTGTGTAATTTGTGTTTGTTCTGCATGTTTCTCATCTATACAGTAGTACTGACTCGACTTAAACATTGTGAATTTAACGTTGATTAAAAACATTGTGAATTTGACATTGATTAACATCTTTTCTTTCTATACTGTCCAATCCAATTTTTATAGTGCTATATAAATTTACTTGCCTTTAGCATACTTATTTAGATATATATGTCTGTTCATCTTTGTTGCTGCAAAGACATACGAGTATATAAGATTCCTCATCTTTAAACCACTATGCCAGTATAGTCTTCAGTTTAATGTATAGAAAATATACTAAAACTTTATATAAATAAACCACTATGCCATTATAGTCCTCAGTTTAATGTATAGAAAATATAATAAAGCTTTATATAAATAAATAATTCAAAACTGAATATAAATAAGGTCCTTTAATCTTCATTATTTCAATTGTAAATATGCAAAGTATAATTCATACATGTCAAAGTTAAAAATTTCAGTAAATGATGTTTGCGTGTATAGATGTTCTGCTACTTGTTAAAGTTACAATGTAACAGACACAACAAACACTAAATAAATCCCATTTCTGATTCTGGAAAGCACTATAAAATATCTCTTATCTAATATTTGCATGACAAAAAAGAATAAAATAATTCAAATACTAAAAGTAATACTTTCTGCCAAACAAAAACAAAGAAACATCTGGTGGCAGGGACCTCCTGCAGGTATGTGAAATGTTAGGACTATTACATTTGTGCAGGCCTGAGTGCACAGAGGAATAGGAGGCCAGTATTTCACTCCCGTAGTGAATGATGAGAGCTGGCATATAACCTTTGTCTGACCTCACTCATGCCATTATCAGCATAATGTCCTAACTGTTACAACAATGTGCCCACTGAATACTTTACACTGCAGTAACATTTTCTATACAATAAACTGGGATAGCCCGAGAGTGTTCACAGACAGTGAAACATACCAGTTATTACACTGTTGATGAATGACATCACCTTGGGCATACTGATGCCCTTCATATTCACAAGGGCATTGGTCTGCAGTAATACAGTGTCCGTCATGCAAGACTGTACCATCAGGGCAGAAGCAGCCATCAACACAAGTTGGGTCTGTGCATGCTGTACTGACAGTATTGCAGTCCTTCACACATGAGCTGCCACACTCCTTATATACCATACCATTGTCACAGGGGATTTCTGTGTATACATATGGAGGAAAATATGAAATATACAAATGTCAACAATTAAACATAGAACATGTCTATCATACTAAGCATTTAATTTTCAAACATAATGTTTAACAAGTGGAATAATATCTCTTGGAATAGAGGAAGGTCAATACAGATAAATAGCTATACAGTCTTAGGAGAGGAAGAAGATGGAGAGACAGACAGGTAGAGAGAGAGAAACAAATAGAGACAGACAGAAACGACAGAGAGCTGGAGAAAGAAAAACAGGAGTGAGAGGGATATATAAAAATGGTTGGAAAAGGTCACATTTATAAAAATACTAGCTGACCCGGCCCGGCTTCGCCCAGTCCTTGGTGGGGAGCATCTCATTTAATTCATATAAGTAGTCATATAAGTTCCCGTTCCCGTTACCGACTGTCTGTCTGTCTGTCTGTCTGTCTGTCTGTCTGTCTGTCTGTCTGTCTGTCTGTCTGACCCGGCCCGGCATTGCCCAGCTCCTGGTGTGGAGCATCTCATTTAATTCATATAAGTAGTCATATAAGTTCCCGTTCCCGACTGTCTATCTGTCTGTCTATCTGTTTGTCTATCTGTCTGCCTGACCCTGCCCGGTTTCGCCCAGTCCCTGGTGGGGAGCATCTCATTTAATTCATATAAGTAGTCATATAAGTTCCCGTTTCCGTTACCGACTGTCTGTCTGTCTGTCTGTCTGTCTGTCTGTCTGTCTGACCCGGCCCGGCTTCGCCCAGCCCCTGATGGGGAGCATCTCATTTAATTCATATGAGTAGTCATATAAGTTCCCGTTCCCGACTGACTGTCTGTCTGTCTGTCTGTCTATCTGTCTGTCTGTCTGTCTGTCTGTCTAATCATTTATTGGTTGCAGTTAGAACAACCTTAGATAAACGAAGACCAACTTGGTAATATATTAACTTGGGTAAATGGAGCAGCGGCAGCAGCAGCAGAAGAAGAAGAAAAAGGAGGAGTAGGAGCTGGGAGGAGGAAGAGGGAGGAAAAGGGAGGAGGAGGAGAAAGAGAGAAGAGGAGGATGGAGGAGGGAGAGGGAGGAGGGGGAGGAGAAGAGGAAGAGGGTAGGAGGTGGAGGAGGGGAGAGGAGGAGGAGGAGGAGGAATATAACGCATATGCCTGTAGATTTAATAATGGCTGAGGTTGTTCCATGTCTTCTTAGAGTTGGCGACAGTGTAAAGAAATATAAAATCTTCAAACTTGATAGAGATAAGGTAACTATTATTTATTCATTCTTTAAGCAAAAAAAAGATGAGTTACAATGTTATGCATTATGCATTATTTTTATGAAAACTTTGAAAATGCCTTACAGATTGTATCATTATTTATTATAACTCATATGCCGGTACATAACTATAGACAAAGAGTTTATAAATCTTTGAAAACGATGCCACAATATGACTATAAGTTATACAGAAAAGTTATGCCCCTTGAAATAACTTTTACAGAGTTAAGTCCCCTGAAATAGATGAAATTATAATGAAAAATGAAATAATTTTGGGTAAGCAGCCGATTTCATACTAAAAAAATATGACAGTGGGCTGCGCTGGAATGAAAGGAAGACGTGTAAAAAATTTCATCTCAATGGGATGGGCCGTTCGCGAGCGCATTAGGGACATATAGACAGACAGACAGACGGACGGAGATCGCCTTTTATATATAAGATATACCCATCCATGTTGGGTTTTCCTCTTGTCCGCTTACTCGTTAGGCCTCCCTCCAAATACATCTTTTCCAGACTCTACACGCCCAAAGTATTTCATTTCCCTCACTTTCGTTTGTCTTAATAACCACATTTCTTTGACAATGAATCCCTGTTGAACGGTTCAGTGTGTTCTCTATTTCGCCCATGCAGGAGGAGGAGAGGGAGGAGGAGGGAGGAGGAGGAGAGAGTAGGAGGAGGGAGGAGGCGGAGGGAGAAGGAAGAGGGAGGAGGAAGAGGGAGAAGGAGGAGAAGGAGGGGGAGGAGGAGGGAAGAGGAGGAGGGGAGGAGGAGGAGGGAGGAGGAGGAATGTGAAGGGAGAAGGAGGGAGGAGGTAGAGGGAGGAGGAGGAGGAGGGAGGCGGAGAGAGGAGGAGGGAGGAGGAGGAAGAGGGAGGAGGAGGAATGTGAAGGGAGGAGGTAGAGGGAGGAGGAGGGAGGAGGAGGGATTAGGAGGAGGAGGGAGGAGTAGGGTGGAGGAGGAGGCGAGGAGGAGGGAGGAGGAAGAGGGAGGAGGAGGGAGAAGGAGGGAGGAGGAGAACGCAGGAGGAGAAGGGAGCAGGAGGAGGATAGGGAGGAGGAGGGAGAGGGAGGAGGAGGGAGGAGGAGGAGAGAGTAGGAGGAGGAGAGAGTAGGAGGAGGGAGGAGGCGGAGGGAGAAGGAAGAGGGAGGAGGAAGAGGGAGAAGGAGGAGGGAGAAGGAGGAGAAGGAAGAGGGAGGAGGAAGAGGGAGAAGGAGGGGGAGGAGGAGGAGGGAAGAGGAGGAGGGGAGGAGGAGGAGGGAGGAGGAGGAATGTGAAGGGAGGAGGAGGGAGGAGGTAGAGGGAAGAGGAGGAGGAGGGAGGCGGAGAGAGGAGGAGGGAGGAGGAGGAAGAGGGAGGAGGAGGAATGTGAAGGGAGGAGGGGGGAGGAGGTAGAGGGAGGAGGAGGGAGGAGGAGGAGGTAGAGGGAGGAGGAGGGAGGAGGAGGAGGGAGGAGGAGGAGGGAGGAGGCGGAGAGGGAGGAGGAGGAAGGAGGAGGGGGAGGAGGGAAGAGGAGGGAGGAGGAGGGAGGAGGAGTGATGAGGAGGAGGGAGGAGGAGGAGGGAGGAGGAGGAAGAGGGAGGAGGAGGAATATGAAGGGAGGAGGAGGGAGGAGGTAGAATGAGGAGGAGGGAGGAGGAGGAGTGAGGAGGAGGAGGAGGAAGGAGGAGGGGAGGAGGGAGGAGGAGGGGAGGAGGGAGGAGGAGGAGGAGGGAGGAAGTAGGAGGAGGAGGGAGAAGGAGGGATGAGGAGGAGGAGGGAGGAGGAGGAGGAATGTGAAGGGAGGAGGAGGTAGAGGGAGGAGGAGGAGGGAGGAGGAGAAGGGAGGAGGAGGGATGAGGAGGAGGGAGGAGGAGGGAGGAGGAGGAAGAGGGAGGAGGAGGAATGTGAAGGGAGGAGGAGGGAGGAGGTAGAGGGAGGAGGAGGAGGGAGGAGGAGGAGTGAGGAGGAGGAGAGGGAGGAGGAGGAAGGAGGAGGGGGAGGAGGGAGGAGGAGGAGGAGGGAGAAGAAGGAAGGAGGAGGAGGAAGGAGGGAGAGGAAGGAGGGAGAATGAGGAGGGGAGGAAGGAAAGAGAGGTGGAAGGGGAGGAGGAGGGAGGAGGAAAGAGGTAGGGGGAGGAGGAGGTAGAGGGAGGAGGAGGAGGAAGGAAAGGGAGGAGGAAGAGGAGGAGAAGGGAGGAGGAGGGTGGAGGGAGGAGGAGGAGGGAGGAGGTAGGAGGAGGAAGAGGGAAGAGGGAGAAGAAGGGAGAAGGAGGAGGGAGGATGATGAGGGAGAAGGAGGCAGGAGGAGGAGGAGGGAGGCAGGAGGAGGAGGGATGAGGAGGGAGAGGGAGGAGGAGGGATGAGGAGGGAGAGGGAGGAGGAGGGAAGATGAGGGAGGAGGGGGGAGGAGGCGGAGGGAGTAGGAGGGAGGAGGATGGAGGAGGAGGGGAGAGGAAGAGGGAGAAGGAAGAGGGAGAAGGAGGAGCTAGGAGGGAGAGGGATGAGAGGGAGGAGGAAGAGGAGAAGGGTGGAGGGAGGAGGTAGAGGGAGGAGAAGAGAGGGGGAGAGAGTTCGCCATTCCGAATTCATACTCGTCTAGTTCTTCTTTTCTACACGACTGTAGATAACTTCCTTACACATAAAAAGATGAATTGTTATTGATATTGCCGTGGCATGGAGGAATATCAGCAGCAGAGTTGATCCAAAAAACCAAAGACTGAGATCTACGGAGAGCCATGAACGCCTACGCCAGCCGGCACGGCACTTGATGATGATGATTGCCGTGTGACGATTCTGTGTAGTCACGTCATTTTCTTCCCTTTCCCTAGCGTTTTGGTTCGGGGATTCTTTCATCATCATCATCATATATTTACGTACGTATTTTGGGAGGGGGAGGAGGGAGGAGGAGGAAGAAGAAAAAAAAACTATGACAGTTGACAGCTCTGGAATGAAAGGAAGGCGTGTAGAAAATTTCATCTCAATCGGATGGGCCGTTCGCGAACAAATAAAGGACATACATATTTACATACATACATATATACATACATATTTACATACATACACTTTGTTTTATAAATATAGATTCAAAGAATGACTTGTATGAATATGTGATTTAAGGCAGTTTCAATTAGTAACAATACAACCATTATATTTCCTTAAAAGCAGTTACCTTCAGCAATGACATACTTGTGTCAACTTTATACTCCTATTAAAAATACTTAGATAACCCATTATTGTAAACATCTCTGCTGCATGGCCACTCTGGTGACAGCCCTTTAAGTGCCAATGTATGGCAAGAGAATAAGATCATTTCAGGCAGTGCCAGGTTAGTTGAATATGAAGGATGTGCCAGGACAGTTATATTGTGAAGTACAGTGGTACCTCGGGTTACGAACTTAATTTGTTCCAGAACTCGGTTCATAACCCTAAACGTTTGTAACCAGAAACATTAACATCAATGAAATAGAGACAATCCGTATCAAGATGAAAGAATCATTCTTTTTTATTAACATCCGGTCATTTACCTGACAAAACACAAAGAATACTTCACGTATTAAAAACAGAGAAAGAAAACAACCAAATAAATTAAATGTGAAATAAAAAAAGAGAATTAGACATCTTTCTTACCAAGAAAACGATCATTGGAAATTTGTCACTTTCTTTGCTATTCTGAAACATTAGTTTCAGGAGTTTCTTGTCGCTGTTTCTTGGCAGCCAACTGGGAATCTTTCTGCACCAAGAAACTATCAAGGGAAATATGTTGCTTCCTTTGCTGGAGAATCTTTCTGAAGTGGGCCATCGCATTATCATTCATCAGGTTTACTGTCCTGTTAGCAACAAGTTTGTTTGGATGATGGTTCACAATGAAGTCTTCTACATCTGCCCAGTTGCTGCAAATTTCTTTATATCCTGGCAGTTGAAACGGTCACTGGCTCCTCATCATCGGACGACTGCTCCTCCTTTAATGTCTTTAGCTGTTCATTCTGAAGATCCACAAGCTCATCTGTAGTGAGCTCTCCACTGTGGTCCTCAATCAGCTCCTCCAAGTCATTGCCATCAACTTCCAGGCACATAATTTTTCCCAAGGACACAATCCCATCCACTACATTGGCACAGAAAAGCAGAGTTAGCCTGTCCTTCATTGGTTTGTGTCCCAGCAGTGCTTTCTTCTACTGGGTGATAAAGGTCCTCTTTGGCATTTTCTTCCAGAAGAGGTGTCAGAGTCTAAAGTATTGCCAGCAGAGATGCAGGAAAATCGTTACACCCGCCAGGCGAATAGTCCCTAGCGGGGATGCTGTAACATCGTTACGCCCGCCAGGCGAGTATTAGTTACCTGCCTGCGAGGTTGCTGGCTGACGAGACAGCCAGCGGTCAGGCAAGGACAAAGCAGGACGCACGCAGGCCTCGTGAAGCCACTTCAGGTGGGCAGGCGCATTGCGAGAAATAGCCAGACAGCTCTGGGACTCGGACTCGACTGGACGTATGATGGGAGAAAGGTTTCGTGTAGTTCTGTGGCCCGAAAGTCGAGTGCTTGTACATCTTGTGAGATAGACTATAAGCTGTGGGTTGCCTGTAAGTGTATTGTTATAACTTATGTATTGTGATGATCATCTCTAGATCGTGATCTGTAAATAAATCCATCGAAACTTCGTGTCGTTGAGTCTCAAGTCAAATCACGTTGTATTTGTACTGTCTCACATGTGTTAGGTTAACGAGCCAGGTTTAAGACCCTGACATGTGTGGACGTGGTGGCATTCGTCCGGCTTTAAAATGAACGTGGTTTAAGTAATTAACAGTTAAACCTAGAGTTGTGAACTTAGAAATTTTTGTCCAACTTTAGAGTACATTTAAATGTGATTGTGAAGGCTCATTTTGGTATATATTATTACATTGTTTAAACATGGAGACTAGATGTGAACGTAAAGTACATACATATTGTTTGATCTTGTAAACGTGTAAAACATTTGTGATTGTAGAACTTGTCACCGTTTTGACCTTGTCGACATTGTGAAGTTGTCGCCATTGTGACCTTGTCGCCATCTTGTAAACTTGATGTCTATGTCCTTACTGAATGTCATCTTGATGTAAGTGATGTGTCATCAATGTTGTAGAGTGTTGAGATATAGTCAGCTTGTCTTTGTAAAGTGAGTTGTGTAAAGCAGAGAGTTTCGGAAAGAAAGTAACTTGTGGTTTTGAAAAAAAAAAATTGTTGACTGACGACATTACGACCTACAATTACACTCAACGCCATACAAACCTAATCAAAACTTAGTGACAAGCATACACACCACATCAAATAGACGCTAATTTATTTCCTCCAAAAACAAAGCAGGTTTTCTGTGCCATCTGAAACCCTTGCCCGTAGAGGTCATTTGTGTTTTGAAGTAGCGACCCTACAGTTCCTAGCCCGAATTTCAACCGTTCTTCACCGCATCCAGGACACTTGAGTATATTTTTCTTTCTATATACTTTCGGATGCAAATTTAGGCACATATTGTAAGTAGAACATAATTGTAAATTGTTCACTTTACTAACAACTTGTAACAAATTGTGTGTCGGATATTTCATTTGCATTGAAATTTTCCATCATGTCTTCATTAAATGATTTCATCGATATGGGTTTAAAATTAAAGTTAACAGGTGACGAGTTGACAAAGTGGAGTGAAACTAAATACTCTGAACACCTTCGTGAGAAAGCTAATGAACGCGATGAAAGAGCGGCTGAAAGAGCTGCCAAACAAGTAGAGGCAGAAACAGCCTTAAAAAAGGCAGAGATTGAAAGAGAAACAGAATTTAAAAAGGCAGAATAAACATCCATCAAGGATATGTGAATGGTAAGCCTGCTACAGTCCTTCGGGACACGGGAAGTTCACTGATTGGACTGAAGAGAACGTTCATAATGCCTACAGACTATACAGGCAGGCACGTAACATGCAGAACATTCTCCGGCAATATTGAAAAGTACCCACTAGCATGGGCATATATTCAAACACCTTTCCTCACTGGGAAAGTAAAATGCGCAGCATTAACAAACCCGGTGTGTGATATTATAATTGGAAATTTACCAGAGGTGAATGATATGCCTCATGACATAACATCTCTTTGCATTAATGAGATCACAACATCACCATCAAATGTCATCATTGATAATGTTGTACCACCTAATGAATGTATGGTAGCTAATGTAGCACTAAGATCTCATGACATCATTGATAACACTATTTCATCACCATCTGATATCATTGAATGTGTGAACGCAGTAACTAGATCTACTGCTAGAATGCAAGATGAAATTAATCAAACTGAGGCTATAGAAATGCTTAGCCCAGTATTACTACCTCCTAAAACCATGAAGGAGACTTTTGTAACAGCCCAAAAGGCTGATCCTTCATTGTCAAAATATTTTAATCTGATCGGCCAAAAGCCAAAGTTAACCAAAAATGCAAGATGGCATTTTGCTTTGAAAAATTGTATCCTCACCAGGTATTATACCAGAGGTGACACTACAACAGAGCAAACTGTTTTGCCATATGTGTATCGTAAGCAAGCCTTACATCTTGCCCATGATATACCTCTTGCAGGGCATATGGCATATGCTAAGACCAGATCAAGATTATTATCACAGTTTTATTGGCCCAAATTCTGCAATGACATTAAGAAATATTGCAGGAGTTGTGACATCTGCCAAAAACTTGTAAAGAAAGGTAAAAACCCACAGGCAAAGTTACAAATTACTGACTTAGCCAGTCGATCTTTTGAGAAAATATCTGTCGACATAGTGGGCCCTCTTAATCAGATTACAACAAGAGGGAATAGATATATATTAACTATTATTGATCAATGTAGCCGCTGGCCTGAAGCGATTCCGCTAAAGAACATAACTGCCAATGATATAATGGAAGTTTTCTTCCATATATTTTCACGGATAGGATTTCCAGACACAATCCAATCAGATAGGGGAAGTCAGTTTATCGCCGCATCTACTCAAGCTTTCACCAAAATGTTAGGAGTGAAGCAATGTTTCAATTCCCCGTACCATCCTCACTCGAGTGGAATTATAGAAAAATTTAACGGTGATTTAAAGCATATGCTTGCTAAAGTCACGTAAGAGCACCCCAATAACTGGGACGTATATTTACCTGCTATTCTCTTTGCTTATCGCGAGGTGCCACATGCTAGTACAGGTTTCTCTCCTTTTGAACTTATCTATGGTGCCAAACCACGTGGCCCATTAAGCATCTATCATCAAATGTTAACTGAATCCACTCCTTTACTCAAACCCATATCATCATACGTATACGTTACATCATTGCGTGAAAGAATCATCAAATCTTGTATAATTGCAAAGGATGCACTAAAATTATCTGGTGCTACATATAAACAATATGCTGACAAAGGTAACAGGACAATAACGTTGACACCTGGACAGGACGTTCTTCTTCTCCTACCTAGTGACAGACACTTATTGACCGATTCTTGGCAAGGACCATTTAAAGTGACAAGACAGATTTCACCTGTAGACTACGAGATTCAAATAAAAGACAAACACAAAATATTCCACGTCAATATGCTAAGACCATATTACAATAGAGACAACGAACAAGACGATACAACAGCCTGTACAGTGATAATAGACCATGAAGATGACGAGGCTAGTGACGAAATTCCAACACCTGCATTAGACACGACAAACTGCTTGAAGGAAATTAAGATCAACCCAAAGTTAACTCAAGCAGAAACAGACAGTTGCAAACATCTCATACAACAGTACAACACCATTTTCTCCAACAACCCAGGACAAACAGAATTAGTACAACATCACATCACACTCACGTCAAATACACCCATAAAATGCAGACCATACACCATTCCATTGCATTACAAAGAAAACTTACATCAGGAGATCATCAACTTAGAGACAAACAACATCATTAGACGATCTCAATCAAATTTCTCATCTCCAATGGTCATAGTACGCAAAAAGGACAACACAATAAGCCTCTGTGTCGACTATAGAAAATTAAATAAGATAACTCTTTTAGATCTAGAGCCAATGGCAAACTCTGAAGACCTATTGACAGAACTGACAGACGCTAGGTTCTTTACGAAGGTAGACATGACGAAAGGTTACTGGCAAATAGCAGTAGACAAACAGAGCAGACATTTGACAGCTTTTGCCACACCTTGGGGACTGTACGAATGGTGCAAACTTCCATTTGGGCTTGTCAATGCCCCAGCGACATTCGTACGTATGACACGACTTCTACTAGTAGACATACCGAATATTATTTGTTACATAGACGACATTTGTGTTCACACAAAGACGATGACAGACCACATAAAGACATTAGAACAGACATTTGAACGCATTAGACAACACGGACTGACGGTAAAGCCTGCAAAAGTAGACATAGCCTATCAGGAAATATCCTTCTTGGGGTACAAAATATCTAATGGCTTTGTCATGACAGACGATAACATTGTGTCCAGGATACTAAAACTCTCACTTCCGACTATGAAAAAGCAAGTCAGAAGTTTGTTAGGACTTATAAATTATTATAGGCAGTGCATACCAGATTTTGCTGAACTGACCGAAGTATTTACTAACCGGAGAAAATTGTAAGCAATGAATGCCTAAAATTTGCATTCCAGAAAGTATTATCTTATTTTTCTGATAATAGCTTAAACAATCCCATTCTAAAATTGCCCAATTTACAAATCAGTTTCAGATTACGCACAGACGCGAGCTCCGTGGCGATTGGAGCAGTCTTGTTACAAGAGCACAATAACATCTTACATCCTGTGTACTTCGTCTCCCGAAAATTAAAACCGAGAGAACGTGCTTGGTCAACACCTCAGTTGGAAGCCCTAGCTCTAGTGGTGGGTATAACTAAATTGTCCAGATTCCTCCTGGGACGTCATTTTATTGTGGAGTCTGACAGTAGTCCATTGAGATTTATCAATTCAGGTGTACCTTCCAACCAAATGATAGCTCGCTGGTCTCTTAAACTTCAAGATTACAGCTTTGAAGTTCGACACATTGTGGGCAGAACCAACACGATTGCCGATCTTTTGTCCCGTTGTCCGACCGACCCAGTAAGCACCAATGTCTGAGTGCAGTGTGTAAAATACACTCGGACCAACACAGCCATTCATCAGTGAAGTTTTTTTTTCACGCAAGCTGTGTATGTCTACTATATGATGTGATAGGGTTTATCCCCAATATATATAGTTTTCTTATTTTATTATTAACGTAGTGATTGTCGTGAATAATTGTGTAGTGTGTGGTAGAAAGAGAACTTTATTAATTGTATATATTACGAAACAAGAACAGTGTCACATTCGCTCTGAACTTACCGCAAGCGAACTATCCAATTTATCCGTGGTATCTGCATTTGGAACATATCCAGTGATATTTTAACTCCGTGTGTGAAAGTGTGACCTGAACATTGACATCTACACCACTTCAGTCAATCGAAATCCAGAAGGTTTTCCAGTGAAACAACCAACACATGAACGATCAGAACATTGCACATTCCGTTTTACTACATCAGACCGGAACAAGTGTGTTCTACAAATTTCAACATCAGCTGTTCGTGTGTACTTCCGGATGAGTTAGAAATTTAGTTTAAAAGTAGCAGACGACAAACAAAAGCTTAAAAAGTTATAACACTTCTAAACTATTTACGATTCAATAATTTCGAATACACGAATTGTGTATTAAGATTTTTCATTTAATGTAATCTTAGAATCATATCTTGATTAATTTATTCATACTACCGACATTTTTTCGCTAGTATGGAAATACTTCAAGCTATGACGCTGAGAAATAGAAGAATTATTGTAAGATATTATATTTCATAATTTTTGAAATTATGTCCCTTTCATTTAATTGTTATTACATTATTACACCAAGGGCGATAAATTGAAATGTATACGATTATGTGTTGTATATAAATAGTCATGTTGTTGCCAGATTGTTAACACGCCAAGAAGCCATCTACTGGGCATGGTAGAGTGTTACCGACATTGCAGACCGACACAAGAACTCCTGGCCAAATGAGGTCAGAGTTTGAGCGTTGAATGCGACTTATATAAAGCCGTATTACGGTCTTGCCAGATGTTTTTTGTTTCAAAAAGCATATTATTACTTTTTTTTGAAAGGCTGCGAGGTAGTTGCTTGGGAAGCTGTTACTACCGATCTGACTGGGTCAATAATGCAATTAAGGTAATCAGCCATCGAGAGAATGAAGCTTGACAAGTGTTAAAGGTTGAACACCACATGTCTTTAGATACAATGTCCATTTCTTATGTGTTTCTATGCCAAGATGTATGTTCTTATGTATTTCCTTACCAATGTATATAACAATAGAAGGGTCGACTCTGATAAGGTTAAAATATTAACCCGGTATGTATATAGAGTGTACATGAAAGATAACATCTTTCATGAAGAAGCCCCGGGGGAGCATGTCAGAGTCTAAAGTATTGCCAGCAGAGATGCAGGAACATCGTTACGCCCGCCAGGTTAATAGTCCCTAGCGGGGATGCTGTAACATTGTTATGCCGGCCAGGCGAGTATTAGTTACCTGCCTGCGAGGTTGCTGGCTGACGAGACAGCCAGCGGTCAGGCAAGGACAAAGCAGGACGCACGCAGGCCTCGTGAAGCCACTTCAGGTGGGCAGGCGCATTGCGAGAAATAGCCAGACAGCTCTGGGACTCGGACTCGACTGGACGTATGATGGGAGAAAGGTTTCGTGTAGTTCTGTGGCCCGAAAGTCGAGTGCTTGTACATCTTGTGAGATAGACTATAAGCTGTGGGTTGCCTGTAAGTGTATTGTTATAACTTATGTATTGTGATGATCATCTCTAGATCGTGATCTGTAAATAAATCCATCGAAACTTCGTGTCGTTGAGTCTCAAGTCAAATCATGTTGTATTTGTACTGTCTCACATGTGTTAGGTTAACCCTTTACAAGGCGTAGCGTCCATTACCGGCCGGTCTCTAAATACGAGCGTAACGGCCGATTCCGGCCGATACTATTATGCATTGTAAAAACGCGATCTCTCGGCTTTCTGACACTTCCGTCGGCTACTTTCACTTTCGCCCATAGCTTGACAACGTGGCCGCCATTTGTAAACTTTCTACAATGACTTTGAACAGACTTTTACAGACTTGTTTTGATAGTTTTTGGGAGTTTTACGCTGTTTTTCAAAATGGATTTCGGCGATTCTTCAAGTGATAGCCGAGATTTCGCTCTGTTCAATTTAAATGACATTAAAGTCATGAAGTTGATTATTAATCGGAGCTAGATATCAGTGCAAAGCATTACTTTGCATTAGCAGTCGTGAGTCGGACTTTAAAGAAAGTGATTATGATTCTGAAAATGTGTTTGTAAATTGCCGTATAGATGACGGAAAATCACAAACAACATGCCGTATTTCGTAAATATTTGTGTTCATATATGGATTACCGGCAACAATCACGTGAGTAACATATTCTGCATGCTTTTCCCTTCATTGTGTTGTTTATTTAACTAAAATCGGTTGACTAACACCTTGTTTGTGATGTTTTTACTAACGCGACCCGAAATTTTTACAGAACCTGAAAAAATCTTGCCCGTTCAGGGCTACAAAACGGACAAGCGTCTGCCCTGTAAAGGGTTAACGGGCCAGGTTTAAGACCCTGACAGAGGCCTGTTTCATTGCAATTAAAGACTTGTTGTGGAACCCAGTCTTCCTCTTTGATGATCTTATGAAATTCCACCTTGAATGCTTCTGCTTCTTTCTCGTTAGAACTTGCAGCCTCTCCGTGCCTAATTACACTATGAATGCCACTTCTGTTTTTGAAATTTTCAAACCAGCCTCTGCTGGCTTTAAAATCATCAGTCTTAGCACTTGTACCAAGCAATTTCGACAATAAATCACTGTGCAACAGCTTCGCCTTTTCACATATTATTGCCTCACTAACACTGTCTCCTGCAAGTTGCTTTCATTGATCCAGATCAAGAGAAGATTTTCAATTTTCTCTAAAATTTGAGGTCTTTGCTTCTACAGCTTTGTTACGCCTTTAGCCACATCAACTGATTTGAGTAACTCTTTGTTCTTTATGATGGTGGAGATAGTTGATTTTGCCATGCTGTAATCATTAGCGATGTCACACACACGAACGCCACTTTCATGTTTCATAATTATTTCCTTCTTTACCTCCACTGTTATACGTTTCTGCTTTCAAGCAGCACCACTACCGTTCTTCAAACTCATAATTGATGGGGTTAACAAGGAAAATAATTAAAGAGATAAACTTAACACAGTGCCACTGCTAAGAAATCTTTTACTGCTGTGTAGTAAGGCCAATGAAAGCAAGGCTGCACATGCGTGCAAAACTGGGCTACTAGGCTAGCGCTAAGTGATGTTAGTACTGTGTGGCCTTCGTTTGTACTGTACGTGATCGTTTACCTCCAACATTAAACCTTGCTCTCTCTCTCACCTTCTTTCATAACCCGAGGCAGTATTCATTACCCGAGACAACAAATTTTCAAAGTTGCCATTCGTAACCCGAATTGTTTATGACCTGAGGCGTTTGTAACCCGAGGTACCACTGTACTGCTGTAAGCAAAGTACTGCTTCAACAATAGGGATCAATATGCTGGCGATCAATAGTTATGTGTATTGTGAGTGGCACTTTTCCGTCTTGCCAGACGAAAATATGTGGATTGAAATCTGGCTAAAATCCCATCACACAATGCCTGGGCATGGATTCAGAGAACATGTGTTGTCCATGCAGCATGTTCCCTCTATCGGCCTTGCCTTGTTTACTCCAGAAGAAAGGATAACCAGTACGTCTGGAACAAGGTAGGCTGCAGACGCTGGCAGCTCAGCGTCAAACCTCCAAAAGCCGGAGGTGAGTCTCACCTCCAAGAGCAGGAGGTGAGTAGTGGCCAGACCCTTGCAACCATGGGACTTGGCTTAGAGGCGTTCAGCCATATCCCGCAGCAGAGGGCCTTAAAGCAAGTGTCTGGACCTGTATGAGCGTGTACATCTCTCATTAGTAAGTGTCCAAACCAATGTAAGCGTGTACTACCGCCAGACTCCCTGCCTGACTCTGCGGATCCCACGACCAGCGAGAATAGGCCCACCAGAGATATTGCTCGTCTCTTGCAAACAAATCTCCCCTGAATAAATAAAAGCTTTCTAGATCAGGATTAACATCTCTGGGTGTAATTTCTCAAGCAAACTACAACATTTGACATTTTTATCTTGAATAAAGAAGACACAAATCATAGATAGTAAGATTTATTGCCTGGCATATTTTGCTGCATCTTGTCAGGTACATACTGCAGAAGTCACACAACATAGAGTAAAATAACTAGATACATCTTTCAAGCTGAAATATACACATGTTCGCACAGTAATATCAATTTTTACCATGGTAATTTTAAATTGACTGTCATGTCTTTCTGTTTGCACAAAACTGGCCTATGTAGATGAATCATTATGGCTTCTGCATACTTTAACAAATGACTATTTTGTGTATGAAAGAGCACATGGAAAGTGCTGTCTCTATAAATTACTTGACCGGTTTCCAAGACATGACGTGCAATAGCCGGAAGTTTATAATTGTGGTGTGTCAGCCTTCCCATGATCCCATCACCTGTGTGTAGTATCTTGTCAATTCAGCTGGGTATGTGTTCAACAACCCTGCTGTGTAACTGCCGTTCTGTTCTGCTGATGTAAGTAGACTCACACCTGCATGTGAATTGGTAAATGCAATTGGATTTGGCGTACAGAGGGGTAGATTCTTTTACTGCTATGGTGGGAACAAGTGTGGTTCTGTACCTAATAACTGGAGTTGCAGCACAGAATGTTCGGTCGACTGCTGTTATGAGCCGGTCCTGTAAACGTTGCATTATGTCATCTTCTCGAAAGGTTAGCTGGATAAATACCTTGAGCTTATGGACTGTAGTTACGTCTGGTTTTGGTTTTGGCTATTGGCAGTGGCACTTTATAAATTCTGTGGAGTACCTATTCAGGTGTAAGACATTCTTCAGTTTCAATTTCCTCTGTCAGTGTGTCCTGGGTGCATATCTTCCTAGCATGCTCAAACTTACAGTGGATATACTACGTGCTCTGAAATTTGAAGTCTTGAAACACCCAGCATGCAGTCCATACTTGATAAGGTAATGAAAGCAGCATAAAAACACAACCGAAAACATTTTCCTAGAAGGCATCAACAAGCTAGTGGACAGGCATGCGAGCCACCAAGTCACTGTAGCTCCCCCTGTCAAGTTACATGAAATGCTTTTGTTACTTTAGAACCTTCAGTTCCAGGCAGTTATTTTTAACTTATTCTGATCCAGAATGTTGCCATTTAAAATAAAATCTTCCTGGGCCAGAAAGAGTTAACCAGTCAAGAATATAACATTTAGTTCACAAATGAACTCTTACCACAACGTCCTTGTTTTCTCCAGTTCAGTTTCACTCCCTTATCCATGCAAGCACGGGAATATGCTTCCAGTGCATCACACATGCAAGAATTTGAATTGTTGCCACAGCAATCAGTCTGACAGGAATCATCATAAGGTGCTGGATCTACAGTCTACAATTATAAAACAAAGATCTTAGGTTTCATAATAATTATGTGTAAGCTTTCATATGATTATATGAATCACGTGGAAATTTCTAAAGACTGAAACAGAACACTAATTTTCAGAAAATTAAATATATATAAAACAAATGTGTCTATGTGTGCAGACAAAACATGAAATATACTTTCCAAGAATGTCTGCTTCACATTGTGGTCATACCAACAAATTATGAATCAAAACTGTAGGTAACAAGACAGACTTGCAAACTACATTTTCTGACAGATAGAAGATTATAAATAAAGAAACTGGAATGAAAAGTTGACACACTGAAGTTAATATTTCTAAAACGCCCTATTTCAGTTATCAGTTGTGAATGACTATTATTACTTATATCAATAGGGTGTATTTTAATGACTGTGCAGTGTTTGAAAATATTACCGGTCCAAGTTTTGTATTTACCTATTATTTTGCATGAACTTTACAGAGGGTGAATACAAAACTTGGACCGGCAATATTTTCAAACACTGCACATTCATTAAAAAGTAACACCCTATATAACAGTAGGCTAGTCTCTCTGGCTGAGGGGTTACACCACTTTCTCCGTAATTCCGTTTATCACGTGGAGTCTCGTAGAGGGCGAGAACTGGAAGCGGTTCGTCCCCCGCTGGTGACTTGCGGGATAACTGAGCCGGCCGCTCAGAAAGCAATGGCAAACTACTGAGCGTAATCTTGCCAAGAAATCAACAGACAGCTGAAAGATGCTGCTGTTGACAGTGATGTCCTGTAAAAGGATATGCGAATTTAAAAAATATATATATATATAACAGTAGATATATACTTGATGATCTCTTGACATCTATTTTCATAGATCTACCAAAGAAACCTGGTGCAAAGGATTGTGAAGAACATAATACAATTAGTTTAAAAAGTCAGGTGACTAAAATACTGATGAGAATTATAATGAGAAGAATAAGAAATAAAATACAATCAGAATGAGCTGTGTGAATTTGTGGAAGGTAGATACAAGCAACACCATATACACCTTGAGAACATTAATTTAATTAACAGACAGAAATTAATACAGATCTATCTTTGTGCTTTATTGACTAAACTAAGGCATTTGATAAGGTTAAACATTAAAATATTACTAGATTGTTAGAAATTTTAAACAATGATGGTTAAGATTTAATGATAATAATAAAAGAGTATGAATTGGCAAAAAAGAGCATCCATAATAATTAACCCTTTACAGGGCATAGCGGCCATTACCGGCCGATCGCTTAAAACGAGCGCAGCGTCCGATTCCGGCCGATACTATTATGCATTGTAAAAACGCGATCTCTCGGCTTTCCGACACTTCCGACGGCTACTTTCACTTTCGCCGATAGCTTGACAACGTGGCCGCCATTTGTAAACGCGCTACAATGAATTTGAATGGACTTTGTTTTATAGTTTTCGGGATTTTTACGCTGTTTTTCAAAATGGATTTCGGCAATTCTTCAAGTGATAGCCGAGATTTCGCTCTGTTCAATTTAAATGACATTAAAGGGCACGAAGTTGATTATTAATTGGAGCTAGATATCAGTGCAAAGCGTTACTTTGCATTAGCAGTCGTGAGTCGGACTTTAAAGAAAGTGATTATGATTCTGAAAATGTGTTTGTAAATTGCCGTATAGGTGACGGAAAATCACAAACAACATGCTGTATTTCGTAAATATTTGTGTTCATATATGGATTACCGGCAACAATCACGTGAGTAACATATTCTGCATGCTTTTTCCTTAATTGTGTTAATTATTTAACTAAAATCGGTTGACTAACACCTTATTTGTGATGGTTTTACTAACGCGACCCGAAATTTTACAGAACCTGAAAAAATCTTGCCCGTTCAGGGCTACAAAATGGACAAGCGTCTGCCCTGTAAAGGGTTAATATGCAATTGGGAACTTTTCAACATATTTAACAAGGTGCTAAACAGGGATGTGTACTATCATGCAATGCGTTCAACTTGCACAGCGAAATAACAATGAGATTCATACAAGACATGAATGGAATATCAGTTGATGATCATATTGTAAACAACCTGTGTTATGCTGATAACATGGTTTTAGTCGCTGAAAATGAAATGCAGTTACAAGAAAAAATAGATATAATTGCGGTATAAAGTTAAAACAAAGAACTTAGTCTGAATTTTAAAAAAAAAACAGAAGTATTAGTTATTACAAAGAGAAACTGTATCCCACATGCAACATCAAACTGAATGGAACCAATCTAAAATAAGTAATTGTATTGAAGCACTTAGGTACCATAATAACAGCAGATGGAAGACAAATGGAAGTTAAATGAAGAATAGCACAAGCAAAGGCATTGGTTCACAAGATGAACAATATTCTTTGCAATTTATCTTAGTCTATTGAGGTGAGGAAAAGAGTTCTTAAGAGCTATATCGACCCACTGCTGATGTACAGAAGCCAATCACGGACAATTAGTATACAAGTGAGGATTTATGTGGAAGCTGCGGAGATGTAGTTTTATAGAAGACTGATGAAAACATAATGTATGGATAGAAAGAGCAATGAAGATAACTTGAAAGAAGTTCACTCAAAGAGATAACTGGTTACTGGTATCAGAAGGGGACAGTCCACATTCCTATGGAAAGGGGAAAGTTGGAGTATGTCATCATACTGGGAAAGGCAGAGAGAAGGGAAAGCAGGGGGAAACCAAGAGAGAAGATGCTAGACAGTTTTACATCATGGCAAGGAGAAACACCAGCATCAGAATTCATTGGCGATACAATATTCAGAAGGCTGTAGACAGATGCGATCAACAACACTACATGGCATAGACCATAAGAAGGTATTACTGAAGAGAATATGAAAAACATTAATATATTTAATATTTAACATATTCTTCTTCTTCTTCATCATCTTCATCTGCTTCTTCCACGTCTCCTTCTTCTTCAGGTGCCTAATCCGAAGCAGACACTGATGATGATTCTCCACTTCACACTGCCATCTAATATTTTGATTAAATTGGTGATGTTTATGCTATTAGTTTAACAACTAAGTTGTTCAAGCTTTCCACATACATCTTCATTTGCCTTCCTCTGCTTCTCTTGCCTAGTAATTTTTCCACATCAAACTAATTTCTCTATTCCACCTAATCTGTCTATATGCTGAATATATTTCATTAATCACATCTGTATGCTTTTGATAAGTGATTTATTATTGCCTGCAGCTGTCAATACCTCGGTATTTGTTTTCTATTATTTCAATTTATATATTTAACACCTGTAATGAATGTTTCATTTAATACTGACATTATGACAAGGACTGAATGCTGGGTCGATCAAGATAACTCCACAAGTACCCGCTGCCACCTGTTGTTGATTCTGTGACTGAGAGCCACATTCTGCAGTTTGCTGTGCATCAGGACAAGCTGTGAGAGGAAGAAAGTATAATCATCAATAGAGACATTTAATGTTCTATGGACATTACTATGCAGAACATAAATGCTTTTATTGGTAATTGTAACATTTATATTGACTTCCAATATTGGAACACATTGTTTTTAAATGAGATCACTAAAAATAATAATAATTAAAAACAAGTAGAAACTATACAAGTTAAATGTAGTAGTGGACATTGTCCACATCAGGCTCACACCTTGTTCCTCTTTATACACTGGAGTGTCAAAGTGAAGCATAAACAGTGGAAGAGTCCCTGTTTATGGGCTTCAGATATTGAGATTCTCCACTCTGACTATCATTAACATGGTCAGCCTCTTCTTCTGGTTCCATTTGGTCTGTATATCATTGCTTGTTGTGGTATACTGTTATTTGGTAGCCTAGTTATGTGGCTAAATCATTTCACTTGTTGTTTTCTAATGAAATTTAATGCCGCTTGACCTCCACTTTAATCCTGATTTAATCATTACTGATTTTCTCTCTTCTTGATACATTGAGTATTCTTATCAGGAATCTCATTTCTTTTGTTGTATTTTTCTTTTCTCTTTTTCACTCACTGTCCAGGTTTCCTTAGTCTTGTCCTTTTGGCTTTGAGGAGTGATCTATGACAGTTGCAGTTTTCTTGACATATAATTCACCCAAAAAGTTCTTGAAATAGAGTCACAGTTACTGTTTATATGTATACTAGCTGACCCGGCCCGGCTTCGCCCAGCCCCTGGCGGGGATCTATCTATCTATCTATCTGTCTGTCTGTCTGTCTGTCTGTCTGCTTGTCTGTCTGTCTGTCTGTCTGTCTGTCTGTCTAACCCGGCCCGGGTTTCGCCCAGCTCCTGGTGGGGATCATCTCATTTAATTCATATAAGTAGTCATATAAGCTCCCGTTCCCGTTCCCAACTATCTGTCTGTCTGTCTGTCTGTCTATCTGTCTGTCTGACCCCACCCGGCTTCACCCAGTCCCTGGTGGGGAGCATCTCATTTAATTCATATAAGTAGTCATATAAGCTTCCGTTCCCGACTGTCTGTCTGTCTGTCTGACCCGGCCCGGCTTCGCCCAGCCTCTGGTGGGGAGCATCTCATTTAATTCATATAAGTAGTCATATAAGCTCCTGTTCCCGACTGTCTGTCTATCTATCTGACCCGGCGCAGCTTTGCCCAGCTCCTGGCGGGGAACGTCTCATTAAATTCATATAACAACAAACAAAGTAACTTAAGAATGTCCTTCCACACACCATCCATTATTTTTAATGAAAACTGTTTTTAATCGCCTACATGACTGTAGATAACTTCTTTAAACATAAACAGACGAGTTAGAAAATTTTCACTGTTTACATAGATGCATTAATTTTATGAAAACTTTGAAAATGCCTTAAAGATTATATCATTATTTATTATAACTCATATGCCTGTAAATAACTGTAGACAAAGAGTTTATAAATCTTTGAAAACAATGCAACAATCTATATATAAAATATATAGCAATGCTATTAAAAGTTATGCCCCTTGACATAACTTTTCTTAAGTTAAGTCCCCTTGCTATATATAAATGATAATGTAAATTTAAATATTAAATTTTAGTAAGTAAATAGCTGATTGTACACTAAGAAATTATGACAGTTGGCTGCACGGGAATGAAAAGAATACATGTAGAAAATTTCATCTCAATCGGATGGACTGTTATCGAACGCATCAAATACATCCCTATACACATACATACATTGTCTTTTATATATATAGATTTATATGTGCATAGGAACTGAAGAAGTATAATGATTAAAGCACTGACATACCAATACATTTATTTGGAGATTCAATTTCCACTGGTAGCATGAATTTGTTTCACTAATACAGTTGTATACACCCATGTGTTACCAGGGTCATAAAGCAAAGAATGAGTAACACTGTTACCTACATGCATGTCATACAAGGTGATTAAGAAGGGTTGCTGTGAGACTGACTACCTCATCCTACAGCAACCTTTAGCTGGAAAATACAACCAATCATGAGCAAGTCTACAAAGGGCTTGGTGCGAGTTGTTTGAGGGCTTATGCTTCATTGGGCTGTGACAGGAAGAAGAAGAAGAATAAGCTCTATAGTCAACCCATTGGGTATAAGAGATTGTTTCTGGGAACAAAATATACAAGGAAAGGATCACTCTATCTCACAGTGCTGCACCCTAGTACATGGGAAGGCATATCCCTTGAAATATCTTTCAGCAGTATCTGCCATGTGCTTACCTTCACCCATGTATGCATGTCAATAAATATTGGTTTACTTACTGTTCTCTCCAAGCATGGATCTTTTCCAGCTAATTCCAAAGTCCTGTGGTGATGTCAGCAACTGAGTTTGTTGATTTGTGAAATCATCAGCTGGGTTGCCGTTGTATTTACCACAAAGTCCTAATATTTTTCCCTTGAGCTCTGCAGGTACCTAAGTTGATGTGAATGAGACAGGTAAGTCATATAAGGACATTACTACTAACATGTAGAAGTTCTATCAAAGTGCCATCCTCCTACGTTAAATACAATTGCAATTACAGTGCATAGATATAATATACATGTGCAGTAGTCAACAAACAGCAAATCATCTGATGGTATAGCATCACTATTTGTATAAAATATTGTATTTTAGGCGTGTTTTCAATGTTGTTACCTTTTAAATTTTTTTCAAGTAATTAGCAAATGTTATTAAAATATATTTCATATTTGCAAACTTGTCAAAAAGAATATTTTCACAGCTTTAATAGACTTATGGTTTTAGAAGTATAAAAATGCATCCAAAATAGTAGCACCTATTTGTTTTAAATGTCAACTTTTGTCAACATAACCAAAACTTTTAATTGCTATGCAATTATCGTCTGGCGAAAGGTACAACAGCCTATGTAGACTGTAAATATACATATATAAAATGTTTTGATAATTGCTTAACAGATTTCATACGCAACTATTTACAGTGTAGCTGGAATAGTATATAACATCTGAAAAATAAGCATGCTATATTTACAGTTGCTATAATATTGCAAATAAACATTAGTAGAGTATATCATGCATATCATATGCCAAATTAAAGTGAAATGGGTGGAGACTGCAGATCTGTTCATTATGTTAGAATATTTTATGTTTAGCTAGTGTTGCTGTCATAAATATGTGCATGGAAACAAAATTATTTGGGAATCTGGAAACAATTACATATTTATTAAAAGGCCTTATTTTGTAATATTTTTAGTGCTGTGAAATCTAACTATGTGTGTGTATCTAATCCATTTACAAACACAGAACAAGTTAGAAAACAATAGTTAGACAAATAATTGTCTTCAATATTCACATATTTGTAAGAGAAATTTGTTGAGGAAATATCGCTAACAAAATAATTTGTCTATAATTGTCTTGAGAGTGAGGAATTAAGGATGCCTGGCTAGTGCAGTCGCCACGAAATGTGCAGGTTGGGGTTTTCTGTTCGACTGCAACAGAAAAAAATTTACACCTTACTGTGGATTTGAACCCGGGTCTCATGAAGGAGACCCTAGCTTCTCAACAAATTTGGGTAAATATGTGAAATAGACAGAGAAATAGCAACAAAACTAACCAGAATCTAATATCAGACATAACAGCAGACTTGAACGACCTGCAATCCAATATCAGATATTACATAGTGAATTAGTTAAGAAAAAAATTAACTAAATTTGCTAGTGAATAAATATAATTCTCAGTTGTTGAAATTTTCCCTAAAGTGTACTATAAATTACTTTGTTTCTTCTTCGTATTCTTTGTAGACCTTCAGATGTCATAATGAATATATCCAAAGAAAGCAACAGTAAACTTGAGCTTGTTGATACCTACTTTGTTTCCATTTCTCAAAATCAAAGATTTAAATAAAGAATTTTTTCGCAATTTACATTTGCATGCTTAGAATCAGGAGATGCCCATTTATCAGAAAATAGACATGTTACGAGGGGAAGTCAATAAGTAAGTCACAAATGGCTGTAGAAAAATAAATAAATATGATAACAACTTGAAACAAGTTTATTTTTATACATACATTGTCTCTTTATTTCTCAACATAATTTCCACCAACATTGATGCACTTATCCCATCGTTTTATCTGTCCTCCCAAACAGGCTGTATAGAACTGCATGCTCTGTTTTCTAAACCACTTTTTCACTCCACATTGAACTTTGGCGTCATTCGCGAAATGTCTCCTGCCAAGATGGGCTTTCAGTGGACCAAAATGGTGGAAATCACTAGGGGCTAAGTCGGGGCTGTAAGGTGGATGTTCCAGAACTTCCCACCTTAGTTGGTTAATTTTCTCCTGAGTTAATCGAGCCGTATATAGTCTGGCATTGTCATGAAGAATCAACACGCCTCTAGTCAGCAGTCCTGGATATTTTCTTCGAATTGCATCATGAAGCATCGATAGAACTTCACAGTACGATTCAAAATTCTTATTGTCACCGTTCTTCTTAAACTTGATTAAAAGCACTCCTTGACAATCGCAGAACACTGTCAGCATAACCTACCCTGCTGATGGCGTAACTTTGAATTTTTGGACACAAGGTGAAGAAGGATGTTTTCTACCCAGCTATGCTTTATGGGACAAACATTTGTCAGCATAAACAGGAAGCATTTCCTTACGAATGTCCTTTGCAGGCAGTCCTTTTGCCCACAAAAAACGCACAACAGCACGTTGCTCTTTGGTTGTACTGGCAGTATAGTTGCCATTTTGTGTATGCGCTGCGCATGCACATGAGAGACCTAGCACCACCTGATGAAAGGGAATATAAAGTTTGATGTTGCTGTCACCTAATGACACCTGTAGAAAACATCAACTACATTCACCTGCCATCCCATAGAACTGTGTGACTTACTTATTGACTCGTCCTCGTATATCTGATAATTGTGTCAAATATGTGTTTTTAAAAACTCCTATAGTCCCTCCCTTAAAAGATGACATCAACTGAAGAGTATTACATTTTGAAAAAGTTAAAACAGATAAGGAATCAGACATGAATCTGATTAATTACATCAAGTAGCGTTTTAGACACTTAAGAGCTCGCAATACCTGAACAAACACAGACTGCTTGCCATCCCATTTGATGCTGTATCCTAAGGAACTTTTGAAGGTCAGGTAATTTCCAAGTTGTTCAAACACAGTGCCCTCATTGAAGCCTGGCACAGCTAATATCTACATGAAATTATTGTACAATCAATAAATGAAAACCTTAAATACTGTATGTCTACACCTGTGAAAAAAAGTTATATATAACTGCATCATTTTTGACATAGTCACACTTGCCTTCTATACAAGTACTCCAGAGCTTACACTGTGCAATGGACTACCCTAGAAAAAAGTCTTTTTAATTGTGTGTGTAGCCATTCAGCATCACCAACTACACCTCTTCAATGAACTTACTGTAGGATTCTAGTATTTAGATCTTTGCCAGTCTCCTTGTGTGATCCATGGGAGCCGTTATCAAGATATCTGTATGCATTGAATATGATCCTTTACAAACCAAACCAAGCAACCATGAAAGTGTTTCCTCCCATAAGAATAATGATGAGTAGGGCACATATACATCTCAAAATGAACATTAAATGCACAAAGTGCTAAAATGAATAAAACAGAACAGGCTAAACAGAGGTACATCATGGCCTCATTATGAGGCTGGGTTAAGGACACCATCAAACTAGTATGTGAGTCCACAAATATTTATTACAAGCAGGGACGGCACCAGTTTCCCCAGTTGTTGAAGATATTTTCTTTCCTCATAAAATTTGACATAAGATGCTAAGAGTGGAATCCTACAACCAATGATGTAGAGGTCAAGGCTTCATTAATGATACCTGGGACAATGAGAATGCAGCTGTACACACAGATGAGTCAGTTGTCGCCATCACAGGTGTGCACGGGTCTAGTTGGCATGCTTATATGGCAAAATGTTTAAGGAAGTCAGAAGTGCCTTGCACAACCACAGGTAGTGTGACAACAGAAGTTTGGTAGTAACAGTGGCATTTCGTTGGTTAAATCTCAACATTACACCCATGCTGGCATACTAATGATTCCTTGAGTATGATCTAAAATAGTTGAGGATGATTTCATGTGCAGGCATTGGATTGAATTCGTGCAGAGGTCTACTACTTGAAAAAGTTATATTTTTCTTCATGACAAGTCACACGAGTGTCAGGCAATGAAAGGAGGGTTATAATGGATGCATTGCCACTATACCAGAGGGTTAGTCAATGGACTGAGCTAACATCATGAAGACCCTCAGAGAGTTTAGCTGAAATGAGTGAATGAAGCAGTATCAATAGCCAGAATACAAGTGAGCAGACTGAAGATCAATGTGGCCAGGAAAGAGGAGCACATCATGCATATGAATAGGCCAATCAATCAGCATTGGACAGCCATTGTACGCTGACAGGTTTGCAATATAGGATGGTCTGAGCACCTAGCAAATTTTCAAGGAGGCTAAGATAAAAAGAGAAACATCACTAATATCAGAATGTGCCAGTCAACATTTTTGACCACATTAAGAGAATTTAAAAAAAAACAACTAGAATATATAGTACAACCTGGAATTATTAATGGAAAAAAAGAGATAGAGGAAGACATTGTGAGAATGTTCTCACAGCCTTTCATGAGGGCATGGAACAAATATTATCACATGAATTGATACATTCTGTTGGCGATTGAAAGATGTGGAGAAGAATGATCACCCATGAAAGCTGGCTCTATCAAATGTTTTTTCTTGGTCGACAAAGGCTAAGCAGAGTGTTTCGTTAAATTTGTTTGGTTTTTCTATCAGTTGTCTAACAGCAAAGATGGCATCTATGCATTCTTTGTTTTTCATAAATCCAAGTTGTGTTTCGTTTTGCTGGGGTTCTATTAAATTGTGTTTTTTTTTATATCTGTGTAAATGATGCTTTCAGTAATTAAACATCAAAATACACCGATACAGCCGGTCTCCATGGCCAAAGGCTTGCAATCCGGTTCGTGAGCCGCTTACCAGGTGTTTGAAGCACAGCTGTGAACGATTTGTGCAGCAGACCATGTCGCGTTTTGTTAAAACATGTTGTTATAGGAGCCGGTCGTTCAGAAAGCAATGGCAAACTACTGAACATAAAACTTGCCTAGTACATCAACAGCAGCTGAAAAATGCTGGTGTTGACTGCAACGTCCTGTAAGGGATATGCAACATTAAAAAAAAAAATACAAAGATACAACATGTATTGTATAGAGGATTGTGTAAACTTAAATCACGTTTTATTTTGGTCACCAGCTTGTAAGTTTCTCCATGATGCTCTCATTAATAGTGTTTAAAACAAGGACAACAGTAAAGAAACATATACATACATTCACAAAATTTCACAACAATCTAATTTTTAAAAATGGTTTTAATCCAGGATAATTTTATTAACATTTGACTTTGATTTTCCCAAACAAGATTATGAACCTGCAGAACAGTGATATGAACTGTTGTTCTTGTAATTTTTTTTTTTTTTGCATATCCTTTATAGGACATCACTGTCAACACCAGCATTTTACTGCTGTTGTTGATTTCTTGGCAAGATTACACTCAGTAGTTTGCCACTGCTTACTGAGTGGCCGGCTCACTTATCCCGTAAGTTGCCAACACGGTGAGAACTGCTACCAATTCTTGCACGTTGTATTACTCTACGTGGATAAACGGGATTACGGTCGTTTAACCCCTCCTTGTAATTAGAACAATGAACTAAACAAATATGTCATGTACCTTTGAATTAAATTCATGCTACAAAACTGAAGTAAATAAACGTAAGCAAAATACCCTTTTACATGCCTTCAGGGTGTCAGGTCTATGGTATTAGACCCAGATATGCATAGAGCAACTGGCACGCTAGGACTAGGAGAGATGTGGTGAATATCATGCTCACTACCCTCACTTCTCAAGACATTTCCTGATACCCATTTTAGAGATGTTCAATCTGGAAGCCCTGTTCAGTTTTAAACATCTGTCCTGATGTGAATTCAAACTCATGACCACCAGGTGGGCAGGCAAGCACATCTAGCCACTATGGCTCCCACAAAACTTAATAAGAATGAAACATTTAAATAACTCTGAATGCTGTTTACCTGACCATTCCATGTCACTTCAGGGCCATTTGTTCCAGTGTGTAGAGAAATCTTGTCATCTCCCTGGAAGATTTCTACATGTCTGTTACAGGTATTGCCACTTGTGCAAGCAGGATCATTGACCAGCATTATCTCAAAGCTGTTTGGTGCAGACACCATAGTGTACCGGCAGTGTCCCTGCAAGTGTAAACATGTCACTTTGTATGCATGTGTACCCTTGTAGCATTCTAAGCTTTGTTTGTTTGGGGGGGGGGGGGGGGGGGGTGTGGCCTCGCTCTCTTTGAACTCAAGCGTAGTCCATACACACTATTTTTATAGTAGTGATGGACTGAATTTTGCATGTGGGGTTAGATTTACCTATTAACAGTGTCCCACGCCATCAGGTGAACCCACTCCAACTTCAGAGGTACTTGTAATTTACGTCCCCAAGTCAAGGACAACAGATCAACATTTTAGTCCAGCTGTCCGGTGTAGGAGGTTGAACCGCTAACCTCGGCATCAGCACACCAAATGTTTAAGAACACCGTTCTTATCCATTCGGCCATGCAGACCTGTGTTTTAGTTTGTTTTATTTGTTTTTGATTTGTTCTTCTTGGTCAAAGTTAATTTCAACGTAAAGTTTTCTAGCATAAAAGTTCTTCACATATAAGGAAAACAAAAGACATTGTGCAATGTAACTATAATCATTTACAACACAGTAACCTGCAACAGATATGTGGCTTTTAAATATACGAAATAAGACACAAAGAAAGTAATCCAAAGCATTGTGACCGCTGTGTACATGTATATTAATCATTATTGCTCATCTTAGAGGAAATATTTATTACATTATTACATTGTATAATTTTTATTAACTATTTAAAGGACATCTGATTTTGCATCACAAATATTTCTCTAATACTAATTATTAAACAAAAATACTTCCAAAATGTTATATTTCTTGTGATTTCCTGAATTTTTCCATTTTGTTTGAAAATGATGTGCTTCAAAATATAATGCTTTAATTGTGTTTTGATCGTGTTAAGGAGAAGTTCTTGTGATATTGGTGAAGAAAAGTGGTGTATTTATCACTATTCAATAAATTTAATTGGATTATCATCAAAGATTGAGAAGTAGATTGACATATCTCTCTTCAAAGTTTTTTACAAAATCTAACATTATTATTTTCTTTTTAATCTCTAGCAATAGTAGCAATGCTGATGTGTTTCTTGTGCAATCTCCTTTAACTTGATATATAATAAAATATAGCTGCTACCATTTTAACCATTTTTAGATTATTTCTGTGACACGCCCCTACTTCCCATTTTCTGCCAACAATTTCTGTTAGGTCAAACCCAATATTATTTTGGCAGTGAATCAGTTAAATGGTGATTTTATGATAGTAAATCACAGTAACTTGAGACCAGTATGATGGAATGTTTTCCCTTGCTATCTCTGACTTAGTAAACAAACAGAAAATTGCAATAAATAACACATGGCTAGAATTATCACATTAAAAATACTAAGTACTTTATTCACAGCAAAGATGTTTGATAAGTGGATGTGTTAGTGTAGTTGATAAGGGGCTATGCTAATCATGTCAAGAATGTGGTTGGGTGTGAGTACGACTCCTGTGTTCATCACCAGCTAACATAGGGAAAGACTCGCTGTCCATATCTCGTGCATCCTTCTTCTTCTTCAGCATTCCGAGCCATTGAGGTTCTTTGCTGCAGATACAAGCTGTCTCCATTTGTCTCTCTGGTTGACCTTCTCTTGCCAGTCGTTGATTCCAAGTGCTTGTAAGTCTGTATGTATATTATCTCTCCACCGTCTTCTAGTCTACCTCAAGTTCTACGGTCATTTATTTCCTGAGTGTAAGAGAGTTTTGTTTCCCTATTATATTTCTCGTACATTCGGACATATAAAATGTCATAGCCCTTAAACCTCACAGACCCATAGCAAGTTTCGTGCTTCGAGACATGTTTTATGTTTTAAGGATGTTTGATATTAAGGTTACTACTCAACAGTTTATAATTTTCAAATGAATACTGATTTTAGGATTTGAAATTAAGTTTTTTTTATTTATAGCAACGTATCCTCACAGAGTTTGCCTTACAAATATGTGAAAATTTAAGAAAATATTTGTCATATGGCTTTGTTTTATTACTGAATCTGTAATTATAAAAAAGATGCTTAAAAGTTGACAGGGTCGACTTCATTGCACTGGGGTTTTATCCCATATGGCTCAGTCTCTTTCCGCAGCACGGAAAGCGTCATACAAAGCACGAACTCCGTAGCTCCAGTGACAACCCTCATGAGTCTCAGAAAAAATGCACTCGTGAACCGAGGGACGCGACCCGGAATTGAACCCACAACATTCGGAGCCTGAATCAGACAGCTTGACTACTTCGCCACGGAGACTCCCGAATGTGTCATTATAAATGAATTAACTACAAAAATATAGCAGTTAGACTGAACTGCAATAAATATTTCACCAAAGGTTTTGAGTAAGTAAGAAATTTGTTTCCAGATTTCCATATTATAATTTAGCATGCATTTATTTTTGAAGGAAACACTAACTAATCATAACATATTTGAAAACAGATATGAGATCTGTAATACCCTTCTATGTGTCATTAATTTGGTATATAACACATTATACTTAACTAATCCTTAGGTGTGACATTATAGTAAATTATGTAGCTGTTCATTTAAGGGATATGATAAATACTTCCAGCCACAGCATGACTAATTACCTACTAAATTATTTAACATTGTTGTAGAAATGCAGAAGTTGCAATGTACCTCAAAATTGTAGACTTTGTTATCAAATGTCCGATAATGGTTTGTACCCCAAGCAGCACATACAGCTTCAACAGTAATCTTACCAACTGAAATGTTATATGAAAATGACAATAAGACAAAGTATTATATAATAACAAAAAGTGTATAATCTAGCATAATTGCCACAATCCACTAGTCCATAAAAACACTTTTAAGATTAATAATAGATTAGAAAAATTATATGAAACTTACAAAAACAATTTTATAATCACTGATTCTATATCTAATCTCATCTCATCTTGTTCCTCTTGTACCATGTGGTGTCAAGGAGAAGTATAAACAGCGGAAGAGTGCCCGTTTAAGGGCTTCATGTATCAAGATTCCCATGGACTCTGCTATTCCCTCTGTATCATCATCATCAGCAAAATTAATAACAAGATAGAGTGAGTTTTGATTGACAATGAGTTTGGTTTCTGCACAGACAGAGGCATCAGAGATGCAACTGGACCTTGAAGTTTCTTGGAGAGATGAATGTCTGAACAAAACAGACTTCTATTTATTTGCTTTATTGATTACAAAAAGAGATTTCCAATGTAGGAAGAACTCAAAATAGAAAAGCCAATGATTAAACTGATTATTTACGTATTAAAAACACCTGTCCTAAAGCAGGAGGCAGCTATGGGTCTGTGAAGTGCAAGGACCATCACATCGTGTAGGCCTGAGTGCACGCAGGAACATGTGGCCAGTCTTTCCCTCCTGTTGCAAGCATTGAGGCTACATATCAAACCCTCTTTGGCTATGTTCATGCCATTGTCAGTGCAACTTCCTAACTGTTTTGCCAACGTGCCCTCTTTTATTATACAAAAATAAAATGATGAATATAACACCTAAAAAAGAAGGAATAACAAGTCCAGTCCCAATCAGAAGCAAATAATCTCTATGCATATCTGGCCAATAGCATTAAGAAAGTTCTGAAACATGGACTCAGGTGATGAAAATAACTTAGAAGCTTAAGATATGATGTTATTGCAGGATGCAAAAAATAAGTTGGACCAAAAAGATAACAAATGAATAATTTCTTAAAGACATTAGAGAAAACAAACATTGAACATGTATTGAACATTATGCAAAAAAGGCTATCTTGGCTTGTTAATGATAAGAGACAAAGTTTCAGGACAAGAGAAAAAAAAGGATATCCTAAGAAAACCTACACAAGTATGCAAAGATGTTGGGGCAGATGGTGAGCTGAAAAAGGTTGCTGAGAATAAGACATTGTAGAGGGGCACGATCAGATGACTTCAACACCAATTTTTGAACTGCTTGACCTAATGAATATCATCATAATGCAGCAAGTCCTTTGAGAATGTTGTTTTCATCATAACCCACAGGTAAGACTCTAGATCCTTCATCAGTTCTCCTGTTTCATGTATTTTCATGCACTAGGTATATTTAATGTCATGGATCTACTTTTGTGATGGCTGGCCCCTGCCCCATCTTCCAGGAAGTACCATGCCTCCCATTACTGTCCATTCTAAACCATTGTGATGTTTGAAGTTGCCAAAGTACATCAGTTTCCAAGACATAAACAAAACTGTTTATGAGACTGTGTTTGCTCATCTTCAGATCTTGTAGACCTTCTACTTTTTTTTCTTTTTTATCTGTGGTATTCTTTCTTTGAATATTTTTCTAAAACATATAAGTTCAAACGCCATGATTTTCTTCTTTGGTGTTTGTGAAATTGTCCATGATTCAAATCTGTGTATGGACATGGGAAAAAGACATATTCTTAAAATGTGTACTTTTATTTGTATGTTAGTGTTTTGCCATAGGAACTTCATACTGTTAATGAATTTTAACAAAGAAGCCACAAGCAATAGGTTGCACAATTTATTGCCTGACACATTGTATTACATATATTGTATTTAATTAACAATAATAGACTGCTCAAATAAACCAAGGCATTAGCAATTAGATAGTTCCAACCATCTTTGTGCATAGAGAAAGACTTCATTTTAAATTTGTGATTACTGTGGGGATAACAAAAGCTCCACATTCAAACAATATCGGTATGTCAACCAAAGTATTATTCATTTATTCACTTCATATGATAACTTTGCAATATAAACCTGATGAAATGCAGCGAAATATGCCTAGCAATAAATTGTGCAACCTATCTTGTACGGTTTCTGTGTTTAAATACTTCATCCTTTGTAACCTGTGGATGGATGTTGCCAGTGTTTTCTGACTTCTTGTGAACATCCTCCATTGTTGATAGAGCTGTGATGGAATCTGGTGAGGAATGCACACTTTGCATGCCATAAGACTGCAAGACAGTCACAGAAATTCCCCATGGCAGTGGTAGACAAATTGCACTCAAGTTCTACACTCACGCCAATCACAGAACTCATAAACATGCTTGGAATGAGCATGTTGGCAGCCTACCAGGGTGTAGCTAAGTATTACCATCCTCACAGTCTTCAAGTCACTCAAGACTAACAACTTGAATCAGTGTGTTTCTTCTACAACAACAAATGTCAGCTTCAGTCACATGTCATATTAATCATAATTGTGATCATGTAACAGAAATGCTCAAAGAATGTCAACTGCTTTCTTTCAATAACTTCCATCATTTTTCTAATGTGACTTGCACATATATATATTTACTCATTCATTATGTAACTATTTGATATGGTTGTTGGAGTTATTTATCCAACTCCAAACAAAATCACCAATCACATAATTTATAATTATGTAACAATACACCATAAATGGCATAAGGTCATGTAAACTAAAATACTTTTGCCATTTCAAATGCCACAGTGGTTAGAGAGAACAATGGATGGCATGGTTCCTGGAAGATGAGGCAATGCTGACCAACAGGATGGCCATCTCTCTCTCGTAGTCACTGTAACGCGTGTCATGTCGCCAGTTTCACAACTGAACCATGCAACTGTCGCAGAACTATGAATGCCACTTGTAAGTCACTATTTTCCTTTCAAACAGTATAAGTAGAAACTAGCTGTACCTTAATGTAACGTGACGACACAATATAAGGGTTTGAAAAGTTTTTGTTTGAAAGAATAGTTTTGCTTTTATCTGAGGACATTCAGAGTAAACTGATTATTCTATGTGGCCATTACTTCTGTCATCTTGCTACTTTGAGTGACATTTTTTAACTTTCTGTAGCTGTTATTTCAGTCATTTACAGTTAATAACTTTCATCTTTAGTTGCAATTAAACACGAAATGCTTTGAAAATTAAATGTAATTTTTTTCAGTATACACCATACACCAGGTTGAGGAATGAAATGTATGTTTACCAATATCCACATTTCACATTACCTGTAACTGGGGGAATTGTATGGGCCATATCTGAAAATAAAAACATATAATACATTTTGAATCTCAGAAACTACACCTTTAATTTATAATTTTTTAACCGCTATTCAAGGATGATTAACATTCTAATTCTATGGCACAGGAACGGAGCATAATGGGGACCACCCGTTGCTGTGAGGTTGGAACTGCGACTAACTAACTAACTAACTAACATTCTAATGGTATGCCATATGTGTAAGTAAGTAAGTGTAAGTGTAAGTAAGTGTGTGTGCGTGTGTGTGTGCATGTGTGTGTGTGTGTGACATCAATCATCATCATCATCTTGTGCCTTTGCCGGCTGGTGTGAGCGATCATGCTTCTCCACAAATTGCAGCCTGGATGGATCAATTTGTATTCACTCCCTTCCATGCCATGACACAAGACTGTCAAAATATTTTCTCCCTTTATCTCATTTTCCACAAATCTTCCCAGTTGCCACAACATGTTTCATTTTTTTTAAATCTCATAATGTGGCAAATTTATATATGTATATATATCTCCAGTCTGAGGATTTCATAACAGAAGTACAATAATATAAAAGTATTTAGTTATTTAGTTTTCATAATCATGCCTTGCTTGTATACTGATCTCAAACTACTAAGCAAATATATTATGATTATCTAAAGAACATAATGTTTCAAATGTTCAGTGAAATTAGGAGTTCCTAAAAATGTACAACTAACACATTACAACTGATAGAATTCTGCAAGCTTACACTGAATAGAGGGGAGGTCGGCATGGCTGAGAGGTTTAATGTGCTTAAACTTTCTCTTCTGACCTTGGCATTGTCAGCTCATTCCAACTGCTGGTCAGTCAGTTGGACTTACATATTGACTTCTTGTCCTTGACTTGGGGTGTAAATTACAAGTACCTCAGAAGTCATAGAGAGTTCATCTGAACGTGAGGGATACTGGCAATAGGAAAAGCTAACCCTCATGCAAAACTAAATAAGTAGTAGGTAGCATATGTGTGGATTAGGCTTCAGTTCAAAATTAGTGAGCGCAGAGACAAACAAATTTGAATAAGATACTAACCTTGAATACATTCTGGAATTCTACTGGCATCTGGTGACCATATGCCATCTTTGCTGCACACATACTGTAGTGGAGGTAAGGCCTCAAATATGAAGCCTGGGTAGCAGTGTGGTACACAAACTTTACCTCCATTGTTATCAGCCACACAATCAACTATGCCATACCGTCCAGGTTTTGGGTCAGCACAGAGTATCTGACCTGCAAGGTTAATAAAAACATTTTTTATTCGTAAAGTCAGACAGTATCAGCAGAGTAGGTGGAGTACACAAATGTTAAGTGTGAGTCTAGATAAACTGACAGTCCTCTATTTTAAGAATCAAATTTAAATGAGAATAAATAAAAAATGCAATAAACCATCAAGTAAAACAGAACAGGATGATCTAAGGGAATTAAAGACTTTAATGAATCACATGCTAGTCTACACTATGTGTAACTGTCTATATGGATATCTGCATGCATTTTGAGTTTGTGTTTCTATACATACAAGTATCTATATGTGTGTGTGTGTTTGTTTGTTGTGGTATGGTGTTTATTTTTGGGGTGTAAAGTAGTATGTGTGTGCATGCATTTGTATGCATACATAGACACACTAGGTAGAAGCAGATTATCTGGAACAGACACATAAATTGGCATGTGGACAGACAAAACAAAGAAACTCTGAATGAATATTTCATTAGCCATACACAAATAAAATGTATTTTCCCTTTGACTGTTAGCAGTAGACAATATGTTATCATGTCAAAGAGATCAGCGTGGCTGAATGGATAAGAGTGCTTATTCTTAAAGATCAGGTGTGCTGATGCTGAGGTAGCGGGTTCAACCCCTACAATGGTCAGTTGGACTAAAATGTTGACTACTCATCCTTGACTTGGGGATTAAATTACAAGGACCACTGAAATCAGAGTGGGTTCCCTTAATGTCGAGGGACAATGGTAATAGGGAAAGCTAATCCATGCGCAAAAATCAGTCCAGTGCACTAGAAGTAGTAGCACATGTATAGACTATGATTGAGTTCAATCAATCAATCAATCAATCAATCAATCAATCAATCAAAGCAAGTGAGCATTAAAGAAATGTCAGACACTGAACATGACTTACTGTGTTCACACTGAATTCCATGCCAATTCCCCACACACAAACATGTATTTGGTGCAACACATGTGCCATTATTTAGGCAAGGCTGGGTGCACTGTGCTGTAGATGTTAATGTAATTATTTAGAAACAGGCATGAACAGTATAAATATATTTAACTATCATTACATAAATCTGTACCACTGTTGCTGTCTGCAAGGAGGATTTGGAGTGTTGATCTGTTTATCTGGTATTATCATTACTTCTGTCTTCTTAGTATGCAGGTTGGGGAAGATGAAATAGCCTCTAAATGTAGAGGTTAGCTGCGAATATGTTGAATAATCAGCCATGTACCAACACAGGTGATGGTGACTGAGAGGAGACCAGTTAGTTGGTGGGGCAGCTATCAGTATCAAATATGCCAATACTCTGTGACATGGCCAAGATGGGTAAGATGTGCCATACATAACATCTCCCTCTGCTGTCTTGCAGGGGCTGTCTTAAGTTAGTCAAACCAAACACAAACAAATAGAATGCCAGGGGGAAACCGCTATTGTATTTGTCCCTTGTAAAACATGCTTCATAACAAGATCTGCAAAGCTTCAGATCAGAGCTATTTTCTTTTCCCTAATATTTTATTTGGCTAAAACATTAAAGTATCTATCTCTTTGTCTTCCTTTTGCCCTATTGCCATCAAATGTTCCAGTTGTCATTAAGTTTTTACATTTTTTTCTCCTCATAAATTTACTAAATAACATGTTCACATCAAGTTTCTCTACACAATGTATTGTTTTTTATCTGCTACTCTTAGATCACGACTCTGGTGATCAAGTGAAATGGCGAATCATGACCGCCCACGCTTTCCGGCATGGCACATGATTGATTGATTGACTCTTAGGGCTGCCTTGCTTACTTTTGCCTCAGTCCATTGTTTCCTTGCATTTTTCTCAGAAATCGCAGCTCAGCTTCCAACGGGTGTCTGTCATCTTTTCATTTTTGCCCTGGCCTTATATGTATACTACTGTACAGGTTATGATCATCTTGAAATATGTTGCCCTCTGGTGTGATCATGACTCTCTACATCTCCGACAAATCTATCAATTTATGTGTTCATATTTTCCATGTAATGATTAAAGGCTGTCATGAATATCCTCTTGAAGTCTTCTTGTCTCTATTTCCATAAATATAACAAGGTGTTACAATGTTCCTGTTTTTCTTTTCTTTTCTCATTATGCGGCCCAAAGAAATGTTAACTGTCTCTTTGTGTTCTTTGTGATCAGTTGTCTTTGTGTATAGGTTTCTTTCAAAACAGTTTGACTAATGATTTAGTACAGGCCATATATAGAACTTCAAAACTCTTATTCTCACTATAACTGACAGCTGTTGAGTATATTTTGCACATTAAACGACTTTTGTTGCTGTGATTCTTATTCTAATTTAGTAAGTGTAACCACTTTGCAGAAATAATAGACCTGTTGCCAAAAACCCTTTAAACATTGTAGATATTTACTTTATTATTGCTACACCTACAATTACATACTTAAAGTCTCTCCTTCTACTGTTTGTTTCACTGGAAGTACTTAACTTGCTGATATTTATTAACAAGTCCATTTCAGAAATTATAACCTGTAACCTAGAAACATTGACCTATTATTATGCCTGACAAATTTTTTTCAATGTTTAAGCATTGACACATTGAAAACAGAAACAAACAATAGGGTATTTGAGAACTTCTGATGATAAAATGTAAATAAAGTAAAGTGGCAGTGCATGCATTTTTTATTTTAAATCCAGTAGTTAATTAACTAACTATGTCCAAAAAGACAAACTGTATTACAGTGACACTGCTTGTCATTACCAATACATGGTGGAGTGACTGGGTCCTCGTTAAATCCAGAGTTCACATCACATACAAACAGAATGTCTGGGTCTGTAATGCCTTCAAAGGCATAGCCACTCTTGCAACTAAATGAGCAATACCTGAGGGGATCAAGAATAAAACATATCATGAAATGAAATAAATGTCCTGTTCAATGGCAATAATTTACTTTTGGTTAAGGATCACTTTCACTGCATGCAGATATCTCCATAAGTGCTCCAGTCTTGTCACATAAATTATACAAGGATAATTTCAGCACACTGCATGCAGATATCTCCATAAGTGCTCCAGTCTTCTCACATAAATTATACAAGGATAATTTCAGCACACTGCATGGAATCTGCAGCAACAGCAAAGATCCAAATATGTATATACTGGGAATCCCACAAGGTATATTTGTGTGTGTGTGTGCAGGTTTTCTCATTTTGAGTTTAGCCTGGGCAATGGCCTATTCAGTCTACTCTTTTTACTTTCCAAATGCCAACATGCCCACTCTGAGTTTTTCATCCTTGTCGGAGAAGACCAAATGTCTTAGTCACTACCCTAGGATTAGGGAGGGCCAATCATCCTTTGATTATTTATTATTAAAATTTAGACAATCCAGACCATGAAATGTGTGCAGAAACCAGAGACAGATGCCATAACCTTAAAGCAAGTCTGTTTCTTCACATTTCAATGTCAATCTTCAATTTCAATGCATTGAAATCTTTGCTGCAGCGATTGATCTGGAGGACGCATACAACAGAGTACGATTGGATTTCTTAATGCTTCAGTTGCTTGAACTAGATAAGTCCTTTCCTCCTTAGTTGGATTGCTGCAGCCCTCTTCCAACAGAAAGTAGTTTTAAGATGTGGCAGTTGGACTTCAGAACCAACAATATATCCTGGCCTACCACAGGGATCACCATTATTTCCGGTGTTGTTAAACGCATACACTGTGAGAATCACCAGCGAGCAGATCACTGGACCGGGGAGAACATTGTCATATGCTGACAATGTTTTAGTGTATCGTCTGGGTAAGGATAAAGATCAGGTTGCTGTGGAACTACAAGCCAAACTCAATCGCATAAGTACTTGGTGTGTTGAAGCTGGGGCAATGGTCATCCCAACAAAGGCAACAGTGACATTATTCTCTTTAAATAATCATATTGTCAACACTCCAACACCAACTGTAAATCTGTGTTCAGAGACTTTGAAAAGAATGCAGGCAATGAATTACCTGGGGATACGTTTTGATCAAGCCTTGCTTCTAATGAGCACATAGAACAAGTGATAACAAAGGTCAAGCGAGGTTTGGCTACAATGTGGGTGATAGCGGCAGCAAACTGTGAGCAGCGTCATCTATGTCTTCTATACGAGGGGCTGGTCATGTCTGTTTTTGAGTATGTGATGGCAATCCTGACTCTCAGTCATAAGCAGATAGGAAGGATGGAAAGGATACAGAACGAAGCTATACGCATTATTCTTGAATGTACAAGAGATATAGCATGCAGGGTGATGTGCTACCTTCTTGATTTTCCAACCATTGAAGGCAGAATACAAATTTGCAGAGCACGCGCCTACCTCAGAGTTAACGCAAACACACAACATCCACTGCATAAAGAAATTATGAAGGTGAAGCGCAGCAGGTTAAAAAGAGGAAAGTCGTGGATGGATCAAGCTGAAGACATTCTTCAACAGGTGTGTTCACTTGAGGACTTAGAACCTGGCGAGGAGTGGGTACAAGTGCCAACAGATTTCTGTACATCCTTTTCTGTTTGCATCCAACTAGACAGAAAATGCAGACAAAAAAATCCGGCTGCTGTGGAGGCGGAAGTACAAGCGTTGATTTTCGAGAATTTGTTAGACGGTGATGCTGTCATTTACACAGATGGGTCAATCGTCCGACATGTGAGAAGCTCATGGGCCTTTACGGCCCAGGCCGGAAGGAGAATTGTGAAGGAGGACTCTGGTGCTTTTATTGAGACCATAAGTTGCCTGACTATGGAAGTCATGGCAGTCATTTCACACTATGTTATCATTCTCAAACTTGAACCCAATCAACATGCCACCAAAGTAAATTTGTGACATGTACGATGAAATGCGAGAGAAAGGCTGTTGGGGTTTCCAGAAGTGACAAAATGCAAATTGGCATCAGTCATCTGCCTCATAAATGGTCATCAGGAATATGACAGGCTAACAATACCAACATCATGGATGTAATTTAATGAGAAATACCAAATAATTGGTTTCGACATCCTAAAAGGAATCAACCCTGATCATCCTGCTAGATCAGTGGTTCTCAACCTTTTTTGGGGCTTGTGCCCCCCCCCCCCCTTTTCACCATATTTTCAGAACGTCATTCCCCCCTTTCATATTTCCTACCTAAAAATCCTGCCCCACCCCTGTACAATAAACGTAATAATAGAAGCGAAATTTAATAGCACATTCTAAAACAAGTCTAGACGTCCACATAAAACATGATTTGTGGGTCTACTTACTTTATAAATTGAATTTTAGAAGGGTGAGACGTACAGAACTGTACAGTATGAAGGGGAAAACAACATCAAGTAATCGGTTCTTGTATTAATGTGATCTTGAAATAATCTTAATTTCCCCCCCCCCCCTAGAAACCCTAAAAATTCCCCACCGGTTGAGAACCACTGTCCTAGGTAATAAAATAGTTAATAATAGCTAAAACCATACAAGATCTGGATATAGAGCCATGAGGAAGTCCAAGTAAATGACGGAGAGACAACAAGAAATCGATGATATTAATTATTATCATATACTACTACTAAATATACTTCTACTACTAAATATACTACTAGGCCTACGGATATACTAAACAAAACAGAATTCAAAGATGACACATGGAAACATAAACAAAACACCATCAACAAGGACTCGGACTTGGCAGCTTAAGAAGATTTCAATTTCATAATATTCATAAATTAATATGTATGTGATTATTTATTAAAACCTGTGAAATGTGTGTAAGTAAACCTACCTCCAGGTGTGTCATAATATAGTCTGTTTACTTTTTTTATTTTTAAATATTCATTGAAAGGAAATTGAAATAGACTAGGCAATACTTTCCATCATCTAGAACCAACCCTTTGTCTGCGCTACAGTCTGCTGACCATCTGATGGACACTAGCAGACGATGAGAACGCGCATGCGTAATAAACCAGTGTTCGGACATTGTGAGAGTTCATACTTGTGGCAACCACATTGATGGAGAAGGGGGTCAATCCCTGGTTGGTGAACTGGATAGCAGTCGTCCTGTATTCTCGTCGGGTGCATGGACCTCAGAGCCACATATGTTAACCCTGGAACTGCCACGGGGATCTGCAATCTTACCTGTGCTCTTTAACGTGTATGCGAGCAAGATTGCAAACCTAGAAGCACCAGGGGTTGGAAGGATACTAACATTTGCAGATGATATTCTTGCCTATAGGCAGAGGAGAGATAGGGTACAAACAGCCCAGGGGCTACAGGTGACAGTAGACAAAGTGATTGACTGGTGCACTGAAATAAGTGCTGTCATCCACCCGGAAAAGGCGGTTGTTTTTTGGTGCTCTCTGGGCAACAGGATTGTGAGTGCTGATGTCCTAAGCCTCACGATAGATGGTATTTGGTAGAAACGTCAACAGAGAGAACAAACTGAAGTATCTGGGAATCACGTTTGACAGGACCCTGTCCTGCAAGGACCATGTGGAGACGGTTGCGACAAGATCTCAAACGGGACCCAATGCACTTAAAACTATGGCTGCAATGGACACAGAGCAGAGAATGCTTTTCACACTATACCAGCACTTGATCCTCTCAGTGATTGATTATGGACTAGGACTGCTCACTGTCTCAAAGAGTCAGTTGGTGAAGTTAGAGCGCATACAAAACGAAGCTATGCGGGTCATTCTGGGATGCACCAGAGACACCCCAGTAGTGTGTATGCGTTACATCCTTGGTTTGCCGACTGTTGCAGGTAGGCTCAAGGTGATGCAGGCGAAAGCATACCTCAGAGTAGCTGTAGACACAGATCACCCTTTGCATGAGGCGCTGGACGCAGTTAAGGGTCAGCGACTGATAAGAGGTAAATCATGGATGGCTCAGGCGGAGGATACGATCAGACATGTGTGCATATTGGAGAACATTAGGCGAGGAGAGGAGTGGGTCAGAGTGCCAGCGGAGCAGTCAGACTTGTGCAGAATTATAATCACATTGAGCCGGGAGTGCAGGAAGTGGCCAGCAGGGGCCACGGAAGTGGAAATCCAGCAACTAATTCAGGGTAATGCTCGCTAGGGTGATGTGATTATCTACACAGATGGTTCGGTGTCGAGAGGTAGGAGAAGTGCCTGGGGGTTCATAGCAAAAGCTAAAAGCCGACGTTCGGTGCAGGAGAGCCTGGCATATGATACCACAACATCTAGCTTAAGAATGGAGCTGGAGGCGGTCACTGCAGCTTTCCGCTGGATCTAGAATACGATACACACACATCGTGATTGTAACTGACTCAGAAAGCATGCTGAGGAAGTTGAGGACATATTCATTCTCCAGGGTATGTCGGTGTGCTGATGAATGAACAGGCGGATAGACTGGCTGCTCTGCAAAACTTGGTGGAGTATTTATGCATGACAAGGCAGACGTGGTTGTGGCCTTGTGGAAGCACGTGTACACCTCAGAGGAGCAAATGCATCATCATGGTCTGGCAAGAATGAGGCAGCGAGGAGTGACGAGAAGATCTGGCCGACGCTCGACGTTCAGAGGAAAGGCGAGACGGACATATAATCAGATTGCTGCTGGTACTATTGGTGTTGGAACTCTTCGCTGGCTGCTGGGGATGGGGACGGAGCGCCTATGGGAATGCCCCGAATGCTGTGATGTCGGTTCCTAGATCAATCAGTCAATCAATCATACTTGTGGCAATATTTTGTGAGAAATAGTTTTATGGGTAGGCTACTGACTGGACCCACAGAAGACATGGACAAAAGTACATTTCTGCTGTGATATTTCTTCTTATACTACTTAAAGTATAGCATTCGGGGCCACATGGATTGACAGATGTCAGTCGAGGCGATCGGGCAAACTTTTCTTTGGCTTTAGCTATAGCCTTCAATGGGTGACCTTGTAATACTCTAGTAATAGTATGATCATTTGGTAGCATCTAGCGAGAGCCGCGTGGTCTAGTGGTTTCACACCCGCCTCACACTCCAATGATCCGGAGTTCGATCCCAGGTCCAGTCAGTGATATGCACTACTCACTCGCTCAAACAAGAACGAAACTCGAGTCTAGTGCTTCCAATCTGACGAGGACAAAGCCCAAAGTTCGTGCCGGAATACGATCAGCGTTGCAAGTAGTGGGTTTGAGCTCAATCTTCAAACCTCAAATCCCGAAACAACAAAATAAATCGATTGTGATTGTGTACAGCCACTCATTTCTGGTACTGATGTCCCTCAATGCCAAAATGTCAAACTGCCTCTTGCTCTCTCCCCTGCCTCTTCCCCACTCTAGCTTTCCCGTTGTCACGACGTACCTCAGCTTTACCCCTTCTCGTGACATGCCCTAAGAATGTGGACTATCTTCTTCTAAAAAGAGTAATCAGTTCTCTTCTATTACCCCCGGATTATCACACGGATCAACAATCTCGTCAGTGCTGTTCAATGTTTACACAAGCAAGCATAAAAGCACCGGGGATTGGAAGGATACTGACATTTGCAGATGACATCCTTGCATATATTATATGACATGATATAATCAGGGAAGAGACCGGGAGCGAATAGTGCAAGAGATGTTCGGTGGTATCATTAACCTAGAACGTCACTCATCGGTTATGGTGCTCTCAGGACAATAGGATTGTTACGGCTGACGTCCCAGATCTCTGTTCATTTCAGTCGTTATTTCTTTTAATGTTCTTAGTGTGTTTATGAATAAAATTTGATGAAACTGCAGTGAAACTGTGAAAATGTAAACAGGATAAAATAACACAAAGTAATGCAGCTTTGGTTCGAGTCGCGCCAGTGACTTATGAGAGTATGGAGCCGGTCGCTCAGAAAGCAATGGCAAACTACTGAGCATAATCTTGCCAAGAAATCAACAATCAGCTGAAAGATGCTGATGTTGACAGCGATGTCCTGTAAAGGATATGCAAAACATTTTATTAATGCAGCTTTACATAACAGAATTACGACACATACAGGACGTTGCGCGACTAGCCTTCATCAGCAAATAAATACATACACAAAACACAACATATAGTCACGGAGAAGACCCTCCGGTAACTACATTAAGGCGTAACGATGGGATGAGAAGAATAAAAAGATGAAAAAAAAAAAATTAGAGCAATGGAGAGAAAATGAAAATTTGAGAAAAAAGTGGTCCGAGAACACCCCGAGAACACTTAGGCCTACCCGAGAATCCTAAAATATGTATTACCCGAATGTCACCATTATCTTCTTTTATACTCAGTCGAAGGAGAGGGGTGTAGGATGATATCAGGGTGGTAGGTGTAACGGTTCAGTGAGCATCCCAGGTACTTGAGTGGAAGTGGTTTAAAGAAGGGGGGAGGGGCGGAGGCAGGAAAGTAGGTCGGGAAACTGTTATAGCTATCAGGGAATAGAAACTGAGGAGTCCCAGTGGACAGTACTTACTAGTGGACGCCCTAGTGGACGAATATTGAAGAGCAATGAAATGTGCATCCACGTATGTTGGTGATACTAACAAAACGCATATTATATCCTCCTTTATGTTGTTATGGGGCGAGTCCTAAAGTCTGGGTGGACTAAAATGTGTGAGCGCACATACATACATCTATAGCCATCACAAACATTCATACAATAGTATACATACACATGTGCATGGTATATATGGGAAAGGGGGAGGGAGGGAGAGAGAGATGGAGAGAGAGAGAGAGAGAGAGAGAGAGAGAGAGAGAGAGAGAGAGAGAGGTATCGTTCCTGTGATGTGCCACACGGGGTATGCGGAGTAGGACGTCTACAAATACGAGGCTTCACTCATACTGTTCCCTATGAAATAGGGTCAATAAGGTTGATTGTTATACCACGCATTATATGATCGAATCGCCCATTGCTTGTGTTTTTGGGGTTGTATAAGATCAGTTCTCCGGTAATACACATGATATGGGTAGGCACAGAGAAGCAAGATTATTTTGCTGTGTGGTACTGGTGCATGACCCACAGGTTTTCTCTTGCTGTTTGTGAGTATACATCCTATAATGGGAATCAAGGAACGACGTGTACCAGAGACAACCCGGATAACTGATATACTGTGGGTGTGTCTGCCACAGCTTCTCTCGGTGCTGTACATTGTAGGAGATAAAGGACAGATAGGTGTGAATGAGAGGCAGAAAGGATAGTGGATATGATCACGAAGTAGACTGAAATTGCAAAGGTTACATTTCCTTTGAACAGCGAACACAACATACTACATAAAAGTCAAATCGGAGATGTACTCTGCAAGTACTTTAAAAAAAAATAGTTGACAACGATTTTGTAAAATATTGACAGTGACACAATGTACTATCATGCCATTAAACATCTTGTGTAGTGACAGTGTCAATTGTAACATCTTTGATTCTTGTATATGTATATATGATGATACAGTGATGATGCTGTTATCAGTGATACTTACACATCAAGTCCTAGCGAATCGAGCAGACATTCAACGTTTCCATTATCTGGAGGTGCAGGAGTTGGGCACTCTGTGGATTAAACATGTCATAAGGTTTAGTCTTCTCTATTTTCCCCCTTTCTAATTGTCTGTAGGGGGAGGGAGGGAGGGGGGCTTCCTTGCTCATTCATTCTTTTTTTTTTCTAGCCATTCTTGCCTAACACGTATGGTAATATTTAGATTAATCAAGAAATATGTGTGAAAGTTAAGCTGTATCTGCATACACAACTGGGAGCTTTGGTGGCACAGTGGTTAGTGCACTTTGCTTCCCAAGCAGAGCTGCAAGCATAGCAGAGGTCCAAGCACGGCAGAGGTCCAAGCACGGCAGAGGTCCAAGCACGGCAGAGGTCCAAGCACAGCAGAGGTCCAAGCACGGCAGAGGTCCAAGCACAGCAGAGGTCCAAGCACGGCAGAGGTCCAAGCACGGCAGAGGCAGCACAATTTTTGTTTTGGGCGGCATGGCTCTGGGGTAGATCCAGCTTCATAGACATGAGTGCGAGGTTTTTTCTGGGAAAGAAAGACTGAAAAAAGGAACTGCCAACCCACCTCACCCGTCGTGGCCTAGAACATGTGAAGGCCTGACACGTTACCCCCCCCCCCTCCCTACACCTCCACCCCCCACCCCCAACCGCATTATCTCTTATAGGGCTACCTTTATCTTTCTTATGACAAGTGGACCATTGTATGGCAGCTGAAAGGATCTACTGAAAAACGCATTAAGATAGAGAAAGACGCCGAGAGACGATTCTTGGCAAGCTTCCTTCGTGGCATGTGTGACGAGGCGACTGCCGTCAGCATCCGAATGACACAAGTTCAAAAGGAATTAAAGAGCCCACAATATTTTTCTATCATTCTCTAAAAGAATAAATGTCCACCAGAACCTGATAGAAATACAATAAGATTGAAAACAAGGGGAAAATACATTTTGACCACGCACGCCCCATCATTTCTGTAATGCTAGGTCTGAGAAAGCTTTGATGTACAGATCAAACGTAAAACCCAGACACCACGGCACCAGTCGGCGGGGCTATCAAAGGTTGAAAACTCATTGTTTTCAGTACAAGGGAAGAGAAAGACGGTAAAGTGTGAAATCTGGGCTAGGGACGACGTGGATACATGGCGATGCTACTCAGGGGAAAACCCGTGTGATCCAAAGACGGCAATATAATACAGGCCTAACACCTATCAAGAAGTCCAGACTCTGTGGAGCCGGGACAACGTCTGAGTTGCCAACACAAAGGAGCAATTGGGACCAGATGCTTAACACCTCTCCGCAATACGGGGCAAAGTAGGAACACATGGCTGACACATTATTGCCAGTAACCCAGGAAGGCTGGTGTTAATAGCCTATTGGAATGTAATGACGCAACTGCATTGCCGCCAAAGCATGTTTCATTGTTTCAGGCGTGGCGGGGCCTCGGTCAATTTGATTGACAAATGGAACTACCGTCCACAGGAATGTAGGAGGGGTGAAAAGAACTTGGGACTTAATCCAACTCGGTAACTCATCCTACATGAAATAGAATAGGCGGAGTTAATTAATAGGGGATATATTAATTAGCCAACGTGGAAACTAGCCAGAGAATAAAACTACATGCATGGCCAGCAAGACTTCAGACACATTCACAATAGCATTCTTAGGATACCTACTGGAGAAATATTAACATTTCGTTCTGTTGGACTTCTGTACGAAGTATTATGATGGAATTTCCTAGCTATAACCCAGGTATACCATTATTCTGATTAGTTTGTCTGCTAGTCTGAAGGCTTGTGTAGTTTCCTGTTTTTACATATTCTCCAAAACTTTACACTCGTGGATTTTCTTTGTACTTAAGGTTCCAGTTCTAGCTTTACGATTTCACTGAGAACTTACTTCTTCTTTCATTCACCACTTGGTTGTCTGATTTGTTGTATGTGATAATTTGGAGAAATCCATTATCCAAGCTACATGAGCGTGTGGCTTATTTATGTACAGGAGATGCATTTAGATTCATCCTGTATGATTTTAAACATTGGGGAGACTGACTACTTAGGAGAAATCCCTGAGAGCTACCAGTCTCTTGATAGTGTCCAATTAACATTTATTATTTGGACCAACACTTTGAGTGCCTACCAAGATTATGGTGAAACCACTTGGTTTGAGGAATGGCACCAATTCACCTTGTCTGCATGATGTCTGCATGAGGACAGACATGACTTAGGACTTTCAATATCCCAGACAGATTCAGGGAAGGCATTTAATGTTTGACAGGTACTGTGCGACCAGTCCTTCCGACAAGACGGAATGAATGAATCAGAAAGGGAGAAAGTGAGGTGAACTTATATGGGAAACACTCCATTACATAAATGTATGTGAATACGTATGTCCTGAGCTATAGATGTTCTAAATAGTTTTAGGAATATATACATATATATTTATTTATTTAGAACTGATATAGGTTTAGGTAACATGCCATCATATATCATCATACCATCATATATTATGACTTGTACGTATGTTTATATGAATGTATAGACATGTGTTTGTCACACAGGTCTTAGTCAGATATGACTGAGCTAGTGTATGACAGTAGACGGTACTACCTGCTTTCTGTCAGGCGCCGAATGTTGGGCGGCGCTTACCAAACCCGACACCCCACATTGTGCCAACGGCTTCGGGCGGAAGAGCGCAATTGGGAGGGTACTAGCCTTATCCTGGTGCGAGGAAATGCAACCCAAAGACAAAATAAGTCATGGCAGGGCAGACCAGGCCCTAAGCCTTGGTTGGCAGCTGGTCTAGGATCGAAGCTCCGACAGGCGGACAGTTAGAGCATTGCTTTGCTGATCCGGCAGCTTCTGCAGCTTGTCTTGTTCCAGATGTATAGGTGTTAACCTTCCTCTGGAGTGAACTAGGCCGAGAGAGGGGTCATGCTGCATGGGCAACACATTGTTTCTTTATTTTAGCCCAGGCTTTGTGCTATGGAGAGGCAATAACTCCACCCCTGGTCTTAACCGGTCTCGGAATCAAAGCGAGAGGCAACTGTTACGGGTTATAAGTCCTTGTCAGTTGGCGTAGACATGAGGCGCCACGCGTTGCCTCTGACGGTGGGAGACACCTACAGGTGTCACTGATCAGCTACCGCCCGCCTCAAGCTGGGCAGCCCCCGGCCAATTGGGTGCTGATCCGCCACAGCCTGCCTGCTTCAATGGGTGCTTGGGGCTAGGACAAAATCTGAATCGCAGGCTGTAAAACCAATGCACCAGGTAAAAAGAATAATAGAAACCTCAAGCTACGGCTTGCAACCCGGAACGTGAGAACCGTGTGTCCAGGATTCTCCACTGACTTGACAAATATTGACGATGTGAGAAAAACGGCTGTGATTGATGCTGAACTCAATCGTCTTAACATTGATATTGCTGGCCTGCAGGAGACTCGCCTCTCTGAGGAAGGGTGACTCAGGGAAAACAATTACACCTTTTTTTGGAAGGGAAGAGGGCAGGCAGAAAAAAGGCAACACGGTGTGGGCTTTGCAGTGAAGAATTCGCTACTGGGAATGATTGATATCCCAGCTGGAGGCAATGAAAGATTATTATCACTGCGCTTGGCAACCTCTTGTGGATTTGCCACCGTTCTCACTGCATATGCACCGACACTCACTTCCTCTGATGATGTGAAAGATACATTCTATGAGCAGCTAGACTCTGCGATCAAGGCAGTTCGAAAATCCGACTACATTTATATGCTCGATGATTTCAATGCTCGTGTGGGCAAGGACTCGAGTTCATGGCCAGTGTGCCTTGGAAAATACAACATCGGTCGCATGAATGATAATGGGCAAAGGCTGCTGGAGCATTGCACTAGAAATGACCTATGTATTACAAACTCCTTTTTTAAAACAAAAGAGATGCATAAGGTCACATGGAATCATTCAAGATCCGGCCATTGGCATCAGCTGGACTTCATTATCACACGGAGACAACATCTGAACCATACATCATTAACTCGAAGTTACCACAGTGCTGACTGTGATACAGATCATTCTTTTGTTGTTGCAAGGGTTAGACTGAGACCAAAGAGAATCTACACAGCTAAACACAAGTCTAGCCCCAGGATTAATATTATTAACACTCACGATCCTGAAAAGTGCTTTGAATTTCAACAGCAACTTGAGGACGCTTTCAATGATACATCAGAAAATTGTATAGTAAATGATAAATGGAGTAAACTTAAGGAAACTATTTATAAAACAGCGGTAGGGGTTTACGGCACTGTGGATCATAAGAGGCAGGACTGGTTTGCGGCAAACAGCCAGATACTGCAGCCTTTGATTGATAAAAAGAAGATAGCTCTCTTAAGAAACAAGGAAAGACCAACGCGTAACACTCTGAGTGAGCTGAAGCAAGCGAGGAAGGATGTACAAATGGCTGCCAGGCAGTGTGCAAATGACTATTGGATCAAGTTATGTGAGTCCATTCAAATCGCAAGTGATAAGGGAAACATCAGAAGCATGTATGAAGGGATACAGAAAGCCTGTGGTCCAATGATCATAAGAAGTGCACCGCTGAAAACCTTGACTGGAGAAATCATCACTGATAAGAAACAGCAGATGGATAGATGGGTCGAGCACTATTTAGAGCTTTACTCAAGTGAGACCAAGCTGGCGGATGATGCCCTCAACGCCATAGAGGCCCTGCCAACTCTTGACCACCTGGACACACTTCCCACCATAACAGAAGTTAAGTGTGCTATAAATGAGCTTGCATCTGGCAAGGCTCCAGGTAAGGATGGGATTCCAATAGAGGTGATCAGGAGTGGGCAAGACACCCTCGCTCTACAGATCCACCAGCTAATAGAGCTATGCTGGCGAGAAGGACAAGTCCCACAGGATTTTAAAGATTCAAACATCATAATGCTGTACAAGAACAAGGGAGATCGAAGCGACTGCAACAACTATAGGGGTATCTCACTTCTGTGTATTGTTGGGAAAGTATTTGCCAGAATTGTCCTGCGCAGACTTCAAGCCCTGGGAGATCAAGTCTACCCCGAATCACAGTGCGGCTTCCGTCAGAATCGGTCTACCATTGATATGATATTCTCATTGCGACAGATGCAAGAAAAATGCCGGGAACAAAATCAGCCACTGTTTATTGCCTTCATCGACCTCACAAAGGCATTCGATTTGGTCAGTCGTGAGGGTCTGTTCAAAGCACTAAAGAAGATTGGCTGTCCACCAACTCTTCTGTCCATTGTGGAATCGTTCCACACAGGCATGAAGGGTATAATCAAGTTTGATGGCTCAACTTCAGAAGAGTTTGAAATAAAGAGTGGAGTTAAACAAGGTTGTGTACTAGCCCCCACCCTCTTTGGGATATACTTTTCACTTCTACTGAAATATGCCTTTTCGTGATCAGGATGACGGTATATATATTCACTTACGCTCAGATGGTGGCCTCTATAATGCTCAGAGATTGAAGGCCAAGACTAAAATTAGAAGGGTACTAATCAGAGAGTTGCTTTTTGCGGATGATGCTGCGATTACGACCCACTCTGAGGAAGAATTACAACATCTACTTTCTGCATTCTCCAATGCTTGTTCTGAATTTGGTTTAAAAATTAACAAAAAGAAGACACAGATTATGTCACAAGGTGCACATGGTGTACCATCAATCTTTATTGACGACGCCGAACTGGAGATAGTAAACCATTTTACATATCTTGGATCAGAGGTAAATAGCAAATTATCCCTCGATAAGGAAATCAGCATCAGGATTGGCAAGGCAGCAACAACAATGAACATGTTAGCAAAAAGAGTCTGGGAGAACAGGAAGCTTACTGCCAAAACAAAAGTCCTCGTCTACCAAGCCTGTGTCCTTAGTACTCTTCTTTATGGCAGTGAAACCTGGACAACTTACTCACGCCAAGAAAAACGTTTAAATAGTTTTTATATGCGGTGTCTGCGAAGAATACTTGGTATTAAGTGGCAAGACAATATCACAAATACTGAAGTATTGGAAAGATCAGGTTGTGTGATGGTGTATTCCATGCTCAGTCTTCGTAGATGGATATGACACTTTAGGAGGATGGATGATGGTAGAATACCAAAGGACATATTTTTTGGTGAATTACAGACGGGTAGGAGATCTCAGGGTCGGCTTCTACTACGATACAAAGATGTGTGTAAGCGGGGCATGATTGATACAGGCATTGATAATGCACAATGGGAGCACGTCGCCGCTGAACGTGTTGCATGGAGGGCAATTATCAGAAATGGAATAAAGACAAAGGAGAAAATGATTGCAGATAAAGCACACACAGAGCGTGAGAGACGTAAGATGGTGCAAAATGGTGGAAATGTCCATGTTTTCACATGCACCTACTGTGGGCAAACATTTGCAGCAAGAATTGGCCTTACCAGCCACACTCGCCACCGCCATGGATCGTAGTTATTGCCATATGACGGTTATTAAGCCTTTTTGAAGCACAATGTACCAAACTATCGTCTGTCAAGGCGGAAAGGTGCCAATGTATGAGACATGTGTTTGAGATGTGTAGACGTAGATACTACCCATCTCCGTTCGTTTCAATCCAGATCTCTTAGGAGCAATGGACAGTCAACAACCCATATCAGGAAGTGACTTAGCCTTGTGAAGGGACCAATTTGGACTCCTTCAATCTGACAGTGAACTGCGTCTCACTGGGGGAAGCATGACCTATGTGACCTCTTAAGTTACGTATACCATAATATAATCATCATCATCATCATCATATGATCATCAAGACTAGAAATAATAAACACAGTTGTTGTATTTTAAAACTCAATTTGTCCGTATAATTCTAAATGTTTATAAATGTTGGTATAGTTTAAATATGTACACACATTGGCAGAACATTTAGTGGGGGTTCACACATATTGTCCAGAAGTAGGAATCTATGTCCGGGAGGTATCTTGCCTATGCAGTCATAAGTAACCAGATTACGTTGCATGTCTTAACTCCTCCTTTCTCACTTCTGGTGATACCAAGTACAGCCACATCTATATAGATATATTCTATCTTCAACGAGCCACTTCTTGGCTGTTTTCTTGAGTATCAGGGACAGTGTCTTAAATCAGCATAAAAGACACTAGTTCCATGTTTTCTCTCTGGGATCTGGGGTGGTAACTAGTCCCTTCTGACAGAGTTAGGGGATCTTAAACTGCATCCAGAACTAAACACCAGTAGAAGAAAATGATGTTAGCTGAGTGGTTGCCCATCTGGGATCTAACTCCAGCCAGTTGGCGACAGCATGGACTGCACAAATATCATCACATGAATTGATACATTCTGTTGGAGATTCGAGATGTTGAGAAGCGTAATCCACATCTGGCAAGGCACTATATGATGATGCCAAACACTATATTAACATTTAACACTAACAGAAATTACAGAAGCTGAAAGATCTACCTTATACCGTGTGTGTGTGTGTGTGTGTGTGTGTGTGTGTGTGTGCGCGCGTGCGTGCGTGCGTGCGCGCGTGCGTGCGTGCGACGGCGTCTGTAGTATATGAGATTCACAGTTCCCCGACAATCCGAGTTGAGGGTTCGAAATCAGCTCGGGCGATGTGAAAGAACATTGCTTTGCGTTGATTTTGATGGAATGATGCGTCGGCCGTTCAGAAAGCAATGGCAAACTACTGCCCTGGTAAATCACAAACAGCCAATAAATGCCGGGTTTAACTGCAACGTCCTGCAAAAAAGACGCGCAACTAAAACAACTGTATGCAGTGTGTGAGTATGGGTTATGTGTGTATGAGTGTGTGTGTTCGCGCACAGCTGATGAGCACTCGCATGTATTTGAAAATATTGCCATTCCAAGTTTTGTAATTACCTTTAATGTTGCATGAACTCCTCAGAGGTTAAATACAAAACTTGGAACGGAAATATTTTCAAAACCCCCCACAGTCATTAACAAATACACCTTATACATGGCATTTGTCGAAGAGTAGAAGTATAGGCACTGCTGGGTTGATAACAACACATTATCTAATATATATCTGTCTGTCTGTCTGTCTGTCTCTCAATATAGTTCATTTATTAAATTGCGAGAACTTACTTGCAGTTGCATCTCTTCTAGTTCGTGGTGATCTGATGAGGAAAAAAAAATCAAAAAATATGAAAAACGTAACAAAGTAACGATACACGATCTACATTTGCAGCAATAACTTATATCACCTTTAATTCTTGGCTTATGTAAAACCTTTACATTTTTTATTTATGTTTATTCTTTTCCCCCATGACATGCAATCTCTTCTTATGTGTACCAATGATTTGGCAGCAGACCGCCGTGCTTTGATTTCATAAAACGGTATGAGTGATAGTCGTTCAGAAAACAATGGCAAACTATTAAACGTAAACTTGCCAAGAAATCACAAACAAACAAAAATGCTGAGATTGACTCCGACGTCTGCCTGTAAAGGATAAGCAACTAACTTTATTTTCTAAATCATTTGCACTGTGGGTTCAGGAGAAAGGACTTTCACATTACCAGTGTAGTTCACTGTCACCTTTGCTAGCTTGCCCGGGAATTATTTTTATGGCTAACATTATCATCATTATTTATCTTACGCGCCATTATAGTCCGCAGGCGAATCATATTTGGTCACCATTATGTTTCATGACTAATATATTTTCATTGATAATTTTAGTAATTCCTAGAAGCATTTCTCATTCGTGAATTATGCGTAATATCCATTAACATGAATTTTTTTTTAAACAGCAAAGTGTGAGTTATCTATGCGTCTAGTGTCAAAGCAATGAAGCGGGGAAAAGAGGCATTTGTTTTTCACGTTGCGAACGTATGTGTCTTTTTTTTCTTCTTTCGTTCGCTTGAAATACGTCTATAACTGCAATGTTATCTCTTGTATGAATCTAACAGTCTTTTTTAGTTCACTCAGCGGTCCATAGAGTTTATCTTCCACTGTTGTCTCTCTAGGCCAGAAGGTTCGCCTGGATATGTTGTAGTTTGGGCAGTCCTGGAGTATGTGCTCTGCTGTCTGCGACGCCCAACCACATGTGCACATGGCTGAGTCACCAATCTTGAATTTTGTATGCATGTGGTTGCGTAATCTATTGTGTTCTCTTCTGAGGTGCAGAATAATGACCTGTTCTGGTCTGTCCATAACGTGGTAGTCGTCTTGAGTAGGGTTTGGTGGCCTTCTGACTGATTTGATCATTCTTTTTTTCTTTTGGTGGAATGTAATGGGCACATCAGGCTTCTTCTTTTGCTCCTTCCTTAGCCAATAGATCAGCTCTGTCGTTTCCAGGTACCTCACAGTGGGATGGTATCCACTGTATGGTGACCTTATGCTGACTGCTAAGTTCAGAAAGTAGTGTCCTTAGAACTGGTAATTTCCCAGACAGGAGTGCCTCTATTACTGATTTTGCATCTGTCGATATCACCACAGGTTGTCTACCATGGATGGTATTTTGTAATTTCTCTATTGCTATCTTGATTGCCTCAATTTCAGCATCATAGTTATGGTAGTACTTTCCTGTTGGAACTCTGGCCGTGTCCCTAGTATTATTTGGGTATTCTATGTACACTCCCGCTCTTCCATTTCGAACAGCATTTTGCGCTGAACCATCTGTGTAGACTCGGATCCAGAGATCCTGTGGGTATTCGTCAACAAGTAAGCTGAGAGTCGCTGTTCTGCGCTGTATACTTTTCTGTTCTTCCTTGTCAAATATTCCTCTCACTTTTGTCTGGATTTGTAGCGATAGTCTATGTTCATCTTTCCATGGAGTTCGCTCTGGAATAGTTGTCAGTGGGATACCAACTGTGGGAAGATCGGTGGTTTCTCTGCAGAGTCGTTTGGCCTGGTGAATAAAACTACTTCTTTTCAACCGCCCCATAGCTAAGTTTTCAAATCGGTTCTTCATAGGGTGGCCTGGCAAGCTCAGGAACTTGTCTTCTTGTATTAGTGTTTTTGAATCTCTGTGTTCTCTCAGTGCTTGTGTCCTCCCCATTTTCTCCATTGCTAATATAGGGGTTGATCTCATCCCTCCTGTGATGACTCTAAGAGCTTGATTTTGCACCTTGTCCAGCTCTTAAAGTGTGGTTTTTTATGCTGAACACCGCGCAGTTGACCCGTATTCCAGGTGTGGTCGTATGCTCTGTTGATAAACTTTGCTAAGTATTTTCCCACTGGCTCCCAATGTGGTTCCACTTAGCTTTCCCAGGATGGCTATTTTCCTTCTGGCTTCTGCTACAACTTTTTATGTGTTTTCTCCATGTCAGCCTGTCATCAAATGTTACACCAAGGTATGTTGGTTCTTTATCGTCTCTTAGGGGCGTTCCATTTATCTATATAATCCCTGCCTTTTGTTTCGGAGAGAGGGTAAATAGAGTGGTGCTGCACTTGTCAGTGTTTATGCTGACACACCATCTATCAGCCCATGCAACAAATATATCTACAGCTTTCTGTAGCAATATGATGGCCACTGATGCATGTTCATTTGTGCTCCACAAAACCAGGTCATCAGCGTACATTGCCGCTTTAATTCCATCGGGTAGATTAGCAACAAGATCATTGATGAAGATTAGAAAAAGTGTGGGGGACAAGACTCCACCCTGCGGAACACCGTGAGGCAATAATACTTTCTTGCTTTTGAGACCGTCTATCTGTACTCTGGCTCTTCTGTTGTGCAAGTATGCTTTCACCCATTTGTATAATCTTCCATTGACTTTACAGTTTCTCAGTTTCTTCATAAGACCTTCTTTCCGTGTATGTCTTTCTCCTAGCCAACATTTGATATTTTAGTTTGAAGAAAGTTAATTTATTCAGAGGGGTTTCTCAAGGTGTCGGCCGTATATTATTCACATAATAGTGAAAGTCATCTGCACCCTTCTGATGTGTTTCCACCTTGACGTGGTAGAGGGGCTTGCGTGTCCTAATGACCTCAAGAGCCCTGCCGACGGAAATACAATTACATGTCAGATAGGCCTTGAGATAGGGACCAGACCAAGAGAGACACAACATGCTGCACTGCTGGTAGATTGAGGATAGCAGTCGAAATGTCAAATCAGGCGCACGAAGCCATTAATTTTTGGTCCGGATACATACTCTAAGGCTCCCACCTGAGAGATGTGCCTGAACGCCTCTAAGCCATAAACCCTTGGATGTGAGAGCCGGGCCGATGCACACCTACTGCAAAACGGAGGGTAGATGCTGAGTACGCTACATGCTTAGTTCAGATACTTGCTCGAAGGCTCTCAGCTGGGGGATATGAGGGAGTCCCGGATGAGAGGGCCTGACCGTTACTCGCTCAATGATGCACAGAGGTAAGGTGCTGAGTCGGCAGCACATGTAGCCTACCTCGTGAGCGGGTACTAAAAGTGGAAAAAGCGCCCCAGACTCACAAAATGGTTGTGATGAAAGTATGTATCTATACTCATAGAGTGAGTGTAGTCAAAGGTGAAAAAAACACGTCTCATTAACACGAAATGGAACGCTTGGCTAGCGAATCCATTACGTGGAAGTCCGAAGCGAAAGCTTGCTTAGTGTATGTCGTCTGCAGACTGACCATTCCTGGTTTGTGCGGGGAGTAGCCAGTGGCAAACGAAATGCCCAGTATATGAAAGAGAGGAATTAAAGCAGCCATGAGCAGGATGCGGTGATACCTAGAGCACTATGTGCCGGCTCTGCAATTATGGAAGCCTCCTTGGATAGCGGGGAATGCCCATGGTCTGCCCCTGCCTTCCCTTGAGGGTTGACCGTGATGTCTTTGACCGATCTACCCTGACCAGCTGAGACGCAGGCAACACCACAACAGTAAGAGTCTAACGTCCCTCGAAACCTCGGGAAGGCAAACCCGTAAAAACACCCGCTGAAGTTAGATGTGCTGACCTAAGGGCGCAAATAAATCAGGCACAACGAAAAAAACGTCCGAGTGAAATCTCCCTCGTGCTCGGAACAGCTCTAAGTAACCAGTCTTCCGAATGTCCTTCGCTTCCGGAACAGCTCTGACTAGCTTGTCTTCCGAATTTCCTTCGTGTTCGGAACAGCTCTGACTAGCTAGTTTTCCGATTGTCCGTCGTGCCCGGAACAGCTCTATTTCGTTTTCCGGGCACAGAGACTAGCACATGTTCGAATCGAAAGCTTGCTGAGTAGATAGCGTCTGTAGTCCGACCGTCCCTGGTTTGTGCCGGGAGCGGTCCGTAACGAACGAAAAGCCAAATACATGGATGTGAGGAATTAAAGCAGCCATGAGCAGGACGCGGCGATTCCAACGGTGAGCCCAGCAACAGAGCACTATGTGTCGGCTCGCTCCTCTGGATGGCGGATAATGCCCATGGACTGTCCCTGCCTTCCCTTGGGAGATGATCGTGAAGTATTCGACCTTTCTAACTTCACCAGCTGGGATGTGGACGGCACTACAAAAGTGAGAGTCCCCCAGGAATGCTAACCTGGTTAAAAACGCACTCAATAGTCGGATGTGTTGGCATAAGGGTCTAGGCCCAAGGGTGCATAACAATACACCACAATTACATCTGGGGGAAAAAAAACTCCGGATGAACGCAGAAGAAGAAACTCATCTATAAGTATTTATTTTTCAGTAGTTACTGATCTGAAAAACAGAAGTATGCAATAAATCTCTGGCTTTGAGGGTTAGAAAAATAATTCTTGCATGTTACAAAGAACCAGTTTTAATATATGACTGTGAATTATGGACAATTAGCAAAGAATTAAAAAGATTCCACGTGGCCTCAGAGATGTGGATTTAAAGAAAAATGCTGAAAATTCACTGACCATTCAAAATAGGTGTCAACGTCTCTAGGGGTTTATAACCAAGGGTTCAGACAGGCAGTTGATGCGAGTACAAACGAGGCATGAAAGGCATGAAAATATCACTGAACATCTTTAATGATCTTACATTATCGTAATAATCTTTACAAATATCATTTCACAAAACTCGCACAGCTCTCGCACTACGCTCGCCAGATACTCGCTCGGCGAATAACATAATCGTGCTCCAGCAGACACACTAACACACAGCTAGCAGCGGCTCCATTCGTTCTCACTCGCGAAGTCTAAGTAAAATGGTCTATTTATCTCTCCCAAGCACAGTCACAGAGTACACATCTAACACACCTATGTAGAAGTTTATACAACAAGAGTGAATGCATAGTGAGAGCAACTGGAGGACACTCAAAACCCTTCACCATAAGATCTGGAGTACGACAAGGTTGTGTCCTGTCCCCTCCGTTATCAGTTATCAGTTGGGGTATCTTCGTTGCACTCCGGACATGTCCATAGGTGCTCAGATCCTCCCCCCAGCATATGCATCAGCGTCCGGTGGCTAATAGTGCCTTCTGTGTTAGTTGACGAGGAGCTTTGTTTTCCCGATGTACCTCTCGCGTCTGGCTGTGCCGATTCTTACTCCCAGGTCTTTCATCCTGGACAGCGATGTGGAATCATTGACGTCAAAGTCCTCTGTTCTCGCCATATCTTTAAGGACGTTAATAACATCGGCACGATCCATGGGCTGGCCATCTACAGGGGGTGCAGAGCCAGCCAGTTTGTCAGCTCGTTCATTTCCCTCGACTCCCGCATGTCCCGGGACGAAGATGAAGGTGACTTTACGGACAACAGACTTCCGCAGCGATTCAGTCCACTGTCTACGTACAGATCCAGCTTCGACCTTCTGAATCATGCTCATTGAATCACTTAGTACACACACGTTGGTATAATGCTGTGACTCCAGCCATATGAAAGCCTGTGTAACTGCCATCACCTCCATCGTCATGCTGCTCGTGGTCATAGAGTGGGCACCACTGGATTCTTGAACGGTTCGGCCCGCTGAACGGGCTGTAAATGCCCATGCACTTCTCTGCTGCTTTACCACAGATCCATCTGTATAGATGAGCACTTCGGGGCTATCTGAGTGTTCATAGATGAGCGCGTTAACCTCTGCATTGACAGCGGCAATGTTCTGCTCTCTGCACCGTCTGTCGAGTGTGATAATGCAGGAGAAAGTGCACTTAAAAGCTGGAGGCACCGGCACCCATTCCTTGCCGGGGTTGATACTGGTAAGACTGCAGACCTGTCTGACGACATCTTCCGCCCGACCCATCCATGATTTGCCCCTCTTTAGCCTGCCACCCTTTTCTCTTTTCTCTGTCCCCTCTCTTGTTCATAACATATATAGACAACATATGTAAAGAAACCAGCCAAGCAGAGACAGCAAGAATACCGCATGACGAGAACACAGAAGAAGAACAATCTGCAAATCTAACCATTAGAGAACTCCTGTTTGCGGATGACCAAGTACTAATAGCAAAATCAGAAGCTGAATTACAAGACCACATGAATAGTTTAAACGAAATGTGTAGGGAACATAACATGAAAATTAGCATAAGCAAAACAGAGGTAATGACTATAACTAAAGAAGAACAAACAACAACAATTCACCTAAACGAACATCATTTGAAACAAGTAAAGAGTTTCAAGTATCTAGGAAGTAAAATATCATCAAATGGCAGATCAGAAGACGAGATCGAAAATAGGTGCAATAAGGCAAATCAACTCATTGGACAAATGGCACCAATACTAAAGAACAAACATGTATCAATAACTACTAAGAAATCACTTTACAACACAATCTTCCTGCCAACTCTATGCTACCAATGCCAAACCTGGACAATGACAGAAAAAGAGAAAAGAAAAATCACAACAACAGAAATGAGGTTCCTGAGAAGAATACTCAACGTATCAAGAAGAGATAAGATCAGAAATGAAGAAATCAGGACTAAAGTGGGGGTTAAAGCAGCACTAGATTTTATCAGAAAACAGCAAGTCAAATGGTTTGGCCATACAAGTAGGTTACCAGTCATCAGCATACCACAACAAGCAATGATGTACAGACCAGATGGGAATCAAAGGAAGAGGCCGACCACGTAAACGTTGGACGGAGTAAATAGCAGAGTCCATGGGAATATCAATATATGAAGCCCATACTCGGGCACTCTCACGATGTTTATACTTCACCTCGACACCGCAAGGTACAAAAAGAACATGATGAGATGAGAGATGAGATGAGATGAGAGATGAGATGAGAAGCACAGTCACGCGTCCTCTCTCATCTACGTCCGAGTCCCGTCTGACGCTCCCTACTCACTTGACCCTCGTGGAGTCCGTGGAGGTCGTGCTAGTCAAGTCTGTCCTGCACTCGCCTGTTGAGGCAGGCGTACTGCGTCATCCCGTCCAAGGTGAACCTGTCCTGTCACTCAAGGGCACAGTCCTGTCTCTAACCTACTGTCATGGGCGTATGGCCCGGTCTACTATACCCATACTATTCCCATGTCCTATGTCTGTCCTCTGTCCTCTCTGGCATGTCCTATCTGAGACCTTGACAATAAGTAATATAATTGTTTTGAAAGAGGCTATGACTTAGACACAGAGACAAATTATCACAAACATCAGAAAGTGGCTGTCAACATATTTTGGCCATATTACAAGAAAAAGAAAAACTGAAACATGTGACAGCTGAAAACCATTTGCGGAAAGACGTCTGAAAAAATCAATGAGAGAAGATTCTAGACAGTTGTGTGTCATGGCATGAAAGTGTGTCAAGCGTACAAACTGATACATGCTGTTGGAGATGTGGACAAGCATGATCGCCCACTTGACGTCGATGATACTGACCGCGTTTCACATTTATGGAAAACCTGTGAAAACTAAGCAACACGACCGACTAAACAGTATTGTATATAACATTAACTAATAGACAACCAGACACATTTGGGGGTACATTAAAGGCTCGGACAATTCTCAACCACAGTGACCGAACAGTTAAAATAGACTACACTTTTAACAATGTGGACAAATGGGATACAGTGAATATTGCAATTTTTATGTGCATGGCAGATACATTATTTGTTAAGAGTCTTTTGTGACATACACTTTTCTCATTCATATTTAGTTTTTGGCAAATCCGAGAGAATTCTCACTTTCAGTTGCGTGTCAACGCCAGTACTGTAAGAAATTACAATATTCTCTATATAGTGCTTTCCCTTTCTCAAGAGATGAGTTGAGTTAAGAACCGACATCACTGCACTCAGGACATTCCCATACGTGCTCCGTCCCCTCGTTCAACAGCCAGCGAAGAATCATACTACTAATCGTTCTACCGTTATCTGATTTGAAGTTCTCCTGGTCCTTCCTCTCAGTTTTGGGACTCTTCTAGAACCCCTGCCGATCCCCCGCAATCTCATTCTTTCCACATACGGGTTCTCAGTCTGTTCACCCGCCTTCTCCACCTGGTCCCACAAGCGCACGACCACTTTCCCCTTGTCCATAGGCAATCTACCACCAAGAGGTGCATTCCCTGCCAGCTTATCAGCCTGTTCATCCCCCAGCAAAATATCCATACAATTCTCACAATCTGTGACCTCTGAAGCGGCGATAGCCATTCCACACGAAACATTCCTTTCTCCGCCTTACTAAGCGTACTCTTTGAATCCGTAATGAATACAATGTGTGTTGCAGTAGTCTCTTCTGACCAACGGAATGCCACTGTTACTGCTTTCACCTCCATTCTCATGCTGGAGGTCGTGGTCTCATGTTTCAGACTCTCCTTTTTGAAGACTCGTCCATTAGCCTTTGCAATAAAACCCCAACCACTACGACAAAGAACGTTCTCAAGAACGAGAACGTGGATTGCCTTCTTCTTATCCTAGGCACCAGTTCTCTTTTCGAGTTAACTGTTTGCAAGGTGTCCAAGATTATACTTACACCCATTTCAAGCTTATGCCTTCCTGGGTAAATAATGGTATATTGGTATATTTCCCCAGCTAAGTCAGCCTGTATCTCATAATCCTAAGATAGTTACTTTCTTTTCTTTCATATGCCTCTTGACAGTTTCCATATAACTAAGCTGAAATAGTGTTCTTACATTTCATGTTCCGACAATGCAGTACCCCTTGTTTTGTCTAATAGTTGGAGGAAGGGGGGGGGGGAGGGGTTGTCACAAAATGAAACCGTGTGTTTATCCGGTTGATTATTACAGAGGATTTTCGGATTAAGCGGACGATCGACCAGCGACATCTATTTGTACTAACAGAGTAAACACAGTTGTACAGGTTACATCGTGTCAGCCCATAAACACATTTGGTGTTGAGGGAGAAGGATATGGAATGGTTCCGTTTGTCATCTATACTGCCGGACATCAGACGGAAATGGCTGCTGGGATTGTCACCACGGAACAGAAGAGTGACAAGTTTGTCAACATTTGAATGCAGATGGAAGCCGTGAGATCACAGGGGCAGATGTAAAACGGAAGTACCTAGTACGGAAAACAGTGCTTCTGTCAATTCTTGGTTTCCGGAACATCAAGATGATTGGCAGCTTGGTATCGAAACTCTTTGTTGGGAGTTTACAGAAACTAGCTGGCTTGTTTTGAGAATCTAGGCAATTACTGACAACTTTTGACAGGATTTAAGCCAGGAAAATAGTTCTTGACAGGGGATGATTTGCCACTGTGCCACCTGTGTGGGGGAGTAAAGGATAACGTCACGTGGACAACTTTGGTAGTTTGCCATATAAACTCGAGTTGAGATCAACTAGGGTGGACTTGAATAATGCTCTAGACAGAGTGCAGGGCACTGCAGTGCCAGTGGAAATAATATCTACCGTGTGTTAATTAGTGACTTAATTTTACACGTGCCTATATGGCAGAGGTAGATATGATTTATAGGACGGCAGGAGTGCCATTTAAGGTATAACTTATTATAATATATTCGTTATAATTACTATAGACGGTGGCTTTGTTAAACTATAGTGTGATGATTAGCACTGTTAGTGGAAACTAGCTAGAGTAGTGAAGTGATACTTGGCTCTGTTAGCTAGAATAGATTAGTGAAGTGCTGATAAGCTTTACTAGTTGAGAATTGAGTAATGAGGGATAATTGGGATCTTCCAGTAGGTGTCCCTGGTGGGCGGGGTTCCACATTCTGTTTGGTGATTTTTCCTTTGTCATAGCCTGATTCGACTCTAGGTGGGTAGCTAATCTGCTCTATGACTAAGTCTAGTTAGCTAAAGATCATTAAGCAAGGTGATAGGCTTACACTCAGCCGAAGGGATCAGTGACTAGTACTATCACCAGATGTGTTGTTTCTATCCTAGGTTCCCTACCAGATCCAAGGAAACTATACAAGTTTGGGAAAGAATTAAAAAACCCATTAGGAAGAACACCAGTTCAAGAGTCACTAGAGTTGCATACAGAACGTAACTTACGCTAGAAGGAAATTGATTCATCAAAGAGAGTGATGCATACTGATGCACCACACAGCATTAGACAGTAGTAACGAACCGAGAACCGGCTAAGAGTACCTAGTGTTAGTACAGCAACAATTAACATTAGAAATTAGCACTTATGGACTGAATGGTTCGATGTGCAACGAGGATGATCTGTCGACTAACTAACTAACTAACTAACGGCGTACACACTACAAAAGACTTGTGCAGTTTGTTAAGGAACGTTAGGAACGGACATTGTGTAGAGGGCAACCGGTCCATGATTAACTGTTAATACCACCGGTGTCTATTTCGGATGTTCATGAAATTGGATTACCAGAGGTCTACAGAGGCAAAGCAGTATCCGGCAAGATGGTTTCGGCAACGGGTGAGAAGTACATGTTCTGACGTAACGTGCTGTGGTCTATCTTTGCTGGGATCAGCTGACTGGGTTGCTGTCTGAGAGTCAGAGTCTACACACTTTATAGAACACGTCACACATTTTCTTCACATACACGTCTCATATACGTTACACTTTTATTTTAATAAATTACTCTTTATTAATTTCTAGAAGCAAGAGTTGTTGAGTATGTTGCGTTGGGGAAGTATGAGAAGGGGGCATAGTACGACAGTGTGAGAGTGATAGGAAAAGGTGTCCATAGGCTGATGGAGTGTGTTGGACGGAAGCTGGTGGATTCTCCAGAATATTGAGAGGGAAAAAATATTATAATGTGGGTGTCGGCTCTCTTCACTCCAGGGACGACACTGTAAAGGAGGACACGACATTATTGGGGGCCCGTCCGGGATCTTAGGACAGCGGGATCTCTCGTAAATGGGATCTTTGGACAGCGGGATCTCCCGTAAACGGAATCCTTGGACAGCAAGATCTCCTGCAAGCAGGAACGTTTGACAGGGGGATCTTCTGACAACGGGGTCTTTTGACACGGGATCCTTAGTTATAAGAGGGAGATATCAGTTTGGAGAATCCAGCTAGAGTGAATGTGGATAGGGGTTAGGACTAATATCTTACCTGTTCACACTTCACACGTCTGCATAGGTCTGTGGTCCTGATTCTACTCTTGTCACTGAGTGAATGTACTGTGTGTGGTAATATCTAGATTTATAGTACTTGTTCATATATCTGTATAGTAATTTGCAGTTATATTGTACTAGACCTGCTAGCTTACTCTCTGTATAATGGCCACCCCTAAACTTACCACGTTAGAATTAAGGGTAAAGGGGGAAGACATGGGACTGTCGGGGTCTGCTCTAACGGATTACATACAGGAAGTGGAGAGAGAGTATCGTCAAGCAGAAAGGGAAGATCGAAAGGCCGAGCTGGAATTGAGAAGGATGGAGTTGGAACAAGCAGCTAAGAAATTGGAAGCTGAGCAAGCAGCTAAGAAATTGGAAGCTGAACAAGCAGCTAAGAAATTGGAAGCTGAGCAAGCAGTTAGGAAATTGGAAGCTGAGCAAGCAGCTAGGAAATTTGAAGCTGAGCAAGCAGCTAAGAAATTGGAAGCTGAGCAAGCAGCTAGGAAATTTGAAGCTGAACAAGCAGCTAGGAAATTAGAAGCTGAACAGGAAGCACAGAAAAGGGAGCACGAGTACCGGATGAGGGAACTCGAGTTGAAGAGTCAATCTAATGGAGAAACTGAGGGAGCAGTTGGAGGTTCCTCCATCCCAGGGTCAACACCAGTAGGTGGACATGGGTACCATGCTATGAAGTTTCCTTTAGCGGTCTACGAGGAGGACAAAGAGAAGATTGATCAATACCTTCAACGCTTCGAGGCTATGTCAGTTGTTATGGGTCTGGAGCGTAACAAATGGAATCTTAAGCTATCCCAGGGTTTACGCGGGACCGGTTACGAGGTTTATTCTCGCCTGCCACCAGGACATGAGAACAATTATGATGAGTTAAAGACGGCTCTGCTGAAACGATTCGAGGTTACGTCACATACCTACCGGAAAAAATTTCGAGCAGCGAAACGAGAACCGGGAGAGTTGTTTGCCGCCTACAGTTTGCGTCTTAAATCTTATCTCCATAAGTGGATGGATTTGGCTGGGTTCGCACATGACTATGAGAGTCTGGAAGAGCTCATGGTGGTCGACCAGCTGAAGAAGCAAATGTCTAAACCTCTCAGGACGTTCCTGGGAGAACAAGGAGCGGAACGTATTGACCTCGTGACTAAATTAGCAGAACGGTTCGTCGAAGTACATGGGGAGGCAGGGGAAAACCTTTCCACCAACTCCAAAAGTCAAGAGAAACATGACAAGAAGAAAACCAAAAACTCAGGAACAAAAAAGTGGGAACCTTATGTGCAAAAATCAGAGGATAGTTCAGAGAAGAAGAAGGAGGGAAGCAAGAGCACTTCAAGCTCTACACCAAAACGACCGTGGTCGGAGAAGTGGTGTTCAATTTGTAAGTCACCCTCTCACAATACGAGGGACTGCAAATCGAAGGCTAAGAACCCTCACTTTGCAGCATGTCAAGTGACTTCCAAGGAGGTTGTCACGGAAAATGCCAAGGTCAACAGGGAAGCTCGACACCAGGAGAGCTCATTCAAGTCCGACAATAGAAAATCTAGGACAGGGAAATGGTGCAACCAATGCCAGTCGAATACGCACAATGCTATTGACTGCAGAGGAGAGTCAGGAGACACTCAATTCGTCGTGTGCCCCGGGAAACCTAAGGTGGAGCCCACCGAACAGGTCGAGGCCGAGGAAGAGACTCCAGACCAGGAAAAACCACCTGTAGTGGAATTGGTAGAGGTTAACGGTCGTCAAGTGGAGTGTTTATATGACACAGGACTGGACGGGGAGGCCGTGATTTCTGCGGATCTGGTACATCCAGAACAATTCACAGGTGAAACCTTGGATATACAGCCTGCACAGAAGAGTGCTGTAACCATGAAGTTGCCTATTGCTAATGTGGAGATTCGGTCAAGGTACGTCACCGGCACCATCAAGGCCGCTGTATTGACCGATCCCATTTTTCCAGTCATCCTAGGTTGCCGGTATGTCTTTCTGGGAATGCCCAGGGAGCCAATCCATATGGGAGCAATGCAGACTCGCTCTCAGACGAAAACGGAAGAGGCAGACGCAATTGTGACTAACCCAATGCCGGGGGAGCTACGAACTGCCCAGAGTGAGGATGATACTTTACGTCCTTGCTACAAAAAGCTGCGGAAAAGTGCTGATCCACCAGGACGGGGGCAGTACTACATGAAGAATAGGATACTCTACAGGAGAGCAGGAAGGGGAGACAACCTATACGGTCAGTTGGTCGTCCCGAAAGCTCACAGGTCCCAGATTCTTCATATGGGGCATACCATCTCCTTTAGTGGACACATGGGTATTGCCGCCACCATGCAGCGGATTTCCTGCCACTACTATTGGCCGGGAATGACAGATGATGTGCGTCGGTATGTGAAGTCATGCCCTGAGTGCCAGAGGGTGGCACCGAAACACTGGACAGCACCGGTGGTGTTGGATGAGATGCCTATCATGAACTCTCCTTTCGAGAGGGTAGCCATCGATATCGTGGGTCCACTTCCCAGGACTAGGAAGAGGAACATGTATATACTCACAATGGTGGATTGCTGTACAATGTGGGGTGAGGCTATACCGTTGACCACGATTGACTCGAAAAGAGTGGCGGACGCACTGATGGAGGCCTTTACCAGATTAGGCTTTCCGGATCAAATTCTTACGGACAATGGATCTCAGTTTTGTGGAAAACTCATGGAGGAGGTATTTAGGGTGTTTCACTCTAACCACATACATACCAGCCCTTACCACCCTTAAGCCAATGGACAAGTAGAGCGTTTCAACGGCACGTTGATGACAATGCTCAGGAAATTAGCGCAGGAAAAACCGGATAGGTGGGATGAATATATCCCAGCAGCACTCTTTGCCTATCGGGAAGTTCCTCATGGCTCAACAGGACTACCACCCGCTACGTTGCTGTTTGGTCGTCCAATCAAAGGACCGTTGGAAGCCATGTTGAGGAGTTGGACTGAAGAGGGGACGTCAGAAGAAGTGATCTCATCCTATAAATACGTGGAGGAACTGAAAGAAAAACTCCACAAGGGATGGACTCTGGCAAATCAAAACTTGAAAAAGGCCAGGAAAAGACATGCGGTTTACTACAACCGTAGGTCTAAAGAAAGATCTCTAGAGGTGGGAGATAAAGTCTTGTTGCTACTCCCAACGGGAAACAACAAACTGGAGATAGGTTGGCAAGGACCATTTCCCGTGGAAAGGGTGATATCCAGAACCAACTATCAGATCCGGATCCGGGGAAAGTCGAAGATTTTCCATATCAATCTCTTGCGGAAATACGAAGAGAGACCCGGAGACAAGGCAGCTCACCTCATGGCAATGGCAGTTGCAGTGGAGACAGAAGTGGGAACCAGCGAGGGCAGGGAATATCCCTTGGTACACCAGGAAACCTATAGGGATGTGCAAGTGAACCCTGATCTGACCTCCCAGGAGAGGGAAAGGATAACCCAGGTTCTCAAGTCTCATAAGGAGATACTGACTGATAAACCAGGACGAACGAGGTTGGTTGAGTTCGAGATGACTTTGACCACACAGGAGCCTGTTCGCCAAAAGGTTTACCCAGTGCCATTCTCTAAAGAAAAGGCCCTGGAGGAGGAAATACACAAATTGCTGGAGGATGATGTGATTGCACCATCCACATCCCCATACAATGCGGGGGTAGTTTTGTTACGCAAACCAAGTGGAGAACACCGGTTGTGTATAGACTACCGACTTCTGAACAGTCATACACAGTTTCAGGTGGAACCTTTGCCGAATCCAACTCAGTTATTCGCTAGGCTCCATAAGGCTCGGTACTTTTCAAAGGTGGATCTGAGTCGGGGGTACTATCAGATACCAGTCAAACCGGAGATTCGACCACTGTTAGCTTTCAGTACACCCAGTGGACACTACGAATTCAAAGTCATGCCCTTTGGACTCAGCAATGCACCCAGTGTGTTTACACGCATGATGAGGACTTTACTAGATCCGTTACAGGATCCGTCCATCATCTCATTCATGGATGATATTCTGATTTCCAGTGACAGCCTGGATGACCACTTACAATCCTTGGAGAGAGTGTTTAATAGGCTCAAGGAAGCAGGGCTTACTGCTCGTCCAACAAAGTGCATGATTGGTTACCAGACTCTGGAATTTCTAGGTCACACCATCACTCCAGGACACATTGTTCCAGAAGAGAAGAACCTGGAGAAAATCAGAAATGCACCAAGGCCAAAAACGAAGAAGGATGTGCGATCTTTTCTCTCGTTGTGTGGGTTCTACCACAAATTTATCCCACATTTCACGGAATTGGGAGCTCCGTTGACGGAAACCTTGAAAAAGGGATTCCCGGAACAAATCATTTGGACACCAGAATGTGAGAATGCCTATAGTCAGTTAAAGGAGGCCTTGGTCAGCAAACCTGTATTACAGCTCCCTGACCTTTCCCAACAATTTGTGTTGAGAACAGATGCGAGTGCGATTGGAATTGGAGCCACTTTGTTACAGGAAGGAAAAGACGATGCTTCGGTTTTGAAACCTGTGGCATACGCAAGTAAGAAACTTCTACAGGCAGAGAGGAATTATTCAACCGTCGAGAGAGAGTGCTTGTCCCTCGTATGGGCAGTGCAAAAATTTCAGCCATATTTGTATGGAGTTAAGTTTCGGGTCCAGTCGGATCATCAGCCCCTGATGTTCCTGGCTACTTCTCAGAAGCTCAACGCACGTTTGATGCGGTGGTCGTTGTTACTTCAACCGTATAATTTCACAGTAGAGTACATTCCTGGGAAGGAAAATGTTGGAGCGGATTTCTTGTCAAGACACCCAGCTCCTGAAGAAGAAGAATGAATCATCTGGACTAAACTCACGGTGGAGAAGAGTGAGATGGACTACTCTCTTAGGAGGGGGCCTATGTCACAAAATGAAACCGTGTGTTTATCCGGTTGATTATTACAGAGGATTTTCGGATTAAGCGGACGATCGACCAGCGACATCTATTTGTACTAACAGAGTAAACACAGTTGTACAGGTTACATCGTGTCAGCCCATAAACACATTTGGTGTTGAGGGAGAAGGATATGGAATGGTTCCGTTTGTCATCTATACTGCCGGACATCAGACGGAAATGGCTGCTGGGATTGTCACCACGGAACAGAAGAGTGACAAGTTTGTCAACATTTGAATGCAGATGGAAGCCGTGAGATCACAGGGGCAGATGTAAAACGGAAGTACCTAGTACGGAAAACAGTGCTTCTGTCAATTCTTGGTTTCCGGAACATCAAGATGATTGGCAGCTTGGTATCGAAACTCTTTGTTGGGAGTTTACAGAAACTAGCTGGCTTGTTTTGAGAATCTAGGCAATTACTGACAACTTTGACAGGATTTAAGCCAGGAAAATAGTTCTTGACAGGGGATGATTTGCCACTGTGCCACCTGTGTGGGGGAGTAAAGGATAACGTCACGTGGACAACTTTGGTAGTTTGCCATATAAACTCGAGTTGAGATCAACTAGGGTGGACTTGAATAATGCTCTAGACAGAGTGCAGGGCACTGCAGTGCCAGTGGAAATAATATCTACCGTGTGTTAATTAGTGACTTAATTTTACACGTGCCTATATGGCAGAGGTAGATATGATTTATAGGACGGCAGGAGTGCCATTTAAGGTATAACTTATTATAATATATTCGTTATAATTACTATAGACGGTGGCTTTGTTAAACTATAGTGTGATGATTAGCACTGTTAGTGGAAACTAGCTAGAGTAGTGAAGTGATACTTGGCTCTGTTAGCTAGAATAGATTAGTGAAGTGCTGATAAGCTTTACTAGTTGAGAATTGAGTAATGAGGGATAATTGGGATCTTCCAGTAGGTGTCCCTGGTGGGCGGGGTTCCACATTCTGTTTGGTGATTTTTCCTTTGTCATAGCCTGATTCGACTCTAGGTGGGTAGCTAATCTGCTCTATGACTAAGTCTAGTTAGCTAAAGATCATTAAGCAAGGTGATAGGCTTACACTCAGCCGAAGGGATCAGTGACTAGTACTATCACCAGATGTGTTGTTTCTATCCTAGGTTCCCTACCAGATCCAAGGAAACTATACAAGTTTGGGAAAGAATTAAAAAACCCATTAGGAAGAACACCAGTTCAAGAGTCACTAGAGTTGCATACAGAACGTAACTTACGCTAGAAGGAAATTGATTCATCAAAGAGAGTGATGCATACTGATGCACCACACAGCATTAGACAGTAGTAACGAACCGAGAACCGGCTAAGAGTACCTAGTGTTAGTACAGCAACAATTAACATTAGAAATTAGCACTTATGGACTGAATGGTTCGATGTGCAACGAGGATGATCTGTCGACTAACTAACTAACTAACTAACGGCGTACACACTACAAAAGACTTGTGCAGTTTGTTAAGGAACGTTAGGAACGGACATTGTGTAGAGGGCAACCGGTCCATGATTAACTGTTAATACCACCGGTGTCTATTTCGGATGTTCATGAAATTGGATTACCAGAGGTCTACAGAGGCAAAGCAGTATCCGGCAAGATGGTTTCGGCAACGGGTGAGAAGTACATGTTCTGACGTAACGTGCTGTGGTCTATCTTTGCTGGGATCAGCTGACTGGGTTGCTGTCTGAGAGTCAGAGTCTACACACTTTATAGAACACGTCACACATTTTCTTCACATACACGTCTCATATACGTTACACTTTTATTTTAATAAATTACTCTTTATTAATTTCTAGAAGCAAGAGTTGTTGAGTATGTTGCGTTGGGGAAGTATGAGAAGGGGGCATAGTACGACAGTGTGAGAGTGATAGGAAAAGGTGTCCATAGGCTGATGGAGTGTGTTGGACGGAAGCTGGTGGATTCTCCAGAATATTGAGAGGGAAAAAATATTATAATGTGGGTGTCGGCTCTCTTCACTCCAGGGACGACACTGTAAAGGAGGACACGACAGGGGTCAGGTAGCATGGTAGCACATACTATTCCCTCTTGGACGATGTAGATCTTAAACTTCTTTTGACTTCATTAAAGTTGAATTAATTATTTTCATAAATGATATACTATGCATTCGTAAAGGAGGTAGTTTGCCATTGCTCTCCTTCTTGACAGTAACCATATTGGTAGTTAACCGCAGCTATTGTCGCTATAAATAGATTATCTGCCTACCGTCGTGAAGCTTGAGACCATAACCAGCAACTGTCTGTCGGCTGCTCTATAGCTCCGTAATCATCTGCTGTTATGGATTCATGTTACCCTAGTTTGGGGTGGGAGTAGGGTAAGCCTAAACGGGTAAACCACCTTGGCCAGGCGTGTCCCGTACTCTAGTGGAGGGAAGGAGTGACCTAATAAATCTTATATGATAAATCTTAAGTGAATAATTTTGTTACAGATCGCTTACTTATATCGTGTGTGCTAGTCATATATTACTTATAGGAAAATAAAATAAATAACGACAGAGTAAATTACAGTTAGCAGAAAGAAAATAGGATTGTCAGTAACAGAGACAAACCAAAGTAACGACGCTAAACATACAAAAGTAATTATTCTGGCAAGTGCCACAATAAAGCTATAAGATACTATCCGCGGTATTACTAGACTAAAACCATATTCAGAAGACATATTAGGTGACTACCAGTCGGGTTTTAGACAAAACAGATCAACAATAGATCAGATATTTATCTTAAGACAAATAGCCGAGAAAAATTGGGAATATAAAAGAGATCTCCATAACATTTTTTGTGGATTTCAAAAAGGCTTATGATAGTGTCCATAGGAATAGTCTATGGAATGTTATGCAGGAATTTGGAATACCAAGGAAGTTAATCAACATGACCAGACTATGCATGGAAGATACTTATAATATAGTAACATATAAAGGCAGGAAATCAGACCCTTTCCAAATAACATCTGGCTTGAAACAGGGTGATGCACTATCGCCGCTCCTTTTCAATCTGGCTCTAGAGAAAGTTGTAAGGAAGGTAAAGGAGGAATGTGCTATTGGAGGAACATCCAGACTGCTTGGTTATGCAGATGATGTAGATATTATAGGGGAAAATGAACAAAAGACATCGGAAATATTGACTCACTTAAAGGAAAAAGCTCAACAAATGGGGCTGGTTATCAACCAAGATAAGACAGAATATATGGTAATTTCAAGAGAAGGTACAGCTAAAACCTCTGGCCACACACAAATAGATAATATGACCATTAAAAGAACGGAAACATACAAATACCTGGGTACAATCTTCAACTGCTCCAACATAATAAGGGAAGAAATACAAGCTAGAATCAACTCTGGAAATAAGATTTACTATGCACTACAACATCTGCTAAAATCAAATCACTATCTCGCAACACCAAGATCACAATATACAAAACACTGATCAGACCAGTTGTGCTGTATGGCTCTGAAACCTGGAGTACAACTAAAGGAGACGAAGCCTTGTTACAAACCTTTGAGAACAAAGTCTTAAGAGGCGTCTTTGGGCCCATTAGGGATACACAAAGTGGAGAGTGGAAAATAAGAAGCAACAAAGACATTTATGATCTGTTTAAGTCCCCGTTAATCACTGGTATCATGAAGGCTAATAGACTGCAATGGCTGAGGCATATAGAAAGAATGGAAGATAATAGGGAAACAAAACTCGCTTACACTCAGGACATAAATGACCGTAGACCCCGAAGTAGACCAAGAAGACGGTGGAGAGATAATGTACATACAGACCTACAAGCACTTGGCAAGAGAAGGTCAACCAGAGAGACGAATGGAGACGGCTTGTATCTGCAGCAAAGAACCTCAATGGCTCGGAATGCTGAAGAAGAAGAAGAAGAAGAAGAAGAAGAAGAAGAAGAAGAAGAAGAAGAAGAAGAAGAAGAAGAAGAAGAAGAAGAAGAAGAAGAAGAAGAAGAAGAAGAAGAAGAAGAAGAAGAAGAAGAAGAAGAAGAAGAAGAAGAAGAAGAAGAAGAAGAAGAAGAAGAAGAAGAAGAAGAAGAAGATTTATTGATAGATGCACTGTCTCGCACGAGTGTTGAACACTGGAACCAAAAGTTGCGAGTCATTCAATTCTGAGTCAAAAGATCAGATTTTTAATTTTAGTAGTTACAGAAATGTTCAACCTCATTTGAATGTTATCTGTAATAAGCTTAGAAATACCTTAACATAAAGTACACCAATTCTAGAAAGATGGAAGGAATACTGTAGTAGGATGTATGATATGAATGACAATGAGGATATGAATAAGATACATGAACCAATGACAGCAAAGACAGAACATGAACCCTCATTAGATGAAATTGCATGGGTAATAAAGAACTTGAAGAATGGGAAATCTCCTGGATGTGAGGAGATATCTTCTTCTTCTTCTTCTTCTTCTTCAGCGTTCCGAGCCATTGAGGTTCTTTGCTGCAAATACAATCCGTCTCCATTCGTCTCTCTGGTGGACCTTCTCTTGCCAGTCGTTGATTCCAAGTGCTTGTAGGTCTGTACATGTATTATCTCTCCACCGCCTTCTTGGAGATATCAGCTGAACTAATTAAAGCGGAAGGAGAAGAAAGCATACAAATCTATCACGCATTATGTAAAAAGATATGGAAATATGGTATGGCCAAAAGATTGGAAGAGAACTATCTTTAATCCAATACCAAAAACGGCAACCTGAAATTATGCACCAACTATAGAACTGTTGCCCTGATCAGTCATGCAAAAAGTCGCTTAAAAGTCGACAGGGTCGACTTCATTGCACCGGGTTTTATCCCATATGGCTCGGTCTCTTTCCCCAGCACGGAAAGCGTCGCACAGTCATGCAAGTAAAATTCTACTACAAATCAAGACTTCGTAAGAAAATGGAAGAAGAAATTAACGTGGGTCAAGCTGGATTTAGACAAGGAAGAGAAACAAGAGATCGCATACTCGACAATCGTGTAATAATAGAGAAGTGCAGAGAATTTAATGTAAATCTATTCTCATGATTTGTGGATTATTCAAAGGCATTTGATAGTGTAAAACATCAGAAACTTTGGGAAATCATGAGGAATACGGGCTTTCCATAGCATGTAATACAACTAATAAAATGCTCTATCTAGACCAACAAGCCTCCCTGGCCTAGGCTTTAACGTCTTTCTCAGTAATCCCGTAAATTCTCGTGAGTAACGTAACCTGCGCGAGAATCGGTAGCGATTCTCGCCGCGTTGGTAACTTAGGGGTATGTGAGCCGGTCGCTCAGAAAGCAATGGCAAACTACTGAGCGTAATCTTGCCTAGTACATCAACAGCAGCTGAAAAATGCTGATGTTGACTGCAACGTCCTGTAAGGGATATACAAAATAAACAAGACCAACAAGCAGCGGTTAGAATAGATGGCGAGACATCAGATTGGTTTGACATCGAGCAAGGAGTCTGTCAAGGCTGTGTGCGTCCCCCGTTTTGTTTAACCTGTACGCGGAAAATATAGAAAGAAATATCAGAGATGATATAAACAGGGAGCTATATGATACCCTAAATATCGGTGGTCATGACATACCGGAGATTCGATACGCTGATGATAGAGATACAGTATTGCTATCCACAACACAGAATGGTATAGAAAAACTAATAACCTCAACCCAATTGAATAGTGAAAATCACAACTTATATCTTAGCATGGCAAACACAAAGTTAATGCATACAGATAAAACTATTATGGAGAAAGAAATATATATTAATGAGGAAAAATTGGAGGTCGTGGATAATTTCGAATATCTCGGGTCATTGATGACCAACAATGGTGACACAATGAAAGAAGTTAAACGATGGATATCTATTGCTCTTCAAATACAAAAAGAACTGAATAAATTGTGGAGAGGGACAGATAGAACTACAAAAATTAGATTTTTAAGAGCATGCATCTTTCCCATTGCAACATACGCCTGTGAGACCTGTACACTTACAAAACAAGCTGAACAGCGCAAAAATGCATTTGAATATAAATGTTATAGACTAGTTCTATGAATATCTTGGATAAAGAAAAGAACAAATGCAGCAATACTTCAAGAGCTGCATATTAAAGAAGGTTTGCTATTAGAGACGATAAAACAACGAAATTTGAAATATTTTGGTCACTTGAAACGTCACGAAAGTTTGGAGAGAACAGTAATGGAGGGGTATATGCCTGGGAAGAGAGGAAGCGGAAGGCCAAAGAGAAGATGGGTGCAGAATGTGGCTGATGATCTCCAGATGGGTGTATCGAACGCGGGACATCTTGTTTATGATCGAGAGGTTTTCTGGAAGATTGTTATGGGAGCGAGGTTCTGCAAAGGACATGCTACTGAATGAATGAATGAGTTTCAGTACAGGATAGAGTTTTAGTAGCACACAACTAAATTACTGTTTGGTCTATTTGGCAAGGTAGTGTGGCGTGTATCATAGACTCCATAAAAAAGTGAGAAAGTAGCGACGTCGATGTGGCAGGCAGGAACATCAGGCAGTTTGACGGGCATTTCAAGGGCGTGAGTATTGTGGAAGCGTTTTGTTTACTCTAAACTCTATTGTCGTGATGACGGTGAGAATCAGCAGTGGTTCGAATCGCATCGGTAACTTACGGGGTATGTGAGCCGGCCGCTCAGAAAGCATTGGCAAACTACCGAGCGTAATCTTGCCAAGAAATCAATATACAGCTGAAAGATGCTGGTGTTGACAGCGATGTCCTGTAAAGGATATGCAAAAAAAAAAAAAAACTATTGTGGATAAAGTGGGCATTCTCTACAGCAGTGTTCTCAACCGGCGGGGAACCCCCTCCCCCTTACCCTGGGGGGGGGGGGGGATTTTAGGGTTTCCATGGGGGAGGGGGGCATTAAGATTATTTCAAGAACCGGTTACTTGATATTGTTTTTCCCTCTATACTTTACGGTTCTGTACTTCTCGCTGTCATAGACCTACTGCTACTTAATAACATCCAGGTTAGATCATTGACAAGTAATTTCTATTCTCTCATCCCTTAATTAAACACAGAGGCAAGCTCGTGAATCGTTCCAATTCGGAAGTTTAATTAATGATCTCGATCGTCACAAATATAGCAGGGATCGCTCGCTAAACAGTAACCGTGCCGGCTCAATACAATGGTGTCGGATCGGGTAACATAATATATCTGCAATATTTACACTGAGCCATCTATATACAAATGCTCGCACTCGTGCGCAATCTCGCCATAGCACTTAACTGGCATACGACGTCTCACTGTCGCATTCAATCAGAGCACGCTATGCGTCTCGCAGTTGCATCCCTCGTAGTCTAACAATTACACCACGAAGCAGTCTCAATCTCTTTCACACATTTGACATAAGTAGTCTCCTTTCAAACAGAAGAAATAAATGGGGAGAACCGTTGAGGCCACTAAGACGATTACATAAATGGACACACATAGTATTATTTGGCACTCACAGAAGAAGAAGAAGGAAATTGAGATTAGAAGACGCACTAGACAACATAAAATTTGAAAGCTATAATAGTTACCAACCGGGATCGAACCTGTCGCCTCCAAATGACGACAGCGCCTCGCTGCAGGAACAAGTGTACTTCGACGCAGTTGGTAACTATTATAGCTTTCAAATTTTATGTTGTCTAGTGCGTCTTCTAATCTCAATTTCCTTCTTCTTCTTCTGTGAGTGCCAAATAATACTATGTGTGTCCATTTATGTAATCGTCCTTTCAAACAGGTCTGTCTCAGTCGCTAGTCTAACACCGTCTGACTGGTCCTCGGTCCGGGCTATCCATTTACGGGTTCTCAGGCTCCGTGATTCACGTGTGTCCTACCTTAATCCGTCGGTCCCGAGTCTGTACTGAGTTACCGGTTCACCTATCCTTGACCCCTTGGTGGCTTTCCACTGTCGTGACCTGTCCCAGTACTTCAATCTACCTGTCTCATACTGCAGTCCCTGTAGGCTGACTGTCCTTTACTGTATACTGTCCTGTCGGTATTGTCTCTTGGTCTCGTTAGGATTAACTCTTTGACACTCGCCCTTCTGAAATTCATTTTATAACGTAAGTAGACCCACAAATAACGTTTTATGTTGACGTCTAGACTTGTTCTTGTTTGTGTTAGTAAATTTAGCTTTAATTTTTACGTATACTGTGTAGGGGCATTGAGGAATTTATAGGGAGGACATATGAAAGGGGGGGGGGGGTGACATTCTGAACATATTTTGAAGGGGTGCATGGCGCAAAAATGGTTGAGAACCACTGCTCTACAGATTATGTAGCTAGCATAGAGATCTGTAGAGATGCCAGAACTCAGAGTGTATTTCTCCTCCTGGCACATTTCGGGAATGTGAGTGGGCTATTCTATAAGGGTCGTTCATTTGAAACCCGTTCCAATGGCTTTATTACAAAAGCATGAAAGAAACATTAACAGGTGTGGTAGAATTAAACAAAGCGTTCATTTTGAATGAATTATGCACCATGGGTTGGTCAGAAGAAGTTGCCGTAGGCATTCAGGCAAGCATCCCATTGCTTAGGTAGGCGGCAAATGCGGTCCACAAAAGTGGTTGCTCACTGAACCAAGTGTTTACCGCTTTCATTACGTCTGCATCTGTGTGAAATCGTTGTCCCTGAGAGCTTTTTTTAGAGGTCCGAGCAAATTAAAATCACACGGTGACAAATAAGGACTATAGGCTGGATGTTGCAGAATTTCCCACTTCTTCCTTGCTAATGCTTCCTGCACAATCTATGCAACATGGGGACGAGCATTATCGTGCAACAGAATCACACCGCGAGAAAGCATGCCGGGTCGTTTATTGATGGCTTTTTGCAGCGTGTCTAGTGTTTGTAAGTAGTGGGTAGAGTTGACGTTGGCACCATGTTCTTTAAAGTCGGCCAACAGTAGCCCTTCATGGTCAAAAAATGAGCTCAGCATAACCTTACCAGCGAAAACCTGTAACATGAATTTTTTGGCTTTTGGTGTTCCAGCATGTTTCCATTGCATGCTCTCTCTTTTGCTGCTCGGCTCAAAGTTGTGACACCATGATTCATCGGCTGCCACTATGCGGAAGATAAGTGAATCACTCTCCACTCTGTAACGCAGCAAGTGGTTCAAACAACATCCCATGCGATCCTCTTTTTGGTGGTTGGTCAACATCCGTGGTAACCACTGTGAACACACATTCCAATATTGCAGTTTCTTACGAACGACCTTTTGAGATGTCCCAATTGACACATCAAATTCTTTCGCTAGCGAACATATACTTCGACAACGGTTCATCTGTACTGCTGCATCAATTTCGACGATGGTTTTTTTTTTTCTGTTGCAACAATATGCGCTTGACTCAGCCGTCGAAGATCTGTCGTGAACTGACGTCCTTTCCGAAACATTCGTGCCCAGTCTGTCACTGTTGTCTTCGACACACATTTGTTACCGTACACTGAATGCATTCTTCAATGAATGTCCACTGGTCGATATTCTTCAAATGACAGAAGCAAAATCACCGCTCTTTGGACGGATTTTGGATCAACCCGGCCATTTTCTCAACGGTCAGAAACAGAACCTTCGCATCATGGGACGATAAGCACGTGCTCTTTTATTCATTGGTCAGTACTTATCGCAAGACTATGACATGATCAAGTTCAACGTACGCAATTACGCTCGGTGCGGCACGAACGGATTTCATATGAACGCTCTTAATAAATAATCCCCTTTTGATTGCAGTCAGTCGCTTGCTTGTTTACTTGTTTGAGTATTCTCATACTGGGTTGAAATATATGTCATTATACGTGGTAATCCAGAACAGAATTTGGGATACACGTTTAAAAAAATAATCCCAAAGGGAAAACATTATTACACAGTTTTAAACATCGGATTAAAACATATAAACTACTAAACTACTGTAAACACATTTAATAATTTTCCCGTAAAGTTTCACAAATTGAACACATAATATGTATCTATGATATTTTTTTTTTGTATTTACAAGTTTATTGTATGTAATTATCCCCTTTTACAAGTAAAATTTTACCTTGCTTCTGAAAGGGACAAACAAAGAAAGAGACCGAGGCAAAAGACCTTTGAAAAGGTCAATGCTGCCATGGTCAAGAGACCTTTAATGTCCACAATATGTATTGCTTAAACACGCCTATTCTCTATTCTAGTCCGACTGCATACACACTAGAATCCTACTGGTGCTTTACAATGATATACACAGGATGGGACTTGCGTCCATCTGCAGCCTATCAAAAGAAAATGCTTCCATTTATAGATGTTGCTAGTTCCTGAAGTTGCCACCGTGACTTGTCTTATCAACCATATTATAGAAGCAGACTTAATAAATCAACTAAATGACATGTTTCCAGAAAGAAACGCTCTCTTCATTTTTATGAAGCGCTAGTGAGTATGTTATTGACAGAGCCGATTAAATGTAATTCATAACTTCTAACACGAAAAATACTGATATTAAAGACGCCGTATTTCTTTGTTTGGAAAAGTTTGTTTCAATAGCTTGCCAGTGTACATAAGATTGTAATCTTATCAGTCAAGCTGCGCGGATAAATATTTCCAAAGACGACATTTCATATTATTTTTGCAGACGTCATAGGGCAGTGATATTAAGTTGCGTGTTTGAAGGTTAAAGTGCTACTGAAAATAGTTAGTTAGTCGACAGATCATCCTCATTGCACATAGAACCATTCAGTCCATAAGTGCTCGGATCCCCTCGTCAGCAAATCCCGCAGGTGTAGCGGCTAACGACACCAGTTCTATGTTGGTTTATCAATCTTCTTTGGCTTCCTGCGTAGTGTTCTTGCTTGGCAACCCCTCTTTTAATTTGCTGTTCTCGCAGTCTGGCCATGGTTGTAAATCCGCAGTCATCACTTGGTTCTCGCAAAAGTCTTACTTCTTGTAGAGCATTCAGAATGTCAGTCTGATCCATGGCGCGTCCTCCCTCCACAGTAGGCTTACCTGCGAGCTTGTCGCCCGTTAATTTCCATGTACTCCCGCATGCCCTGGCACGAACATGAAACTAATCTTTGCCAGCCGAGACGGCTCCAGAGACAGCCACCATTCTCTTCAGACCCACCCCATCTCTATCCACTTGAGCATACTCATTGAGTCGCTAAGGAAACATGTCCTAGTGAATGTCTGTGTCTCTAGCCATGTTATTGCTTTATTTACTGCCATGACTTCCATAGTTAGGCTACTTGTGGTCTCAGCAAAAGCACCAGAGTCCTCCTTCACAATTCTCCCTCCGGCCTGAGCCGTAAAGGCCCATGAGCTTTTCACATGTCGGACGACCGACCCATCTGTGTAAATGATAGCATCACCGTCTACCGAATTCTCGAAAATCAACGCTTGTACTTCCGCCTCACACAGCAGCCGGATTTTCTTGTCTGCATTTTCTGTCTAGTTGGATGCAAACTGAAAAGGACGTGCAGAAATATGTTGGCACTTGTACCCACTCCTCGCCAGGTTCTAAGTCCTCAAGTGAACATACCTGTTGAAGAATGTCTTCGGCTTGATCCATCCACGACCGTCCTCTTTTTAACCTGATGCCCTTCACCTTCATAATGTCACTATGCAGTGAATGTTGTGTGTTTACGTTAACTTTGAGGTAGGCGCGTGCTCTGAAAACTTGTATTCTGTCTTCAATGGTTGGAAAATCAAGAAGGTAGCGCATTGCCCTGCATGCTGAATCTCTTGTACATCCAAGAATAATGCGCATAGCTTCATTCTGTATCCTTTCCATCCTTTCTATCTGCTTACGGCTGAGAGTCAGGATTGCCATCGCATACTCAAAAACAGACATGACCAGCCCCTCGTATAGAAGACATAGATGGCGCTGCTCACAGTTTGCTGCCGCCATCACCCGCATTGCAGCCAAACCCCGCTTGGCCTTTGTTATCACCTAGTCTATGTGCTCATTATCAGCAAGGCTTCGATCAAACCGTATGCCCAGGCAATTCATTGCCTGCGTTATTTCCACCGTCTCTGAACACAGCTGTACAGTTGGTGTTGGAGTGTTGACAATATGATTATTCAACGAGAACCAAGTCACTGTTGCCTTTGTTGGGTTGACCATTGCCCCAGCCTCAACACACCAAGTACTTATGCGATTGAGTTCAGTTTGTAGTTCCACAGCGACCTGATCTTTATCCTTACCCTTGACGATACACTGAAACATCGTCGGCATATGACAATGTCCTACCAGGTCCAGTGATCTGCTCACTGGTGATTCTCACAGTGTAGGCGTTGAACAGTACCTGAGATAATGGTGATCCCTGTGGTAGGCCAGGATATATTGTTGTTGGTTCCGAAGTCCAACTGCCACTGAGAATACAATGAAGTGGTACCGGGACACAGCAAAAGGGATGAATTTAGATTCCAACTCAATCCGACTCATAGCTGAATATATCCAGGTGAGCGAACCATGGCTGAAAGACCACTTCACCCCCCCCCCCCCACTTTCCCTGCCTCCCCAGGGTTGGCCTGGAAACAAGCTGCATCGCTGCAGTCTGTCGGAGACAGTAGGCGCCAAAGAGACTAGGAAATAAACTGGATCCAGAAATGTTGAGATCGGGCGTGAAGCCAACAAGAGCTAACACTGCAGTTTCGGTGTAAGCGGACACATCATAGCCGTGACAGGTGAATACAATAAAATATAAAACGAATTCTCCATCCTAAATGACCTGTTTCGGGACATTTACATATTAGAGTTGTGAGTGTTTATCCATCCCAATATTTTGCCATATTTTGACAGCTTGTGTTTTGCATCTCAGCGCTTTTTCGGCGTCACTATTCCACCATTTCGACCGTGTCAAGTTTTTCTACTGTTGCAAAGGATCCTTTTCCTTATGCATCATACATTACTGTTTCCTGCTCATATGTAAAGGGATATCTCTTCATGTCTCCACACTAAGTTTCTCAACCAGGATGGTAAAGGGACAATGATCACTGGCATACTATCCCATCACGTTCCACTTGCATAGTTTACTCAAATCAAGACATCAAAACCGGGTCAATATCTGCGGCATTCACATGATCGACTTGCTGGTTTCGTAACTATTTAGTGGTTGCTGCAAATTAGCTTTAATGTTATACCACCGGGTCTTCAAGCTCTCCCCCATCGGTTAGTAGGTAGTTGTTTCCCCCATTGCTTGCCTCTGATATTGAAGCCACCACAAAAGACAATACTTTTCTTTTCTTGTCCAAATAAGTTATGCCACTACCGCGCATCCACTTTTCTATTGCTCGCTCATACATTGACTTAACTAATGCATAATGGTTTGCATTATGATAACGTGCATTGTAAGACATCACAGTTCCATCTATGTATGTCCACTTCAGACGCATGTACATTATCCCTACCAAGTATGATCTGTTCTATAAGGGGCGTTCATTTGAAATCCGTTCGTGCCGCACCGCGCGTAATTGCGTGCGTTGAACTTGATCATGTCATAGTCTTGCGATAAGTACTGACCAATGAATAAAAAAGAAGGTGCTTACCGTCCCATGATGCACAGTTTCTGTTTCTGACCGTTGAGAAAATGGCCAGGTTGATCCAAAATCCATCCAAAGAAGCTCAAAGAGCGGTGATTCAGTTTCTTTCATTTAAAGGATGTCGACCAGTGGACATTCATCGAAGAATGCAGGCAGCATACGGTAACAAATGTGTGTCGAAGACAACAGTGACAGACTGGGCACGAATGTTTTGGAAAGGACGTCAGTTCACGACAGATCTTCGACGGCCGGGTCAAGCGCATATTGTTGCAACAGAAAAAAACATTGCCAAAATGTATGCAGTAGTACAGATGAACCGTTGTGGAAGCATACTTTCGCTAGCGAAAGAATTTGATGAGTCAATTGGAATAATTCAAATGGTCGTTCGTAAGAAGCTGCAATATCGGAAGGTGTGTTCACAGTGGGTACCACGGATGTTGACCGACCACCAACAAGAAAAAAGCATTGGATGGTGTTTGAAACACTTGTTGCGTTACAGAGTGGAGGGTGATGCATTTCTCTTCTGCATAGTGGCAGGCGATGAATCATGGTGTCACCACTTTGAGCCGAGCAGCAAAAGAGAGAGCATGCAATGGAAGCATGCTGGATCACCAAAAGCCAAAAAATTCATTTTACAAGTTTCCGCTGGTAAGGTTATGCTGAGCGCATTTTCTTTTTACCGTGAAGGGCTATTGTTGGCCGACTTTAAAGAACCTAGTGTCAACATCAACTCTACCCACTACTTACAAACACTAGACAAGCTGCAAAAAGCCATCAAGAATAAACGACCCGGCATGCTTTCTCGCGGTGTGATTTTGTTGAACGATAATGCTTCTCCCCATGTCGCAAAGATTGTGCAGGAAGCATTAGCAAGGAAGAAATGGGAAATTCTGCAACATCCAGCCTATAGTCCTGATTTGTCACCATGTGATTTTCATTTGTTTTAAAATAAGCTCTCAATAGGCAACGATTTCACACAGATGCAGACGTAATGAAAGCGGTAAACACTTGGTTCAGTGAGCAACCCACAATCCTTTTTTGCTGACGGCTTTCGCCGCCTAGCTAAGCAATAGGATGCTTGCTTGAATGCCTACGGCGACTTCTTCTGACCAAGCCATGGTGCATAATTCATTCAAAATGAATGCTTTGTATGATTCTACCACACCTGTTAATGTTTCTTTCATGCTTTTGTAATAAAGCCATGGGAACGGGTTTCAAATGAACGTCCTAATAGTTGAATGCTGATGCAGAAGCTGTCAAAGCCAGAAGCTGGGACAAATATAAATTTCTTCCAGTGCCTTTTGTCGACGTAGTACAGGAACCTATTGAGGATAGGGCATACTGTATCACGCTAACAGTTCTTTCTCTCCTCTTCTTCTACCCATCTTCCTTCATTTACCCCAGTGAAGTCTGGATAAAAGGGGGCTGTGAAGATCTTATGCGTGCTGCTTGCAATGGGCATTGTAGGTTGGTCGCCATTACTGTGAGGTTGTTCTTGATACCATCGCGCCACCTTTTACGCTGTCTTCTTGCTCTGCATCCTTCATATTTCTTCTTTGTGGCTCTTTGTGGTAGACCGTACCAGGGCATTCTTCTGAGGTGGTCGAACCATTTAATTTGTTATTTTACATTGCATCTCCAACTTTACTCTTGGGCATCTCTTTGTAGAAGTCAAATCTATAATCGGCTTGGCGGTCTTGTTATAAATTAATCTTGAACCACACACTTCTCCTCACGAGTACTTATAGAAGTTACTGTACAATAAATAACACGGCACCTTGGACTCACCGGAAGAAAGCTAGCTTCTTTCCCCCAGTGGCTGGCTAACCTCTGTCTCCGCCACCACATCCGCCGTTCGCTATACCACGATGAATGCTTGTGTCGCAATGTTGCCTTCTTCGCACTGTCCACAGGGAAAGTGGGTACATTTGGACATATATTCCTACATCTTGCATTGTGAAAGTGATGCCCTTCTGCTAACTCTATCGTATCTTGCTGTAAGTTATTTTTTTAAATAATGTTTTTAAAGATGACGCATTGGCTAACGTGCTTGCCTAAGCCCTCTTGGTCATTGTTCGAATCCAGTCGAGGTGGAAGTTTGCTTTAACTGGCATGATATCCCAGGTCCACCCAGCCTAAAATGGGTACTTTGATATCTTCTTCTTCTTCTTCTTCTTCTTCTTCTTCTTCTTCTTCTTCTTCTTCTTCTTCTTCTTCTTCTTCTTCTTCTTCTTCTTCTTCTTCTGCGTTCGTCCAGAATGTTGTTTTAGGCGTAATTGCGTTGTGCCTGTTTACAGCAGAGCTGCGATATTTGAACCTTTCGGCCGACACATCCGACTTCTTCAGGCATTTGTTGGCCGGGTTACCTTCTCGGGGTACTCTGATATTAAGTGGGTATTAAAGGCGGCGAGCGTGACACTGATCATATTGTCCAATCAGTGCCAATTGGTCTAACAAGTATTGTCTCACACCATATACTTAAAAACCCTCATAGCTTGAAATGGGGTTCTTTATTCATTTAAATTCCCATCTACCACCTTCGGCCCAAATAAAAATGAAAAGGATTAAGTCCCTGCAGATTGTGAGATGGTTAGTTGTAGCTATTTTTAGCTATATTTTAGCTTGAGAGTTGACTTTGAGAAATGCACCTCCACACCCTATACTACACAGCTGCCTTTGCCCCCCCCCCCCCCCCCCCTGAGGCGTTTGGCCATAATGGTTGGCGACTCTGCTAAATTCCTGTACGAAGGGGAAGGGGTCGATGAGCACGAAGATCGACACAGGACATTGCAGACACCTTGGCCATGATGCGGGAGAAATAACAAGAGGTCGAGAAACTTGCAGGCGGGTTGTGGTGACAGCGACGATCTGCAAATGACCTATTAAATGAGAATCGATCAGAAATGAAGGAAAAGTCGGTGCAAGGGGACTGGCACATTTTTACAGCAGGATCCAACTAATGAGGGTTGACGCTTTATCATGTCATACCGCAGATGTTAGGTACCGTTATTGCGCACTTCCCATTGGTTTTAGAGCTTGGAGAGGGGAAACAAAGGTCTGCAACACGGTGCGAGTGGAGATGGTACTTGGGTACCTGGTCGTGTGGAAAACGTCTGCCCCAACTTCACTGATAGATGCAAGTCCCTTTAACTTTAAAGACTGAGACGGCCTGAACGTCAAAAGAACCAATCTTTGGTGCCATCTTCTTGATGACTAAAAACCAAGCAATCATGAGTGTTTACACGGTTGCGCATGTCACACTTAAAACATGTCTATACCTAATGCTGTGTGTTTTCAAAGAAGATTCTATTAATATTCGCAGTTAACATGTCACTGTATTTGTAACCAAGGCAACGAACGAATGTTCACGTCAGGGCGTGGTGTTTATTCGTCTTATCGCGAGAACCTCTTGCCTGGTCCTGTCACACAAGTCAAGCATGCTGATTGTTGGAGATCACTCTATATAGAAGAGATCACATGTGAATAAATATTTTGTTAATCTGCACACTATCACAAGAGAACTATAACCACCCACATATTATCTTTTTCATGGGAATATAAATCATTTTGAACGGCCTCGGTCCGGACATACTTTAATGTGGGCCTGTATTTGTTACCTTCCCGCCAACTGTTAATCATGCCACGAACAAACAGAATGCGACAGGTTTAATACTATATATCTTATTTGTTTAGAACGTTCGTTTGGTGCGCTGGCACTTATTTTTCTTTGGCGAAAACTGGTTCAAATATCAACTCAACACAACTAACCTGTTCTAGCTGATTAATCATCCCATTTTCCCAATGCATGTGCCATGCATGACATATTCGATTAATTTCTCCACAAGCGCGTGTTTCCCTTGTGTTGTTTTTAATTTCATTGACTTTAACACCTTCAATCTTTCAAGTTACCATGAGGTTCTCATCCCATTTTATTCTTCTAGAAAGAAAGAAAAACAACATCAAACAAGTCCCGTAGCAGAAAGCTTCTGTGGGTATGTGAAGTGTCAGAACCCATCATATTTTGTTGGATTAAGTGCACGGAAGAATAGGTGGCCAGTCTTTCCCTCAAGTAGCGAACGAACTCTTGGACCCAAAAATTGTGCATTGGCAATTAGATTGTTTTTTATCACTAATAATCTCTGTCTAAATTGGTCTCCGAAAGCAAGTATTCGTTGAACTTTTTAGATGTGAGTCTAAATCGATACCAAGAAATATTCTGGGAAGTAAAGATGGCCAGTGTGATATCGACAACTTCACCCATAAAGTGATATTTGTCCTTCACTGGCATTGTATACCCAATAGCCTCAGGTCTTCGTCCTTTTATTCTTCCTGTCAGCAATTTATATTTTGCTTCGCTTCATTGTAGCTCTTTGCAAATGTGTGTACAGTCCTTATACATTTTTTGTTTTTCAGTTTTGAAGCTTGGCAAAAGTCACCAATCATTTTGTGTGTTCATTTAACTTTTGTTTTACATGACTGCTATGCAACGAGGCCGTTTGCATACCATTGTAAGTTATCACCTTCAATTTGGCTGGTTAAGTCATTTATTTAAATAAGGAAAATATGCAACTAAATCTGCTTAATGATGAATCTTAAGTAATCCTTCTTCTAGACTTCTAGGACAATGGTTCTCAACCGGTGGGGAATTCTCCCCCCCCCCTCCCCAGGGTGGAATTTTAGGGTTTCCGGGTGTGAGGTGGGGGATTAAGATTATTTCAAGATCTCGTTAATACAAGAACCGATTACTTGATATTGTTTTTCCCTCTATACTTTACGTTTCTGTATTTTTCGCCCGTCTGAAATTCGTTTTATAACGTAAGTAGACCCGCAAATCACGTTTTATGTAGACGCAAAGACTTGTTCTAGTATGTGTTATTAAAGTTAGCTTAAATGTGTACGTATACTGTGTAGGGGCGGGGGGAATTTATAGGGAGGCAATACGAAAGGGGGGGGGGGTGACATTCTGAACATATGGTGAAAGGGTGCATGTGCCAAAAAAGGTTTGAGAACCACTGTTCTAGGACATTCATAGAAGAAACGGCACAACTGATCTGTGAGTTGTCCCAGCAACCAAGACGCGTTTTATGCATTTGTACATCTTGAAAAGCATTAATGGACAGACCAAACTGAACCAGAATAAGAGGTAGACCATGTAAACGATGGACAGTAGGAATAACAAATTTCATAGGAATCTCGAAATGTGAAGCCCTTAAACGGACACTCTTCTGCTGCTTATGTTTAATCTCGACATCACAAGGAACAAGATGAATAAGATAAGATGATGATGATGATGATGATGATGATGATGATGATGATGATGATGATGATGATGATGATGATGATGATGATGATGATGATGATGATGATGATGATTATGACGACGACGACGACGACGATGATGATGATGATGATGATGATGATGATGATGATGATGATGATGATGATGATGATGATGATGATGATGATGATGATGATGATGATGATGATGATGATGATGATGATGAAGCATTGGTCGACCAGCAGAAAGATGGACATAGGACAGCTTCAAAACTGCTGTTATAATCGGGCAGAGGTGGGGTTTGGGGGAGGGGGCGCAGAGCTGATGGTGGGTGCTCAACCTTGCGAAACACACCACACGGCGTGTGCATTCATCACCTTTGTCAGCTAAAGCCCAACTCCTGGCCTTCACGGGGTGAAACTCTTTTTAACTAACAGGAGAAGGGGCGACGGTGAGTTTCTGGCGCCGTAAAACCAGACTACTCTAGGTATGTATGTACGTACAAACATGCGCATATACGTGTGTACATATCTACATATCCAAACTCGAGTAAGACCACAGAATACCCTACCAAAAGAAAGGTGCTGAAGACGGAGGCAACCAGTCCACCTCCTAAGGTGCAAAATAAAAGCAATCAGGATACCGCGTAAACACGCAAAAAGTTATAGTGCTCGCGCTGATATGGACCCCCAGGTGGGTGCAGTACCGGGCCCTATGCCTCGAAGGGGGCCAATCACAACGACTGGTGGTCCTTTTCGTGTGTTCCTGTGGATCCAGGGAACATGAGAATACAGCGTCTCGACATACCAAACAAAGACTGCAATAATACACTGGAATGCGGAGGCAGTCTGCAACAACAAAAATAGAGCTAGAAAACACCTTGAATGTAGAACAAGTAAATGTATGTTACTGACATGAACTTCATCTCAATGAAAGCATAGTCTTCACAATCAGAAGCTACCAGTGCTACCGATCTGATCGAAAGGACAGACGAAATAGTGAGATATAAAAGAATATCAAACTCTTATACTTAAGATAGACAATATACTTCTACATCTGATCAATTACTACTGTAAAAGTTGCCGCCTTCAGGCACGAGATAACTCCAATTAAAAGGGAAAAATATTATTGTTGCGATTTTAACAGCCACTAACAGAGCTGGATCTATGATTACGTGGACCAGAGAGGAGAGAGACCGGAAGACTGGCTGGATGAGAATAGATTTACCCTGGTTAACAAGCCGTCTCACCTACATACCTTCTGCTCGAGATCATGGCACACCACAACTACACCTAACCTGGCTTTTCATTCACCTGACCTGGAGTGGAACATCACACAAATTGTTAAGAAACAACTTCGTTGTAGTAACCAGTATTTAGTCTGTCTAATTGTAGAAAATGAGCTTGTTCGTGAAAGCAACACCCTCTGGATGTGAAACTACAAGAAAGCAGTCTGGACAATGTACAAATATCGCACCGGCATACGGTTAGAAATCTGAACACAGATGAAGATATAAATAAAGTAGTTGAAAGTTCGGGAAACGCATACTACAGGAAATACGAGAAACAATACCAATAGGTGCTCGTCGAGCAATATGAACTGTACTGGAGTAGTGAATTAAAGCAATTGCATAATGATGTGAAAGTATGTAGAAAGCAAGCAGAGACCAAACCCAGCCAAGATCAACACATTAAATACAAGCACGCAAACGCCAAATTTCAAAGGGCCAAGTTGCAGGCTAGACGGAAAAAATGGCAGGATAAAAAGTCACTGAACTTTGAAAGAGACATAAGGAAGTTGTGGAAGTCAATAAAACAACTTAACGACTAGCACGGGGAGAAACTCAAAGATTGCACTACATAAAGACGGAAACATCCTAATAATAAAACATGCATTGTACTCATTTGCTAGAAAAACAAATGAACAAGTACTACATGAGACAAATGAAAATCGTAAATTGATTAGAGAAATTAGACGTAGACAGTCAACATTTTTGGACATGTTATGAGAAGAAATTGATTGGAGAACTTAGTGACAACTGGCATGATCGAAGGGAACAGACCAAGAGGAAAACTGAGAGGAAAATACCTGGATGGCTTGGCCACATGGCATGGACGAGACAGGTACACTGAGCTGATCCACGACTCTGGTGATCGAGTGAAATGGCGAGTCATGACGCCCACGCTTTCCGGCATGGCACATGATTGATTGATTGATTGATTGACTCACTTGCTCAAGATAACAACATTGAAATTAGCCCAAAGAAACAAGAGATTCGAGATAAATTGCAACATATGGGATAGCATGAAACAGTACACGAGGCACTGGAGGTACCTATCACAATCAGCGAACTGGAGCTAGCAATATCAAAACTGAAAATAAGAAAGTCACCAGCAGCGGACGGTATATCCAATGAAATGATCAAGAATCTAGGAACAATGGCCAAAACAAAGCTGCTGTAGATCTACAACTGCTAGGCACAATTCCACAAGCCTGGTGAAAAGCAATCATGATACCTCTCCTAAAATCAAAGAGATACAGTTCCAGTGCCTCCAGCTACAGACAAATTATCTTTACAAACTGTCTCTGCCAAAACAATGGAGCGCATAATCAATCACAGACTCCAGTAGTACATTAAAAGCTAAAACATTCTTATGCCACAGCTGGCATACTTTATGCACTGTTACACTACGGAAGATCAGACGACCTACCTCTCTCGGGAAATTGAGGAAGCATTCCAAGATTAGAAATTGGAACTTGCGGCATGGATGGATCTGATGAAAGTTTATGACAAAGTTTGGAAAGGTCTGATGAAGAAACTGAGAAACTATAAAGTGAATGGAAGAATGCACAAATGGGTGAAAGCATACTTGCTCAAGAGAAAAGCCCGAGTACAGATAGGCGGACTCAAGAGCAATAAAGTTCTAATGCGTCACGGAATCCCCCAGGATGGCGTCCTGTTTCCCACACTTTACCATAATCTATACCAGTGATCTTGTTGCCGAACTAGCACCTGGAATTAAAGTAGCAATGTATGCTGATGATCTGATCCTAAGAAGCACAAACGAACAAGCAGTATTATTCATTTCAAATGATATATCGTCATCATTATGTTTCGCCATAAATCACGATCACCAGAGTCATGGATCTGCTCCGTATTCTTGTCTCGATCATGCCACGTGGTCAAGCCATCTAGGTATTTACTTCTCCGCCTTCCTCTTGTTCTTTCTCCCTAAATTGTGCCAGTTGTCACCAAGTTCTCTAATTTATTTCGCATTATAATGTATCCAACATATCTAATTTCTGTAATCAGTTTACGGTTCTCATTTGCTTCTTGTATGACTTATATGAAATATGAATTGCAAACAACTAGGTATATTTAGCTCCTGCGAAAAGAAGAGACATACTAGACACAGACACAATGCACGTACCTTACAGAGAACGCCATCTTACACAGGTGAAATCAAAGTGTGACTTATCCAAAAACATAAACAATCAATAAATATATAATACTGAAGTCACAGACGACTCCGCCTTAAATATCACCATAGGGATAAACTTGTTCACAGTCCCACAACACAACCCCCTTTTCATTTGAATTATCCGTCTCCAATATATTTGCTCTCATACTCCAGGATATGTCTCGTACAGCTATTAGTTTCGCACGCACTATTTTCAATATCACTCGTTTTTCTTGCCATTTGAATTTCATGAACAACTGTCTCCGGCTCGAAATAACACCTAAAGGTTTCCAAAGCAACCTTCATCTCTCGTTGGGCAAACTGATTCCTGCTGAGGTGCGGCTCTTCAATCGCCTGGCGCATGACAGTCCAGTAAATACATGAAGCTGGCAGTGACGACACATATCCGAACTTAAAACCTCCAAGCAGAACCTGTAACGGACTCTGCTTCTACTGACGTATAACAACCAGATTGCTTTTCATTTGATCACTTCTATCATCCAGCACTACAATGGACAGCTATACACATGGCTATCGCACACAAGAAAGATAAAATTAGCCATCTACACCCCCATGCTCTTTCCCCCACTTCGACATCCATAAGCCACACTAAAGTGGTATGCATACCGCCTGACCTACCACTGCCTGCTGAAGAACATGCTGTTTTAGGTAAAGGTCTCAGTTTTGTCCCTCTACGCCCCCGTATGGACAGCCGCGCTATCCTGGAAGACGTTTCCAACTTCCACAGACGACTCCGCCTCAAGTACCACCATAGAGATAAGACTGTCAACAGTCCCACCTCACAAACTCCTTGACATTTTCCAATCTTCAATCAAATCCCGTTCCACATGGACCCCACTTTCGGGAGTCTCCAATGCGCTTGACCTATACATAGCAAACACACTCCATGATATTAAGCAACTTTCTTTCCCTCGCATGAAACACTCCAATCTATCCCATCCAGAATGACGTGCCTTATCCCAACTACAGCTCCGACAGGACATAGTCATCAAATCAAGGGAGGTGCGGTAGTTGTTTGGCGTAAAAATCTATATGTCGAGGAAGTCATGTCCCAAATGAATAATCCTAATAATTATTCCCCCTGTGCCGAAGACCCCACTCTCTCTTATAACCGGAAGATTCGTGACACCATCAAACAGTTCATACGTGAGAATGCTCTACCACCCTGTGCCTCTTCACTACATATCCATGACTCGAATCTGGGCAAACACACCCTCTACATGCTGCCCAAAATACATAAACAAAACAATCCTGGACGTCCGATAGTTTCCGCCTGCTCATGCCCGACTGAACTGATATCAGGATTTCTTGACAGCATGTTCCAACCTCTAGTTGCGGATCTCCCGTCGTATGTCAAGGATACAACGCATGCGTTACTCTCATTTAACTCTCTCCAACCAACTCCTGGGAACACATACAGACTATTCTTAATGGATTTATGCTCTCTTTATACCTCCACCGGTCTCTGTGGCTAAGGGCTTGCGAACGCGGTTTGTGAGCCCGTATACCCGGGTTCGAAACACACGGGGTGCTGTTTTTTTTCGAAAAAGGTATAGGAGCCGGTCGTTCAGAAAGCAATGACAAACTACTGAACGTAAAATTTGCCCAGGAATCACGAACAGCGAAAATGCTGGGGTTGACTGCCACGTCCTGTGAAGGACATGCAACTTAATTTCTATACCTCCATCCTCACACCGGTCTACCATTGATATGATATTCTCATTGCGACAGATGCAAGAAAAATGCCGGGAACAAAATCAGCCACTGTTTATTGCCTTCATCGACCTCACAAAGGCATTCGATTTGTTCAGTCGTGAGGGTCTGTTCAAAGCACTAAAGATGATGGGCTGCCCACCAACTCTTCTGTGCATTGTGGAATCGTTCCATATGTCGCCCCATGTCTACGCAAACTGACAAGGACTTATAACCCGTAACAGTTGCCTCTCACTTTGATTCCGAGACCGGTTAAGACCGGGGATGGAGTTATTGCCTCTCCATAGCACAATGCCTGGGCTAAAATAAAGAAACCATGTGTTGCCCATGCAGCATGATCCCTCTCTCGGCCTGCCTAGTTCACTCCAGAGGAAAGTTAACACCTATACATCTGGAACAAGACAAGCTGCAGAAGCTGCCGGATCAGATAAGCAATGCTCTAACTGTCCGCCTGTCGGAGCTTCGATCCTAGACCAGCTGCCAACCAAGACTTAGGGCCTGGTCTGCCCTGCCATGACTATTTTGTCTTTGGGTTGCATTTCCTCGCACCAGGATAAGGCTTGTACCCTCCCAATTGCGCTCTTCCGCCCGAAGCCGTTGGCACAATGTGGGGTGTCGGGTTTGGTAAGCGCCGCCCAACATTCGGCGCTGACAGAAAGCACTTAGTACCGTCTACTGTCATACGGTAGCTCAGTCATATCTGACTAAGACCTGACACACTCAAATATGATATGGGAACCGTATATCCCAATTTCAACTGGTGAAATAACGTATAAGTTTTTCTCGGTTTTTGGCAGTTTTCCGTTTCAACACAAATTATTTGTTAGATGTAGAATTGCTTTTTTCCCCATAAGAGCCTGTAGGATTACCATTTAATTTATTTGTGGACTTTGTCGGTGCCGGAGATTTCACGTGTTTCATTTTATTAATATTTTGCTTTAGCCCATTTATTGTAAATTCCTCTTCAAATATTCGAGTATTGACTATATCCAGGCTCCTCGGGTATCACATCAGGTTATCCTGACTCCACATCTGGCCTTCAGCCCATAAGTGCTCGGATCCCCTTCTCATTATCTCCCTCAGAGTATAGCGGTCGACGACACCAGCTTTATGTTGGCTCACTATTCTTCTTTGGTCCTATGCTTGCCGCTTCTGTCTGGCTTCAACTCTTTTCACTTGATGTTCTTGCAGTCTGATCAAGGTAGCAGCCATTGTTTGTCCGCCTTACACAGTAGCCCGGCCTGCACGTCTGTCAGCTTGCTCATTTCCTCTTGCACCTGCGTGTCCTAGCAAAATAATTAACATGATTTCCATCAGGCTTGATCTTCAAAAAGACTCCACCCACTGTCTTCGAGCCCAGCCAATCTCTATCCTCCTGAGCATACTCATTGAGTCGCTGACAAAGCATGCCTGGGTGAAAGTCTGTGTCTCCAGCCAGATGTAAGATTTAGTTACTGCCATTGGCGATCTATTTGTTATCACGGCGAAAGTACTGCACTCTTTCTTCACAATTCTCCCTCCGATCTGGGTCGTAAAACTCCATGAACTCCTCTTGTGTCGAACAACAGACCCATCTGTATGGATGACTACATAACCCTAAGTAGACTTATCTATACAAAAAAAAAAAAAAAAAAACACGGCCTGAACTTCTGCCTCCATAGTTACCGTGGTTTGTTGTCTGCACCCCTATCCATCCTGGTGCATGCTGAAAAGGATGCACCGCACTCAGTTGGAACTTGTATCCATTCTTAAGCAAGTTATGTGTCCTCGGCCTGACTCAACCAGGATTTGCCCCCTTTCAACCTTCTGCCCTATCGCTTCTTGATCTCACTATGCAGTGAGTGCTGTGTGTTGGCACTGACTCGGAGGTAGGTGCGTGCTCTGCACATCCTCGTTCTGCCTGTCATGGTTGGAAAATCAAGGAGGTACCGCATATAGCCCAAACATTGACATTATTTTTAGGTGATCAATCCACTCCACACGCAATTGCAAGTCAAATGTCCCTATATGATCATCATAGTGTCGACTGTGGTACAAATCATGACAGCCCGCAGTCGTGTTAGCTTGTTATTGATTATTTATTTATAGTTGTTGTCCTTACGTCATCTGCACTTTGCAGATGTTCTGAGAAGAATCATGTCTGCAATGTTGTATCTTTTGTGCACTTAAATATTATGTACATAGCCTCATTCTGTGTACTTTGCAGTCTCACCATCTGAAAACGGCTGAGAGCGAGGATCGCAAGGGCGTTTTCAATCACCCAAATGACCAGACCCAGGTATAGAAGATAGGGTAGCGCTGCTTACAGCTTGCTGCTGCCATTATCTTCATCACTGCTGGACACTTCATTGCACGAGCTTTTTCCACAACCTCCGAGCATAAACTTACAGTCAGTGTTAGGATGTTGACAATATGGTTACATATCGAGAACCGGCAGCCATCATTGGATTGATCAGTGCATCCACCTCTCCACACCACATGGATGGTTATATACGGTCGAGTCAGTCTGAAGTTCTTCATTAATCTCACGGTGTGGGGGTTGACTAACATTGATGATAAGGATAAAAGCTGTGACAATCTGGGATGTATAGTTGTTAGTTCAGAGGTCCAACTGCCACATTTTTCCGTTATTAGAGATCCAGCTAAGGAGGAATAGACTGATAGATATTGAGTTCAAGAAACTGAACTATTTTAATAAATCGAAAGGCACTCTTTTGTATTCATCTTCAAGGTCAATACTATTGACAATAGCAGCGAAAATTTCTTAATGTTTGAGTGGAACCCCTTATACATATCGTAGGCAAAATGGAGCATTTTCTCAAATTTCTCCGTTTGATTGGTATCCTCCAGGGGTGGGTGGAAAAAGACCTCTCTCGAGCTAACAGAATATTTTTCTGGCAATTATCTTCTCCACGAGCTTCCTATAGTCTATAGCCATAGCATTCTGCATGGTAATTACTCAATATCCCTGAATCTTTGTGTGGTCTTTGGCTGGTGGATCAGGTAAGAGTGTATCCACTCTTGATAGCCGTTTCTTTTTATTGATGATATTTTATATTCCTAGGTAGACAGTGGGTGGACAGACAGATACTCAGATAGTCAGACAGACAGATATAATCAGAACTACTGTATATCCAGTCGACTTGATTTTTAGCTTCCTCACAAATGCCGGCCTCTGCATTGATATCGTGTGGTTTATTTTGGTACTAGCAAACTTTCCCGGCCTTGTTCACCTGTTGATCTATCGGCAGACTCGTTCTTTCATCGAATTTCTGTTCTAACAGTAACAGCAGAGACAGAGTTCTATAGTAAATACACATTTGGTCAGCTGTTGATTACTTTAAGAAAAATAATATTATTATTAATAATATTAAAGCGAAATTTCTTTCTTTCACTTCATTGTGTACTGACAAAATAATGAAACTGAAAGACTTTAATCTTAAAGTCGCGTCGCTTACAAAATTTAAAAAAAAAAAACACTGAAAGAAATGTCAATAAAGAATTAAAGAAACGATTGCCCATGCCCATTCATTCATTTTGTCCATTGTTAATAGTACTGATACAGAAAAAAGTTTAGTTATAGTAGTATTTATAGTTTACTTTAGTTATATGGCGGTGTCCAGACAGACTCTGTCACAGAGTTCTTCTACTAGTTAAATTAAGCTGCAGATTTTACTGTACTGTAGTCAGTGTAGTGTACTACTAACTACTAGTACTACTTTTAATACTTTTATACATAACATACTAGCATAAACGTTCAAATATATGCCCCTACAGGATAATCCAGTGAAGAAAGTATAGAGGAATTTTATAATAACAAAGAGTCTGCTTTAAAAGAAATGTAAACATTCAGAAATAAACATCATAATAAATAGGGGACTTCAATGTAAAAGTAGGAAATCAAGGTGATGGATACACAGTAGAAGACCGTGGTTTGGGAGAGAGAAACGAAAGAGGATACAGACTTGTAGAATGGGCAAAAGAGCAGGAAAGGAAATGATTGTAGGAAACACCTGGTTTAAACAACACCCTATAAGATTATCGACATGGAGGAGTCCTGATAGCAGGATTAGAAACCAGATTGATTACATTCTGATTAGCAGGTTTCGAAATGCGTTAACAATTGCAAAAATAGTTCCCAGTGCTGATTGTTATAGTGACCACAGATTACTTACTTACACTGAGGGTAAAGTTAAAGAAAGTCAAGTATATAACAGGAAACACTAAATATGATCTGTGTACATTGAGAAATGACATGGAAATAGAAAAGAAATTCAACATAGAAGTACATAACAGATTTGATATATTGTCTGATCTAGAGACCTTATTTCAGGGTGTGGATGATCAATGGGAAACGTTGAAGAATTCAATCAATGTGGCTGCAGAAACAACTATTCCAAAATTAAAGAAGGTGGGTCGGAAGAAATGGATGACTGAAGAAACTTTACAACTAATGGAAACAAGAAGACTCAACAAAAATAATTCCACCAAATATGAAAAAATTCACAGACAAGTCAGAATATTATGTAAGGATGCAAAAGAAGCATGGCTTGAGAAAAATTGCTTAGAAATTGAAAACCAACACAACAGTCAAAATACCAAATTAGTGCACAAAAGAATTCAGGAACTTACTAATAAAAGAACAAGAACATTGGCAGGCTGTTTAAAAACTAGAGATGGAAAAATCATAATAGAAACAGATCAGATTCTACTTGAATGGTCGGATTATGTGAAAAACCTTCATGATGATAACAGAGATGAACAGTATGATATTCGATTTAATAATGAAGGACCGCCAATTTTGAAGATGTAGGTCCAGAATGTTCTTAAACATATGAAAGCTGGCAAGACCCTTGGTTCAGATAACATCAGAACAGAAGTGATTAAAGCTTTAGACAAATATGGAATAGATCAAGTAACCAGACTGCTGAACACATTATATGATACTGGAGATATACCTTCTGAATTATGTAACTCTGTATTTATTGCAATCCCAAAGACATCAGGAACCTTGGAATGTGATCAACATAGAACAATTAGTATATTGAGTCATATCACAAAGATTTTGCTACGAATTATCATGCAAAGAGAGAAAGGAAATACAACTTGAAATAGGGGAAGAGCAATGTGGGTTTATAGAAGGAAAGGGTACAGCAAATGCTGTGTATATGCTGCGATCAGTTATTGAACGTTCTATAGAAGTAAACAAAGATATACATCTTTGCTTTATTGACTACACAAAGGCTTTCGATAGAGTAAGACATGTCATCATTGGCACCTTGCCATCTTAACAGACGATAGTTTGTTCTTTAAAAAGGCAAAATAACTTTTACCTATGGCGGTAGCGAATGTGACTGATAAGGCCAATTCGTGCTGTAAATGTCCGTTCACAGTGGGTGCATGTGAACACGTGGTCATTTCCACCATCATGCACCATCTTACATCTCACACGCTCGGTGTGTGACTTATCTGCAATAATTTTCTCCTTTGTCTTTATTCCATTTCTGATGTTTGCCCTCCATGCAACACGTTCAGCCGCGACTTGCTCCCAATGTGCACTATCAATGCCTGTATCAATCATGTCCCGCTTACACACATCTTTGTATCATAGTAGAGGCCGACCCTGAGATCTCTTACCCATCTGTAATTCACCAAAAAAGATGTCCTTTGGTATTCTACCATCATCCATCCTCCTAAGATGTCCTATCCATCTAAGTCTACGAAGACTGAGTTTGGAATAAACCGTCACACAACCTGATCTTTCCAATACTTCAGTATTTGTGATTTTGTCTTGCCACTTAATACCAAGAATTCTTCGCAGACACCGCATATGAAAGCTGTTGTAAAATCTGTTGTAAGACATGTCAACATGGTAGATATGCTTGCAGACCTACAAATTGATAGGAAAGGCATTATATATTGGAAACAACCAGCTGCCATAAGTATTGATAATGAAGTAGGACAATATCAGCCTATTAAGAGAGGTGTGAGACAGGGATGTGTAATGTCTCCAGACCTTTTTTTCTATACAGTGATAATATTTTCAGAAATATAGAAGACATAAATGGAACATCATTGGAGGACAAAACATCAATAACATTAGATATGCAGATGATACAGTATTGATTGCAGACAATGAGCAGGCTCTGCAACAATTAGTAGATGCGGTTGTTGTACACAGTTAATAACTGGGGTTAGAATTAAATTGTAAAAAGACACAGATTATGGTCATCACTAGGAAGAAAGAAATATCACAATGTAATATACAAGTAAATGGGAATATTCTTCAACAAGTGAATCGGTACAATTATCTCGGAACAGTCATAACATCTGATGGGAGATGCCTTAAAGAGATTAGAACAAGAATCGCCATGGCGAAAGTAGCCTTTAGCAAGATGAAAAACATACTGACCAATAAAAATATGTCAATTGAAACAGAAAAAGAGGGTTGAGATGCTACATAGAGCCTGTACTTTTGTATGGATGTGAAACTTTGACAATGAGCAGTCAAGCTGAAAAACATCTGATGGCTGTAGAAATGTGGTTTCTGAGGAGAATGCAAAGAATTCCATGGACAGACAGAAAAACAAATGACCAAGTACTACAGGAAACAAATGACAATCATAAATTGATTAGAGAAATTAGACGTAGACAGTCACAGTTTTTTGGACATATGAGAAGAAATGAATTGGAGAGCTTGGTGACAACTGGCAAGATCGAAGGGAACAGACCAAGGGGAAGACCGAGAAGTAAATACCTGGATGGCTTGGCCACATGGTATGGTCGAGACAGGAACACAGAGCTGATCTACGACTGTGGTGATCGAGTGAAATGGCGAGTCATGACCGCCCACGCTTTCCAGCATGGCACATGATGGATGGATTTATAGTTATAGTATAGTTAGTAATTCCCGATTATATTCTTGCTATAGTTTCTATAACTTTCTACGTCTAATCTATGGTCACTGTGGCAATCTGCATTTGGCATAGATTTACCACTGTGTTGTGTGTCTGTGGCTTAGGAGTTAGGAACACAGTTTCACGTTTCCCCAGTATAGCAGGTCGAGGGTTCAAAATCAGCCACAGGCGATTTAGAAGCAGATTGCTATGCATTAATTTTAAGAGTATGAGCGTTGGCTGTTCAGAAAGCAATGGCAAATTACTGAATGCAAAATTGCCTAGTAAGTCACAAGCAGCCAATAAATGCTGGGGTTGATGGCAATGATCTGTAAATGACAAGCAACTAATTTTTGCCACTGTTGAAGTATTTTGTAATCTTCTGCCTGTGAGGATGTAGTCAACTGGTCTCTGGCCATGGCTTATTAGCACTCTTTCATGTCCATAACCTGTAGTGATGTTGCTGTTACCAGGTGTTTCCAACAAGCATATCTTGTATCTTGCTCTTTTGCCTGTCTCCTTGCCATGCGATATCCAGGGGTTCATCATAATTTAAACATTTCAACTCAGAAATAAACCACGGCTCAAACGTAATTGGCAGATTCAGAGCCAACGAACTAAATAATGACGGAGTCCACACTGAAGAACGTTGTCAGTTATTACGCCGTTTATTATCACAGCGCAGGCCTACTGTAATCATAATGAGAATAATAATAATAATAAATAATTACATACTGATACTGATCCTGTTGTGGCCAGGATGGGCAATATCCTTAGTACATATAAAATTGCTCATATGTTACTGGCCAACTCTGCTCGAATCTTGACTGTCATTGCTCGTCCTTCTTTCCGTCTTCTCAGTTCTTCCTGCCGTTTCAGACATAGCGTTTTCTGTATTCATCTGTGTGTTTGCTTAATGCTTCTATGAATGTTGTCCTCCTTGATCATCTCGTCCATTTCCAGGCATACTTTAATCACTAACATGATATCCCGCCAATATTAAGCCAGCTGAGTCACATAAGTTGCCGCCTTTTAGAACGTCCCAAGTTCGTCTGTTTTTATTGTTGATCACATTTTTTCATGACGTCTTTGTGTTCCGACGTAATACGCCTCGATACATTAGCGCTTCTGTTCTGGTATTATTTGGTCTCTTATGTTTACGTCATTATGCATCACCTGTTACTTGGCACTCCTCTTTAATTGAACTCTGCTACTCCATAATTACCTACTGTGCAACCATCTTGCTGATTTCCAGTTTTAGCATTAAAGTCTCCCAGTATAAAGAAGTTCTATGTTAAAGTTGTACTTTTGTGTGCATGTAAAATGTGAACAATAAGCAGAAAAGTAGAGGCACAACTAATGTCAGTGGAAATGTGGTGTCTGAAGAAAATTCACAGAATACCAGACAGATAATAAAACCGAATGAGGCTGCCCTTCAAGACAGAGACAAAAACTAAATTGATTCACCATCATCATCATCAAGTTGCCATGCCAGCTGGTGTAGGTGTTAATGTCTCTCCATATATCTCAGTTTTTTTGTGTTCTGAATCAACTCTGCTTCTCATATTCCTCCATGCCACCATCTCAATCCATCCAGCATCATTTTCTCTTGGTCAGTCTCTGCCTCTCTTTCCCTCGATATTTCCAGTCATCACAATGTTCTCCACTGCCTCTCTTCTCATAACATGACCAAAGAAAGCTGTTTGTCTCTTTCTTGTTGTTGTATATAATGTTCTAGTTTCATTAACCTCTTTCAGGCAATTGTTATTGCTCTGGCAGTCCAAGGAATTTGCAACATTTGTCTCAGGAACCACATCTCTGTTGCTTCCAAGTTCTTCCTAATTTGTTCATTTACATTCCAAGATTCACTGCCATACAGCAAAACAGGTTCTATATATCACTTCAGCACTCCCTTTCTTACATTCAATAATAGTGATTTATTGCATAAGATACTTCTCATTTTCTGAAATGCAACTTTTGCTTGCCCTATTCTGTTCATAATCTCTGTTGTGCACCTTTGGTCTGATGTTATAAATGTCCCTGCATGTGTAAAATTATCCACTTGGTTAAGAATGTTCCCTTTTATTTCCATTTAACATTTTGGTGTCACCTTATGGCGATATCTTCCAACATTTTAAACGGGAGTCTCTGTTGCGAAGTGGTCAGGCCATCTGCCTCGGCTCTGAAGGTTGTGGGTTCAATTCTGGGCTGCAGCCTTCGGTTCATGAGTGCATTTTTTTTTTAGACTCCTGAGGTTCATCACAGGAGTTACGGAGTTCGTGCTTTGTGCGACGCTTTCCTCGCTGAGGAAAGGGACTGAGCCATATAGGTTAAACCCGGTGCAATGAAGTTGACCCTGTCAACTTTTAAGTAACTTTTTTAAACATTTTAATTAGTTCATCATGTCTTACTTTATCAAATGCGGTGGTATAATCTATGAAGCACAACTATATGTTTTTCTGTGTCTCTATGGATCTTTCTATTAGTGTTCGTAATGTAATTGATTAGAGAAATTATACATAGGCAGTCACAGTTTTTCTGGGCATGGGTTGAGGAAAAGAAAGCTTGAAAACTTTGTGACAAATGACAAAATTTGTGAAAAAAAGAACAAGGGGAAGACAAAGAGATAAATACCTGGATGGCTTGGCTATATGGCACACTCAGGACAAGAACACATGCCTGATTCATGACTGTAGTGATTGTTTGAGATGTACACCCTTATCAGCATGGCACATAATGATGACATATGGTTTTCTGATTGATTGTATGTCTTCAGGACACTATCAAGGTCACTGTAAAATTCATCAATGCTTTCTTTGTTGCTGTCTGTTGTTGCAGCATATGTTTTAATAATGTTGGCACCAGAGGGCCTGCTGTTGTTGCAGCATATGTTTTAATAATGTTGGCACCAGAGGGCCTGCTGTTGTTGCAGCATATGTTTTAATAATGTTGGCACCAGAGGGCCTGCTGTTGTTGCAGCATATGTTTTAATAATGTTGGCACCAGAGGGCCTGCTGTTGTTGCAGCATATGTTTTAATAATGTTGGCACCAGAGGGCCTGCTGTTGTTGCAGCATATGTTTTAATAATGTTGGCACCAGAGGGCCTGCTGTTGTTGCAGCATATGTTTTAATAATGTTGGCACCAGAGGGCCTGCTGTTGTTGCAGCATATGTTTTAATAATGTTGGCACCAGAGGGCCTGCTGTTGTTGCAGCATATGTTTTAATAATGTTGACACCAGAGGGTCTGCTGTTGTTGCAGCATATGTTTTAATAATGTTGGCACCAGAGGGCCTGCTGTTGTTGCAGCATATGTTTTAATAATGTTGGCACCAGAGGGCCTGCTGTTGTTGCAGCATATGTTTTAATAATGTTGGCACCAGAGGGCCTGCTGTTGTTGCAGCATATGTTTTAATAATGTTGACACCAGAGGGTCTGCTGTTGTTGCAGCATATGTTTTAATAATGTTGGCACCAGAGGGCCTGCTGTTGTTGCAGCATATGTTTTAATAATGTTGGCACCAGAGGGCCTGCTGTTCAACTTTACTAGTTATATTCTGTGTGACACTGTCCAGCATCCTTTACTAGAGTTTATCTTTCCAGATTAATCAGAATGACACCTTGTTTGGTGGAATGGACAATATTTGGTTAACTTGTCCAAGATAATTATCTTCGTCCCTTTCCATCTTGTTTCACTCATTCCCAAGGTGTTTTCATTTTGTACTTGATGATCATTTACCATCATATGATCATGGTGTTGATATTCCATATCTCTACTTTTGATATACTATTGCACTGAGTCTCTGCTCACGGCTGAAAGTCCTGTGGAGCACTCATGTGTGTTATTTATCTGGAATAATGTGAAATGTTGAATCACAATTTGCTAGGGATTACATTGGTAGTCATTTTCCCTTTGTCTTTCACTAGTTTGTTTATGGTTTAACTATGCTAGACTTTGTAATGAACGAACCCTGCAAGGCAGCAGGATGAAGAGGTCATGGCACCTTAGTACTCTTTGGGCCATGGATGCTAATTCAATATTCTTGGCTAACCTCTGTCTATATCCAGAGGCCATATACCAGCTGGGGATGTGTCCATTTTAAGGACAAGCTTTTACCCAAGACTAAATATACAGAATGTTTCAGGTATTATGCTTGGTTTAAAAAAAAACAACTCTTTTTTAAACACATAATCATCATCATCATCATCATCATCAGGTTAGTCAGTGCTAGAATGTTTTGAAGTTTTCTGATCATGTCTCTCCACCTTTCCCTATTCTTAGAATTTCTCTTCAGCTCAGGTGTCTTTCACTTGGTGAGCATTTGTTTTTGGTCCAAGCTGAGCATTGGCTTTGACAGGGATAATCTCATCACACTTAGCTTCAAGTCTATTATCTGACTTTGCTGTTACCTTTCCAAATGTACCTTATACTGATCTGTGCATTGTGTTCTTGTGGTGGTCCAGCTGCCTTGTCACTGTGCTGTCACTGTGTGGATGTCTTATGGTGGTCCAGCTCCCTTGTCACAGTGCTGTCACTGTGTGGATGTCTTGTGGTGGTCCAGCTGCCTTGTCACAGTGCTGTCACTGTGTGGATGTCTTGTGGTGGTCCAGCTCCCTTGTCACAGTGCTGTCACTGTGTGGATGTCTTCTTGTGGTGGTCCAGCTGCCTTGTCACAGTGCTGTCACTGTGTGGATGTCTTGTGGTGGTCCAGCTCCCTTGTCACAGTGCTGTCACTGTGTGGATGTCTTCTTGTGGTGGTCCAGCTGCCTTGTCACAGTGCTGTCACTGTGTGGATGTCTTGTGGTGGTCCGGCTGCCTTGTCACAGTGCTGTCACTGTGTGGATGTCTTGTGGTGGTCCAGCTCCCTTTTCACAGTGCTGTCACTGTGTGGATGTCTTCTTGTGGTGGTCCAGCTGCCTTGTCACAGTGCTGTCACTGTGTGGATGTCTTCTTGTGGTGGTCCAGCTGCTTTGTCACAGTGCAGTCACTGTGTGGATGTCTTCTTGTGGTGGTCCAGCTGCCTTGTCACTGTGCTGTCACTGTGTGGATGTCTTGTGGTGGTCCAGCTCCCTTGTCACAGTGCTGTCACTGTGTGGATGTCTTCTTGTGGTGGTCCAGCTGCCTTGTCACAGTGCTGTCACTGTGTGGATGTCTTGTGGTGGTCCAGCTCCCTTGTCACAGTGCTGTCACTGTGGATGTCTTCTTGTGGTGGTCCAGCTGCCTTGTCACAGTGCTGTCACTGTGTGGATGTCTTGTGGTGGTCCAGCTGCCTTGTCACAGTGCTGTCACTGTGTGGATGTCTTGTGGTGGTCCAGCTCCCTTTTCACAGTGCTGTCACTGTGTGGATGTCTTCTTGTGGTGGTCCAGCTCCCTTGTCACAGTGCTGTCACTGTGTGGATGTCTTCTTGTGGTGGTCCAGCTGCCTTGTCACAGTGCTGTCACTGTGTGGATGTCTTCTTGTGGTGGTCCAGCTCCCTTGTCACAGTGCTGTCACTGTGTGGATGTCTTCTTGTGGTGGTCCAGCTGCCTTGTCACAGTGCTGTCACTGTGTGGATGTCTTGTGGTGGTCCAGCTGCCTTGTCACAGTGCTGTCACTGTGTGGATGTCTTCTTGTGGTGGTCCAGCTGCCTTGTCACTGTGCTGTCACTGTGTGGATGTCTTGTGGTGGTCCAGCTCCCTTGTCACAGTGCTGTCACTGTGTGGATGTCTTCTTGTGGTGGTCCAGCTGCCTTGTCACAGTGCTGTCACTGTGTGGATGTCTTCTTGTGGTGGTCCAGCTGCCTTGTCACAGTGCTGTCACTGTGTGGATGTCTTCTTGTGGTGGTCCAGCTCCCTTGTCACAGTGCTGTCACTGTGTGGATGTCTTCTTGTGGTGGTCCAGCTGCCTTGTCACAGTGCTGTCACTGTGTGGATGTCTTGTGGTGGTCCAGCTCCCTTGTCACAGTGCTGTCACTGTGTGGAGGTCTTCTTGTGGTGGTCCAGCTGCCTTGTCACAGTGCTGTCACTGTGTGGAGGTCTTTTTGTGGTGGTCCAGCTGCCTTGTCACAGTGCTGTCACTGTGTGGATGTCTTGTGGTGGTCCAGCTCCCTTGTCACAGTGCTGTCACTGTGTGGAGGTCTTCTTGTGGTGGTCCAGCTCCCTTGTCACAGTGCTGTCACTGTGTGGATGTCTTCTTGTGGTGGTCCAGCTCCTTTGTCACAGTGCTGTCACTGTGTGGATGTCTTCTTGTGGTGGTCCAGCTGCCTTGTCACAGTGCTGTCACTGTGTGGATGTCTTGTGGTGGTCCAGCTCCCTTGTCACAGTGCTGTCACTGTGTGGAGGTCTTCTTGTGGTGGTCCAGCTGCCTTGTCACAGTGCTGTCACTGTGTGGATGTCTTGTGGTGGTCCAGCTCCCTTGTCACAGTGCTGTCACTGTGTGGAGGTCTTCTTGTGGTGGTCCAGCTGCCTTGTCACAGTGCTGTCACTGTGTGGATGTCACAGTGCTGTCACTGTGTGGATATCACAGTGTTGTCACTGTGTGGATGTCACAGTGCTGTCACTGTGTGGATGTCACAGTGCTGTCATTGTGTGGATGTCACAGTGCTGTCACTGTGTGGATGTCACAGTGCTGTCACTGTGTGGATGTCTTCTTGTGGTGGTCCAGCTGCCTTGTCACAGTGCTGTCACCGTGTGGATGTCTTCTTGTGGTGGTCCAGCTGCCTTGTCACAGTGCTGTCACTGTGGATGTCACAGTACTGTCACTGTGTGGATGCACAGTGCTGTTACTGTGTGGATGTCACAGTGCTGTAACTGTGTGGATGTCTTCCTCAAACGTCTTAGACAATTGCACAATCATGACTGGCTTTGGCATCTTGTTGATGTCACTCCATGGTTGTACATCATCATCATCAGGTATTTGATGTAGCAGAGATTTTTGTGTGTTGCAATCTAATTTTGTAACATACCATTGCTATCATAGTCAACATTATAGTAGGAACATGTGATTTGCAAGTGCCTGTGGGATGTTCATCTAACAATAATTAGTTGAAACTAATGCCAATGTTTGGACCATTAATTCCTCAATGACACCTTATGTTGATGTTGGAACCTAGTCTGTTAGCAGGAGTTGGTTATACACAGGACAATATATATTGCATATAGGAATGTCCTGATTGCAGTGATGGTGGTTCTTAGCTGAACTCAACTAAAGGACATTATAAACATAGAATATAAGAAGTTGCCATCAGTGCTTATGCACTGATGGAGGGGGCAGACCAATAATGATATTGAATATAAGTGTCAGAATACACTCACATCAACTACGACTTAGTTAACCGTTTTTGGGTGGAAGTTTCTGACATCAAAGCCTACTCTGTGTTCTCTGGTATTGTCTGGTGGTTGTTCTTGCTGCCAGTAGCATGTGCAGTTATTTTTGCTGACAGATCCAGACCTTAGCAGATGACTTTCCTTCAGGGCAGCTCTGTCAACCTGCAGTCATTTCATCTTGTTATTGATTAATGGTCATTTTCCTGACATCATATACACTTTGAACATTTTCTTAAAATTCAGTCTGCATGATTTAGACATTCCAACTTCCCAGCTTTATAGTTCAATATGTTTTATACTTTGTTTTGTCTGGTACAGTTTGGGTATATTTCTATCCCTCTTGCACATATTGGGGAAAGCAGAAATCAGCATCTTATTGCATCTTACTGAGGGTCTGCCCATCTTAAAGCGAGTGGTAACAGTCCATTGAGATTGGTCCAACTGTTAGAAGTGACCACTGGTGCCTTTCTCTATGCCAGTTTAGCAATCTTATAACCAGCAACAGCCACTGCTTGTTTCAACACCAATTTTAAAGTGGGAGTATGCTCTTCAGGACACAAGCTTTGGTAAGTCTGTTTGGAGGACAAGCTGTTGTCCATGCAGCATATTTCTCTTCCTCACCGTCACTGACAGATCCCAAGGGAGTGTCAATAGCCAATAGTTTTGCATCTGTTTTGGATAGAATGGGTTAATATAACAAATGTTTGAGACAGATGGAATTAGAACAAGAGTATAATGTATGACATAAACAAATACACATTGACTGATAGTCATGTCTCTTTTGTTATTAGTAATTAGGGATTGCTTGACTGATTGGAAGGTCCTGGAAGATTGATTTCTAAGTCTGGTATGTTGAAAAGGGCTTGCAGATTTCAGAATGAGGCTGGTGTTGACTCCTCTAGGGGGAGCAGCAAAGTACCATCTCCATGGGAACTGTGATACAGATCTCTCCTTCCCCTTTCTAAGCACAGGAACCATCATAATGTGAGCTGTGGGTCTGAGGAGAGACATTGCAATCCTTGGACTGTTAACAAGACTGGGAACCCAGGCTGTGGATAAGTCACACCACAGAGAGGTGCTCCAATGTGTTGTCTGGTGTTAAGTTCTGGGCTTGCAAGCTCTGGAGTCCAAGAAGCAGGTCTTTGGGTAGATGTACTTTTGTTTCCTCCAACTGTTGATATTTCACAGCTGCACATGTAGTAATAATATATTTTCATGTCCTGCAGTAATGGTGCAGAGATGAACAAACTGAGAAAGAAGAACAAAAAGGCTGACGAACCTTCGACGGCTCAGTGGTCACGAACAGGCAGTCTCATGTATAAGCCAGAAATAGGATGGATTCATTCGGATGACCAACTGTCTCCAAATGCTGGCATTTGTTATGGTGTGAGGGTAGGTCTTTTGGCTGCAAGTTTGACTGTACAATGAATCACTTAAACAGCTTGATACATTTCCTTCTTCCTTGTGTGCTCTGAAAAGGACATTAGTTGTATTCACAGAAAAGTTGTGATATGCATTTTTAGACCAACACATTCGAGTTGAATATGCAACTCTTTTTTAAACCAAGTTCCCTTCCTTCTTGGCACTAGCTATACATTTTTGGTTGCAGGTAAGTCTCCAAGTTTTACACAATTTTCCAGGACAGTGGTCTGTAGAACCTACTGCTGAAGGATTATTAACATCTACACAGGACAAAATCCCCATCGAAGGAGAAGTAAGGTGCCTCCTTCTCTTCACTAGCTTATGAGACACCCTTGGGCAAGGCAGTGTACCCGTTCAGTCCCCCCCGATCAGGCTCATATAAAGCCATGGGCACAGGTGATGGATGAGGTTGAGGAGCAGCCAACCGATAGTTGTTATGGTCTCCAATTTCACGACAGTAGTCAAGGGATCTCTTTTTGGAGACAATGGCTATGGTCATCAACAAGTATGGTCACTACTAAGAAGGAAAGCAATGGCAAACTACCTTCTTTACAGATTACAAGATAGTAATGTCTTGTGTAATAGAGAATAAGAGAAATGGCGTAAATGGGTGCTCCATCAGAGCAGCCTCGCCAGGTAGGGGTAGTCATGTGCACCAGGTGACTCCAGACCATCAGCAAGTGACTGAGTGCAAAAAATTAACATTTAAAATGGGCATGTGGAACGTTAGAACTTTTGAGTGGGGATGGTAAATTGGATAATATTAAGCAAGAAATGAGAAGACTGAATATTAATATTTTAGGTATATATGAGACCAGATAGAAAGGAATGGGCATGATAACATCCAAGGAATATAACATATAACGGGTAAGAGATCTCAGGGTCGGCCTCTACTACGATACAAAAATGTGTGTAAGCGGGACATGATTGATACAGGCATTGATAATGCACATTGGGAGCAAGTTGCCGCTGAACGTGTTGCATGGAGGGCAAATATCAGAAATGGTATAAAGACAAAGGAGAAAATGATTGTAGATAAGTCACACACCGAGCGTGCAAGACGTAAGACGGTGCATGATGGTAGAAATTACCATGTGTTCACATGCATCCACTGTGAATGAACATTTACAGCGCGAATTGGCCTTATTAGTCACATTCGCTTCCGCCATGGGTTGTAGTTATGCTTTTTTGAAGCACAGTGTAACAAACTATCATCTGTCAAGATGGCAAGGTGCCAATGATATGTAATCTGTTTACAATTTTGTCATTTTAAATATTTTAATATAATTTTCAATATAATATGACATTTTTAAGTTTTATATCTTGCATTATTGTATGCATTTTTTTAATGTCATAAAATGTACACTTAAAGTAAATTGCATGGTGTGATTCTTCATCCTCACCTTTGTTTCTTTTTTGAGAGGCGATCATCACATATACCTCTCTCTAACTCGGATTTAAGTGTATTTGATTGCTGTATGCATTTGTGTAATTGTTACTTCCTCTAGACAGATTATATATAAGCTAATATAAAAACAGGCACTATTTGTGATGGGTATATTTTTATGGCAGAAGTATCCTTTAGCAAGATGGAAAATATACTGACCAATACAATTATGTCACTTGCAACGAGAAAAAGAGTCTTGAAGTGCTACTTAGAGCGTTTACTGTCATATGGATGTGAAATGTGGACAGTAGGCAGGCAAGCTGAGAAACATCTGATGGCAGTGGAGATGTGGTTTCTGAGGAGAATACAGAAAAGCTAAGAAACATCTGATGGCAGTGGAGATGTGGTTTCTGAGGAGAATACAAACTTTGTGGACAGTAGGCAGACAAGCTGAGAAACATCTGATGGCAGTGGAGATGTGGTTTCTGAGGAGAATGCAGACTTTGTGGACAGTAGGCAGACAAGCTGAGAAACATCTGATGGCAGTGGAGATGTGGTTTCTGAGGAGAATGCAGACTTTGTGGACAGTAGGCAGACAAGCTGAGAAACATCTGATGGCAGTGGAGATGTGTTTTCTGAGGAGAATACAGACTTTGTGGACAGTAGGCAGAAAGCTGAGAAACATCTGATGGCAGTGGAGATGTGGTTTCTGAGGAGAATGCAGACTTTGTGGACAGTAGGCAGACAAGCTGAGAAACATCTGATGGCAGTAGAGATGTGGTTTCTGAGGAAAATGCAGACTTTGTGGACAGTAGGCAGACAAGCTGAGAAACATCTGATGGCAGTGGAGATGTGGTTTCTGAGGAGAATACAGACAAGCTGAGAAAGATCTGATGGCAGTGGAGGTGTGGTTTCTGGGGAGAATACAGACTTTGTGGACAGTAGGCAGACAAGCTGAGAAACATCTGATGGCAGTGGAGATGTGGTTTCTGAGGAGAATGCAGACTTTGTGGGCAGTAGGCAGACAAGCTGAGAAACATCTGATGGCAGTGGAGATGTGGGTTCTGAGGAGAATACAGACTTTGTGGACAGTAGGCAGACAAGCTGAGAAACATCTGATGGCAGTGGAGATGTGGTTTCTGAGGAGAATGCAGACTTTGAACTTTCTTATTTTGGCCTTTAATTAGAAGACTAGGTACCTGGTATCACTATCTAAGAGATTAAGGGACGTGTGATGTTATTAGAAATCAATGGTTTTTGCAAAAATTCCCAATCCTTGCTGGCAGCAAACCCTGTAACTTTTATGACAAAAAGGCAGGTGGCAAAACTGTTCGTTCAGTTATGCTGCTCCTTTCTGGTGAGTTTGATTTTGCCAGCGTGCACAAGCTGCCACTCATAAACTGCCTACACACAACTGTGTAGTAGAATGTAAATATTTAATATACCTGTAAACTGTCATACCTCAAGAGGACCTGGTACACACAAGATCTCCATCATGTGCCATGCCAATTGGCAAAGACGTCTAAGCATCACAAGCAACCACGATCCCAGGTGTTCTGGATCAAGGAGGAATATCATCACTTCTATTTATGTTATTCCTCTATGCCACTAGCCCGGTGCATCCAGCATAGTTTCTTTTGATCTGGTCATGCCTCTTATACTGCTGATCGTTTCAGTTGTCACGATGTTTTCCAATAAATCTCTTCTCATTACATGACCAAAGAACACTGTCTCCTTCTTAGTTTTGCATATATACATAAAAGATAGGAATGTAAAGTATATATATATATATATATATATATATATATATATATATATATATATATATATATATATATATATATATATATATATACTATTAAAAAGAACAGATGTTAATGCCCACTGGGCATATCCATATGAGCTTAGCCTTTGTTAGCAGTTGATAAATATATTTGCTGATTACTGCCAGTTCACAGACCTGTGTATATCTAACTTGAACAATATGTGATTTTTTTCCCCCTGTCTATTAGTACATTGGATGCTTAGAAATCAAAGAGTCTATGAAAGCATTAGACTTCGAAACAAGAACAGCAATTGCCAGGTGAGTTTATTTGAAGTGTGAAAAATTAGTACCAGATAATTTAATGTAAGTAATATATCTCCTTTCATGCAACAAGGCGTATTGAGTATAGGGTGCTAGCCCGATACGTTTAGTCCAGTCGGCACTCGATAGATGGTGTGGTCACCATCACATCAGCCGCTTTTACTTTCAGGGAAATTTAGTGCTAGCCGTGTGAACTAATATAGAGATTATTTCAAATTCAAATGCCACTGTATTATGAAATTAATGTTTTAAAATAATGTATAAAATCATGCTAGATTGTGTAAACTGAAATTATCATGAACCATGAGATAAAAATCAACAGCATCATGTATGTGCAGCTGAAATACTTTGGCCCTGTTAAACAAATCAGAGTGGCTTGGAAAGAGCAGTAATTGAAGTCATGGTTCCTGAAATAGGCGTTTTACCAACATAAAGGTGGACACAGAACAGTACAGATACCCTGGACATGAAAATGCATAGCGTAAGTTCACGAACGATGAATGGAGAATATTTCTGGCATAGGAGTGAATTCTGCAAAGTACTTACTGCATGATGATGATGATGATGATGATGATGATGAATGGTTTAAGAGTAGAATATAATTTGTTGCAAAATATTAATTTACAGAGAGTCAATAAAAAAAGTTGCAGAGGCAGCAGGCTTAAAGACAGCTTCCAAACAAAAAAAGGTAAATATAATTATAATGAGTTATTTAGTGTTATTTCAATGACAGTTTATTGTAGATAAATCAAAAGTGGCTGTAATTAATTAACTTGTGGTGCCTTTGTTACATCTTGTCATGTGAGAATACCAAAGTTTGTATTTTGTGAAACTATAGTTATGTTTGTTGTCAGTCAGGTATCAATCACATTGTTTCCTGTCTATATTTTATCTAACATTCCTCATTATGTTTTCAGTATGCAAGTTAAATAAATAAGGGGGCAAAGTGCAACACTATTCGGCTTCTACATCAAACCAGTTTGTTGTATCATCGCATTTTCTCATGGCTGCCTTTATTCACTGTAGAATGTTTATATTGCTTCAATAAAATGTGCATGCTTCCATCTGTTTGTTGGTCTGCGTATCCCTATATCTTCAAATATTAATTTGAAAGTTTACATGAGTTAAAGCATGTTAGAGTAATCCTTTATGAATGTTGAATCAATGTTTTTTATCTACATGAGAAACTTGTTCACGTTAGCATTTACAGGATTATTCCATTTACAGAGCTGGCATCATGCTATTGAAGTTGGTGTGATGTCTGAATATTATATGGAATAGAAAGAAAAAGCAGCGGCTGCAGCAGGATATAACAATATGAAATGGAAACAAATAGGTATATTAAACTCCTGCGAGAAAACGTACTAAACATCAACACGTTGCACATACCTTACAAGGAGATCCATCGTATCCCGAAATACAGGTGAAAATCCTAAATCAGAAGCACTCAATAAATATATAAAATGAATAATAAAATAAAATACACACAAACGCATACAATACGACACACAGGACGGCTGACGTTTCGATTCTCAGAATCTTTGTCAAGGACAGGACAACATGGATAGATAGGACAATGAAATATAAAAAAGCACAAAACTAAAAAGCACAACCACTATGTATCCATGTGGGAGCAGAAAAGACGGATTTGCCAGGTGCGAAGGCACTCTTTGGCTGCAGAGTTTTAATATAGTAGGTTGCCAGATAGGATTTATGTCGCCAAAAATATTCAGTCTGATATGAAAATATAGGGGTGTGGAGACAGTTAGGTATGAATATTGGGGGGGGGGGGGACAACTAGGTACAAAAGATTAATATCATTGAAAGTAGGGACTTGGAATGTTAGAACAATGAATGCAGATGGAAAATTAGAAAACATCAAACAAGAAATGGAGAGAGAGAAGATTAACATATTAGGAATATCGGAAACAAGATGGACAGGGGCGGGGATAAGGACAGGAGAGGATTATAAGATTATTTACTCTGGGGGAGAAGAACAGCAAAGAGGTGTAGCCATTATATTAGATAAGCAAACATCAAATTCTTTCAAAGGATATCAAGCTGTGTCAGACATTTCTGTTAGTAAAATTAAATGATTTAAAATTTAAAAAAGTAAAATTTAACAGTAAAATTGAAATTAAACTAAACCTTTTAGAATAAATATCATTCAAGTATATGCCCCAACAAGTGAATGCACTGAAGAAAGTATAGAGGAATTTTATAATGACATGGAATCTGCTTTGAAGAAGTGCAAAAAAATCAGAAATAAATATCATAATGGGCGATTTCAACGCAAAAATAGGAAAGCAAGGCGATGGATGCAGTGTAGGCAACCATGGTTTGGGAGAGAGAAATGAAAGAGGATACAGACTTGTAGAATGGGTAAAATAACAAGAAATAGTTGTAGGAAACACCTGGTTTAAACAGCATCCTAGAAGATTATGGACATGGAGGAGTCCAGACAGCAGGAGTAAAAACCAGGTAGATTACATCCTGATTAACCCTTTACAGGGCAGACACTTGTCCGTTTTCTAGCCCTGAACGGGCAACATTTTTTCAGGTTCGGTAAAATTTCGGGTCGCGTTAGTAAACACATCACAAATAAGGTGTTAGTCAACCGATTTTAGTTAAATAAACAACACAATGAAGGGAAAAGCATGTAGAATATGTTACTCACATGATTGTTGTCGTTAATCCATATATGAACGCAAATATTTACGAAATACGGCATGTTGCTTGTGATTTTCCGTCATCTATACGGCAATTTACAAACAGATTTTCAGAATCATAATCACTTTCTTTAAAGTCCGACTCAGACTGCTAATGCAAAGTAACGCTTTGCACTGCTATCTAGCTCCGATTAATAGTCAACTTCGTGCCCTTTAATGTCATTTGCTTGCTTGCTTGTGTTTGTTGGCTTGAGCTCCAACGCGAAGTCCTGTATGTCGGATGAAGGCATCCTGTTGTCCAACATCAGTGTGATGTCATACAGGACCTGAGGTTTGCGTGAGTATCCGTTGTTCCATGTCTGGCTTATTGGTGTGCAGACTGGTGGTTCCTCGCCGTACAGGCAGACACTCTCCGACTTCGGAGGAATCGGCGATCCTATTGACTTCAGCCAGGACCCCGAAGGGACCTGTTGCCCAGGACGCTCGACAAGGACGCGTCAATAGGTCTTGGCCAGTATATAACCCGACCCTGGTGCCTTGGAAACACCTCTGCGTCCCTAATGTCATTTAAAATTAAACTAGTGAAATCTCGGCTATCACTTGAAGAATCGCCGAAATCCATTTTGAAAAACAGCGTAAAAATCCCGAAAACTATCAAAAATTGTCCTTAAAAGTCCGTTCAAATTCATACTATCGCGTTTACAAATGGCGGCCACGTTGTCAAGCTGTCGGCGAAAGCGAAAGTAGCCGTCGGAAGTGTCGGAAAGCCGAGAGATCGCGATTTTACAATGCATAATAGTATCGGCCGGAATCGGACGCTGTGACCTGTAAAGGGTTAATAGAAGGTTTCGAAATGCGTTAACAGTCGTAAAAACAGTTCCAAATGCAGACTGTTACAGTGATCACAGATTAATTACAGGCACATTGAGGGTAAAGTTAAAGAAAGTCAAGTATATAGCAGGAAACCCTAAGTATAACTTGTGCAAATTGAAAACTGACAAAGAAATACAAGATAATTTTAACATAGAAGTAAAGAACAAATTTGATTTATTGTCTGATCTAGAGATCCTATTTCAAGATGTAGATGATCAATGGGAAATGCTGAAGAATTCAATCAGTTGTGCAGCAGAAAAAACTATTCCAAAATTAAAGAAAGTGGGCCGTAAGACATGGATGACTGAAGAAATTTTACAAATAATGGAAAGAAGAAGACAGAACAAAAATAATCCTGCCAAATATGAAGAAATTCAAGAAAAGTCAGAACCTTATGTAGGGAGGCAAAAGAAACATGGCTTGAGAAAAATTGCGGAGAAATTGAAAAACAACACAACAGTAAAAATACGAAACTAATGCACAAAAGAATCCAGGAGCTTACTAATCAAAGAACACGTACATCAGCAGGCTGCCTAAAGACAAAAGATGGAAGAGTCATAATAGAAAAAGATCAGATCTTACATGTATGGTCAGATTACGTGAAAAACCTTTATGACGACAACAGAGACGAACACTACGATGTTCAAAATAATAATGAAGGACCAGCAATTTTGAAGATGGAGGTTCAGAATGCTCTTAACCATATGAAATCTGGCAAGACCCCCGGTTCAGACAGCGTCACAACAGAAATGATTAATGCTTTAGAAGAATATGGAATAGATAAAGTTACCAGTCTGCTTAATACAATATATGATACTGGAAATATACCTCATGAATTATGTAACTCTGTATTTATTGCAATCCCAAAGAAATCAGGAGCCTTGGAATGTGATCAACATCGAACAATTATTATAATGAGTCACATCACAAGGATTTTGCTAAGAATTATCATGCAAAAAATTAGGAGGAAAATACAACCTGAAATAGGAGAAGAACAATGTGGGTTTGTAGAAGGAAAGGTTACAGTAAATGCTGTGTATTTACTGAGAACCGTAATCGAACGATCTATAGAAGTAAACAACGATCTACACCTTTGCTTTATTGACTACACAAAAGCTTTTGATAAAGTGAGACATGTCGACATGATAAGGATGCTTGAAGATCTACAAATTGATGGAAAAGACCTTAGACTTGTAAAAAACATATATTGGAAACAACAAGCTGCCATAAGAGTTGATAATGAAGTAAGCCAATATCAGCCTATTAAGAGAGGTGTGAGACAGGGATGTGTAATGTCCCCAGATCTGTTTTCCCTGTACAGTGAAAGTATTTTCAGAAATATTGAAAATATGGAAGGAATCAACATTGGGGGACGATGCATCAATAACATTAGATATGCAGATGATACAGTCTTGATTGCAGACAATGAACAGGATCTGCAACATTTAGTAGATGCGGTTATTACACATAGTGAACAACGAGGGTTATAATTAAATTGTAAAAAGACACAGATTATGGTCGTCACTAGGAAGAACGAAATACCATAATGTAATATACTAGTAAATGGGAGTATTCTTCAACAAGTGAATAGGTACAATTATCTCGGAACAGTAATATCTGATGGGAGATGCCTTGAAGAGATTAGAACAAGAATCGCCATGGCAAAAGTAGCCTTTAGCAAGATGAAAAACATACTGACCAATAAAAAGATGTCAATTGAAACGAGAAAAAGAGTGTTGAGGTGCTACATAGAACCTGTACTTTTATATGGATGTGAAGCTTGGACAATGAGCAGTCAAGCTGAAAAACATCTGATGGCTGTAGAAATGTGGTTTCTGAGGAAAATGCAAAGAATCCATGGACAGCCAGAAAGACCAATGAACAAGTCCTTCAAGAAACAAATGAAGATCGTAAACTGATTAGAGACATTAGACGCAGACAGTCAAAAATTTTTGGGCATGTTATGAGAAGAAATGAATTGGAAAAATTGGTGACAGCTGGTAAGATCGAAGGGAACAGACCAAGAGAAAGACCTAGAAGCAAATACCTGGATGGCTTGGCCTCATGGCATGGTCGAGACAGAAACACTGAGCTGATCCACGACTCTGGTGATCGAGTGAGATGGCAGAACATGACTGCCCACGCTTATCGGCATGGCACATGATGAAGGATGGTGTGTGTCATCTACAACAGATAACACTGATGATGCATCTATGAATGTTATTTTCCACTGGTGATTCTGCATCTTCACTTCTGTATTGTTTTTTCACTATTCTTGTGTTTAGGCCTTCAGCCAGGATTTCATTATAATGAAGAATTGACATGATTGTACTCAGGACAGTCCCATAAGTGCTCAGACTTTCCTAGCAAATGTCCAAGACGCTTATTAATTGTTTTTGTTATGGGCTGGTTAGCTACACAAAGGCCTATTCTCGCCTGTGGTCATTATAAACAGTTTCTCACTTCAGTAGCTGCAAATGAGAAGATTCATCAACAGCTGGGGTGTAACCATGCACCAAACTATCATTTATTGCCCACAGTATATCCCCACATGTCTATCTTTTGTTGTTTCCATGCACTCCTGCATAACCTGGACAACAGATCCACACATGTCCGCTGAAGGTTTTTGACCCCAACGAGTGGCAGCCACTGATGCTATAGCCATCCATCATAACATTTCCAAAATAGAGACTGAGGGAGATAATAATTTCATTTAAAAGGGAAGTATTGGCAAACCATTATAGTGAATGATGAAGTAGCATTCTCTTATCTCCATTCTCATACTGATGCTTGTTATTTAATATGAGCCATTCTGCTCAGTAATGATTCTGCCTCATACTATCTGAGAAACGCCTCAACTCTTACCTCTCTTATTAGCTGAGAAACCCCTCAATTCTTACCTCTCATACTAGCTGAGAAATGCCTCAATTCTTACCTCTCATACTAGCTGAGAAATGCCTCAATTCTGATCTCTCATACTAACTGAGAAACGCCTCAATTCTTACCTCTCGTCAATCAATCAATCAATCATGTGCCATGCCGGAAAGCGTGGGCGGTCATGATTTGCCATTTCACTCGATCACCAGAGTCGTGGATCAGCTCAGTGTTCCTGTCTCGTCCATGCCATGTGGCCAAGCCATCCAGGTATTTTCCTCTCGGTCTTCCTCTTGGTCTGTTACCTCTCATACTAGCTGAGAAATCCTGAATTCTTACCTCTCATACTAGCTGAAAAATGCCTCAATTCTGATCTCATACTAACTGAGAAACGCCTCAATTCTTACCTCTCATACTAGCTGAGAAACCCCTCATGTTTGGCCACTCAGCACATATGAAACAGTATGCCCAAAAGCATCACGGAAGCCATGATTGCAGGATAGCTAGATGCCTGCATCAATCAGTATGCCCTATAGCATCATGGACGTCATGGTTGCAGGATGGCTAGATGCCTGCAGCCCACCAGTCATGGGTTTAAATCCACATTGAGGCAGGTTTTAAACATTGACCTGTGCATACAGGTCAATCCTGTCTAAAATAGGTACCAGGAAATGTTTGTGGAAGAGAAGGCAACCAGTATGATGTTGACCACATCCTCCTGGGCTGCCGGATGCTCTATACACATTTGGGTCGAGCATCTCATGCCTGATATGCCATTAAGTGTTTAAATGGAGCCCTTTTCTCTCTTTTTTTTTTTATTGCATCATCACACACACACACACACACCCCCCCCCCCCCCCCCCCCCCCAAAAAAAAATATCCATCACATGTTTAATTTTAAGTTCTGCCTCCCCATTGCATCAGTCTGCACTCTCTTCCATGTATGATGATCACCTGATGGCTTGTTGCTCCTGTTGCTGCCACTGGGTGTCCATTCTGCTGTCCTGGGCACATGTTCTCTTGTGATAATTCTATTAATAAACTACAAACATTCATTAACCGGAGCCTGTGCAGAATAGAACAACCAAATTGGTATGACAGAATCACTCATGCCGAGACAGATTTTAATGAGGAAAAGGCTCTGGCAATGGATAGGAGACACATTGAGAACACCTGATAATAGTATAAGTAGAAAATCCCTCTGGAAAGCACAGGGAAAATGAAATAGAGGAATACATTAAAACACATGGAGAAGAGAATTAGGGACAAATGAATAATATGGGAATGGCATGCAGGGAGCTTGGCATGAGTTGGTTGAGGGCCTGTGCTCCAGTGGTAGATAAAAGGCAGTACTATTAGAAGGCAGGTCAAGTCAAGGACTCTTTTACACACCTTGAGGTGTATGGTTCTAGCGCCCATGGTTTAACATAGACTAGTCGGTACTCAGTGGATGTTATCATACCTGCTGCCTTCACTTGCACAGACATTTCCTGGCACCAGTTGTAGCCTGGGTTGACTTGTGAGTCCAGGTCACTGTTTAAAACTTCAGCGTGATGGGGAGTCGAACACGTGACCACTGGACTGCTGCTGGCTACTGTGATACTATGGCTCCAAGTTTATAACTAAACCTCAAGAACATACATCCTCATGTGGATCATTTGTAAATGTAGTATTTGACACTAACCATCACATGAAATTACTCCATAGTTTTATCAACTGCAAGAACCACAATGATATCAGAGAAAATCTTATGTTAAGCTCTTGATTTTCAGACTGATCGACATCTTGATAAAATGCTGGGTAATAATCCACACATGCAGTATGCAGGAGCAAATATTAACCTTACTATTACAACCAATAAAATAACCTTAACGATTATGGAATCTGGAGAGGTAGGTGTTCTTTTAGCTAAATATATTCTTGTTTCTCAGTTGTTATCTGTTCTTTTCTTGTTTATTTTTATTTATGATCTAGTATCAGGTCTTAGTCAGATATTTTTTTAAGAAAGTTAGTTGCATATCCTTTACATGACTTAGCAGTCAACTCCAGCATTTATTCGCTGTTTGTGATCTGTCTCTTGATCTATGTTCAGTAGTTTGCCATTGTTTTCTGAACAACCAGCACTCATACCATTTCATAAAAAACCAAAGCAAGGCGGTCTGCTGCCAAATTGTCCACAGCTGTGTTTCAAATGCAGTACGAGGGATTGCGAACTGCGTCCACAACCCCTTCACCACGGAGCCGGCAGTCAGATATGACTGAGCTACTTTATGACAGTGGACAGTACTACCTGCTTTCTGTTAGCACTGAATATTGGGCAGCACTCACCAAACCTGACACTGGACAGTACTACCTGCTTTATGTTAGCACCAAATATTGGGCAGCACTCACCAAACCTAAAAAAAAAAAAAAAAAACCTGCACGCACACACACACACACACACACACACACACACACACACAGACAGACCACCCCCCCCCCCCCCCCCCCCAACAACTTCGGGTGGAGGAACATGATTGGCAAGGTACAGGCCTTATCCTGGTATGAGGAAATGCAGCCTGAAGACTAAATATGGCAGGACAGATCATGGCAAATGGTCTAGGATCGAAGCTCTGACAGGTGGACAATTAAAGCATTGCTTTGCTGATCCGGCAGCATGACTTGTTCCAGATGTATTGGCGTTACCTTTCATATGGATTAAACTAGGCAGACCAAGAGAGGGATCATGCTGCATGGGCAACACATGGTTTCTACACTTCCCCCCAATGACTTCATATGGAGAGATTATAACGCCATTTCTGGTCTTAACTGGTCTTGGAAGCTACCGACAAGGGTTGTAGTTATTATGTCTTTTTTGAAGCACAATGTAACAAACTTCTTTCAAGACAGGAAGGTGTCAACTTTATTTCTGCTTTGTGTGTATGTATCCACCAGGTTAAGTGAACAACTCTGCGGCTAAGCAGAGCAAGTTATTCACTCTTGTCAGTCAGAAATGGCTGTCAAAGGCAGAGGTAGAAGAATCCCATATGATGTGGATGGCAAAGGGAAACCACCCCATGATCCGCCCTAGTTTTCATGAATATCCACAGTTTAGAGTCAGTAAACGATGTTAATTCTTTATTAGGACATCCTCGTCCGGTAGTGACAGTCATGAGCCATAGGTGACACCAGACCATCATCCAGCTTCTGATGCCAAAATCACAACAAATAAATTTAAAATAGGGAATACATTTAAAATAGGAACATGGAATGTTAGGACATTAAATGAGTTGGGAAAGTTGAACAATGTTTTAAGAGAAATAGCATGAAAATTAATATCCAAGACATAAGTGAGATGAGATGCGAGGGATCGAGTACAATTATAACCAACAAACACACAATAATTTATTCTGGAGGGAATATACACGAATAAGGAGTAGGTCTATTTGATACCAAAAAAAAAAACAGCCAAGTCAATTTATGGTTAGTAGTGTATTTCAGATAGAGTTATTATGGTCAAAATCAAAGGCTCACCAGCAGATATAAATATTATACAATTATTTGCACCAATAAAAAACAGTGGTGGTGAAGAAATACAACACTTTTATGATGAAATAGAAATGATGATAGCTCAAATTAGATCACAAGATATAAAACTAATACTAGAAGATTTTAATGCAAAAGTATGAAAGGGAAAAATTGAGGATGACTCCATTCATCAAGCAAGCAAAGAAATATTACTGGAGAGAAGCCAAAAAGCTAAGAAATAATGGATGACTGAAGAAATCTTAAAGTTGATGGACAAAAGAAAACCAAGTAAAAATGACAAATAAGAATATAATAAGATAAAAAAGAAATAAGAGATAAATGTGTGAAGGCAAAAGAAATTTGGTTAAACGGGCAGTACAAGAAAATTTAGTTAAATTCTATGAAAGATAAAGTAAACACAGGCTGTTTGAAATAAAAAAACAGGAAAGATATTTGAGTAAGGTGCTATAAGGAAGAGATGGAATGAGTATATAAGAGAATTGTCTGATGGTGAAAGGGAAGAATTAACAGAAGAAAGTAACTTAGACGATCCGCCTATCTAAAAGAAGTCGCTGATGCTGTCAAGCACATGAAGAAAGGAAAAACAGCCGGGCCAGATGGAATCATAATAGAAGAATTAAAAGTGCAATACTGGGAGAATTTTGAGTAGAAAAAAATATTAACCAAGGTTGTTTGATGATATTTACAGCAGTGGATATTTACCGAGTGATGTGCTGAAATCTGTATTTATAGCTATACCAACAAGACCAGGAGCAACTGAATGTGAAGATTTTCGTACAGTTAACATCATAAAACAAGTCACTAAGCTTCTACTCAATTATAATGAAAAGAAAGACAGACAATACACATGGAAATTTATGAAGAGCAGTATGGATTTATGTAAGGAAAAGGTAAAAACAATGCAATATACACATTAAGAACACTAATAGAAAAATCAATAAAGACACAGAAAGATATATATTTGTGCTTCACAGATTATACCAAGGCATTTGATAAAGTAAAACGTGATGAACTGATTAAAATGTTAGAAGATATCAACATTAATGGGAAAGATTTCAGAATAATAAATAATATTGACTGGTATCAGGTAGAAGCAATTAAAAGGGGAATTCATTCATTCAGTAGCATATCCTCAGAGTAGGCACGGACACCACCTCTTGGAGTGGCATTATTGGAAAGCATGGAGTCAGAAATTGTAACAGCAATGGACTCCGCCTCCTTCAGACATGTGCCGAACATGATCTCCTGATTACGAACACAATTTTCCGTCTCCCCATGAGAAATAGGACATCGTGGATGCACCCTCGCTCGAAACACTGGCACCTCATTGACTATGTCATCGTCAGGAGGAGTGACAGACAAGACGTTCGAGTGACAAAATCCATGTGTGGTGTTGAATGTTGGACAGACCATCGTCTCATTGTCTCAAAAATAAACATTCACATCAGGCCACCATGGCGTCCTCAAGGGGTGAAAATGCAAAAAAAGCTAAATGTCACCCGCCTAAACAGCAAGAAAATGCAGCAGTCGTTTGAAAATATGCTGGAAGACCGCCTCAAGCCCAATGCTGCAGCTAAACAGGATACAGAAACAGAATGGAGAGCCCTAAAGGACATAATTTATACAACACTGCTATGGAAATCCTGGGTCCAGCCCCCCGAAAGCATAAAGACTGGTTTGATGAAAATTCCGAAGACATCAACCAATTGCTGGCCGAGAAACATCTTCTCCTCAAGGCACATTTGAATGACCCGAAGTCAACATAAAAAAAGATGCCTTCAAGAACATTCAGAGAGTAGTGCAGCAGAAACTTTGGCACATGCGGGACTCCTGGCTGAGCAGCAAAGCTGATGAAATTCAGGGCTTTGCTGACAGACATGATATGAAAAACTTCTACGACTCACTGAAAGCGGTCTATGGTCCTACATCACCAGGCATAGTTCCCCTCCTCAGTGCAGATGGGGGAACATTGGTCACCGATAAGAAAGAAATCCTCCAACGCTGGGCAGAGCATTTCAGCAAAATCTTAAATGCAACTTCCTTCTTCGATGATGAAACCATCAACTGCCTTCCTCAAGTTCCCACCAATGAGACACTTGGTGACCTGCCAACCATAGTGGAAGTAAACAAAGCCATCCAGCAACTCTCCAGCGGCAAGGCACCTGGTCCTGACTCCATCCCGGCAGAGATATACAAGGCAGGTGGGCCGGTCCTAACAGAGCAGCTTCACCAAGTCTTTACAAACGTATGGGTGAACGAGACCATGCCACAAGATTTCAAGGACGCGTCAATAGTCCACCTTTACAAACATAAAGGAAACCACCAATCCTGTGACAACCACCGAGGCATCTCCTTCCTTTCAATTGCAGAGAAGATACTCGCCAGAATTCTTCTCAATCGCCTCACAGCCCATCTCGATCAAGGTCTTCTTCCTGAGAGTCAATGTGGCTTCAGAAAAGAACGTGGAACTGTTGACATGATTTTCGCTGCAAGGCAGCTGCAAGAGAAATGTCAGGAACAGAACTGCAAAATGTTCTCCACTTTCATTGACTTTACCAAGGCTTTTGATACAGTCAGCAGAGAAGGACTGTGGAAGATTATGGCAAAATATGGCTGTCCACGAAAGTTTGTCCAAATAGTGCGGCTATTTCATGATGGCATGCAGGCAAGAGTACAGGAATATGGTGAACTGTCTGAACTCTTTCCTGTCACCAATGGAGTGAAGCAAGGATGTGTCCTGGCACCAACACTGTTCAGCCTCATGTTTTCAGCTATGTTGATGAATGCCTTCGAGAACGATGACATTGGAATAGACTTGTGAGAACTTATCAAAACTGAGTTTTATATCAACTACCGTATGGATGGAAAGTTATTCAATCTCAGAAGGCTGAAAGCTAAAACCAAAATTAACAGCGACACCGTCAGAGAGCTCCTGTTTGCTGATGATTGCGCTCTATACGCCAACTCAGAGGCAGACATGCAACAATGTTTCAGCTTTCTCACATGCCTGTGCCAACTTTGGGCTCAATATCAACTTGCAGAAGAATGTAGTTATGTACCAGCCAGCTCCAGGGAATAATCACACTGTGCCGAATATTAAAGTGAATGATCATGGACTAAGTGTTGTGGACAAATTCACCTATCTTGGCAGCACTGTGTCACAAGCTGCCACAATTGATGACGAAGTGAATGGAAGAATCTCCAAGGCCAGTGCGGCCTTTGGCAGACTGTACAAGAATGTATGGGACAGAACTGGAATAAGCCTGCAAACAAAGCTAAAAGTCTATAAAGCAGTTGTATTATCCACACTGCTATATGCTTGTGAAACCTGGACTGTTTATCAGCGACACGCTAGGAAATTAAACCACTTCCACACAGTCTGCCTAAGGAAGCTACTGAAGATTAAATGGCAAGACAAGATTCCAGACACTGAAGTCCTAGAAAGAGAGTCCATGCCAGTATCCACACTCTACTGATGAAGAATCAGATTCGCTGGGCTGGTCACTTGACTCGCATGCCAGATCACAGGCTCCCTAAACGAATTTTTTACAGCGAACTGCGTTGTGGTAAACGCTCCCAAGGTGGCCAGAGGAAACGCTTTAAAGACACTCTGAAAATCTCACTGAATGCTTTTGGAATTCATCATGACACCTGGGAGGCTGCAGCCAGAGACTGAAATTCGTGGCGTGCATCATTACGCAAGGGTGCAGTCATATATGAGGCAACCACGACTGCAAGAGCTGTGAAGAAAAGGCAGGACGGAAAAATAACTGCAGGAAATCCTCCTCCAGAGACGTCAAGCATTCTTTGCCCACATTGTCAAAGAACATTTTGAGCCAAAATAGGCCTTATCAGCCATCTGAGAACCCACGGCTCCATACCTTCAACCCCACTGGATGAAATGAATGGTCATCATCATTCTTGATGGACAAACAACAGCATGTCCTTTGCAGAACCTCGCTCCCATAACAACCTTCTGGAAAACCTCTCAGGCATAAGCAAGATGTTCCACGTCCGATACACCCATCTGGAGATCATCTGCCACATCCTGCACCCATCTTCTCTTTCGCCTTCCTCTTCCTCTCTTCCCAGGCATAAACTCCTCCATTATTGTTCTCTCCAACTTTCATGACGTTACAAGTGACTAAAATATTTCCATTTTCTTTGTTTTATCGTCTTTAGTAGCCTACCTTCTTCAATATTCAGCTCTTGAAGTATGGATGCATTTGTTTTCTGTATCCAAGATGTTCTTAGAACCTGTGTATAACATTTATGTTCAAAAGCATGGAAAATAAAGAGGGTGATTATGAACTGATAAAGCTAGGAGTACGACAGGTATGTGTTTTGTCACTAGATCTCTTCACTCTCTATGGGAAAGTAATAATGAGAGAAATCAAAGAGAGGCCAGGAATACTAATCGGATATTATAATATAAACAAACTATGCTAAGCAGATGACACAGTATTGATGGTGGATTGTGCAAAAGATCTACGACAACTGTTGGACATCGTAGTAACAGAGAGTGCAATGAAAGGACTCTCCTTGAATATCAAGAAAAAAGTAACAGTGGTGATATCCAAGAAAAAAGTGACACCAAAATGTGAAATGGAAATAGAAGGGAACATTCTTAACCAAGTGGATAATTTTAAACACCTAGGAGCAATTATAATATCAGATGGAAGATGCACAACAGAGATTAAGAACAGAATAGGGCAAGCAAAAGCAAATGAAAAGTATCTTATGCAATAAGTCACTATCAATGAAAGAAAGAGAGTGCTGAAATGCTACATAGAACCTGTTTTACTGTAGGGCAGTGAATCTTGGAATGTAAAATAACAAATTAGGAAGAACTTGGAAGCAACAGAGATGTGGTTCCTGAGATGATTGTTGCGAATTCCTTGGACTGACAGAGTAACTAACAACGACTGCCTGAAAGAGGCTAATGAAACTAGAACATTATATACAACAATAAAATGGAGACAAACAGCTTTCTTTGGTCATGTGATGAGAAGAGAGGCATTGGAGAACATCGTGATGACTAGAATGATCAAGGGGAAGAGAGGCAGAGGCAGACCAAGAGAAATGATGCTGGATGGACTGAGACACTGGCAAGGAGGAATATCAGCAGAGTTGATCCAGAACACCAAAGACAGAGATCTGTGGAGAAACCTAAATACCTATGGACACCAGCTGGCAAGGCACCTGATGATGATGATGATTAGAAAAAGGTAGTAGTGGACAGACATCATCGCATATGCCAGTTGACAAGGCATGTACTGATGATGATGATGATGAATTCTTATCACTGCTGTTCTTACATCTTGTAAATTCTAACTAGACCAGCATTTTATATGGCTACCTACTGAAGTAACAGTTTGTATGTTTCTTCTTCTGCGTTCATCCGGAGAGTGTTTTTATGCTACACCTTTTCTCTCGCTCGTTATCCAAAAAGCATAGCAGACTCACAGAAGCAACAAAGGAACTGAGCAACCACAGGCGTCCTTGACAATCATACTTTTAATACATATGATTGCGACAGCCGACAATATCACCAGGTCCCATATTGCAGGTGATTCATAATAATGTCAATAATATAAATCTTGTCGCTGACTACAATTTGATAATGTTCGGATTACCAATCGGTTCCGTGGACTGTCATTCCACGGCACTCAGGTATACTGCCTAGCTAAAGAACATTCATTTACTTGTCTTCTCAGTGGCTGGCGAGCAGTGACCTTGAGTTGACATTCGATGCCGAACTGCGAACACTTTTCATGCAGTTCGGGTAACTGGTTTGACACAACTGTCCCTCACAGGTTCTGGCTGTTATACCGATGGCCATCTTTGTATAGAACTCTGCGCTCTTACAAACCATTATCTCAATTCGCCATTGTAACACTTACACAAGTCTTTCATGACTTTTAATAAGAAACACTTCCTCACGGCAGAATATCTTTCGAACACTTCCTCTCTCTGTCAACCCGCAGACCTGACTAACTCTAAGTTGTTTCTTTTCTCGTGAACTAGGCTGTTCTGGTCACGTGATACGCAACTTTCTAAGTAGTTTCCCTCATCATCATGTGCTCTGATCTGCCTTTACACGCTTTATTAGAATTGTTCTGTTAACCTTCTGTTAACCCGTAAGCTTAATGCTGTAAGCCCTATATTGCTACATGGCATTTTGGACGTGATTGCGTTGTGCATGTTTACAGCAGAGCTGCGTTCTTGCACTGTTAGGCTGACACATCCAACTTCTGTAGGCATTTGTTGACCGGGTTAACCTTCCCAGGGTTTGTATGTTTGATACAGTGAGGAACATTCGGGTTGAATCCTAATAGGACATCCATAAACCATTGTAATTGAATGAAAACCATTTAATAATTTTGTTAGAAGCTAAACATTGTATTGAGCTATAATTTCCTTGCAATCAGTTTCTGTTTGTGCAAACTTTAATACTTTTCTTTCTGCAATCACAGATAATTGCTGATCATCCTTTGCATGTTGTGTCTTTTGCTTCGGGAGGTGATGTGGTAAGCTTGTTGTCAAGACTCCTGAGACTAACATATTGTATGCATTTGCATATGTATGCTTGTGTTTGTTCATAAGTACGAGGGCGAGTCAATAAGCAAGTCACACAGTTCTGTGGGATGGCAGGTAAATGTAGTTGGTGTTTTCTACAGGTGTCATTAGGTGACAGCAACATCGAAGTTTATATTCCCGTTCGTCAGGTGGCGCTAAGTGTCTCATGAGCATGAACAAAATGGCAACTGTACTTACGGAGTGTACAACCAAAAAGCAACGTACTGTTGTGTGTTTTGTGTGGGCAAAAGGACTGCCTGTAAAGGACATTCATAAGGAAATGCTTCCTGTTTATGCTGACAAATGTTTGTCCCGTAAAGCGGTGCATAGCTGGGTAGAAAAGTTTTCTCAAGAGCGCTCTAAAATTGTTGATGAAATCTGATCTCATCATCCTGTTGAGTTTGCAACAGAAACATCCGTGCAGCGGGTGGAGGAGATGATTAGAGGTGACAGGCAAGTAACGATATACTCTGTAGCATCTGCAATAGAGTGCTCACATGGTTCAGCATACAGCGTAATGTTTGATCGATTGAAATTTAAGAAAGTGGGTACCCAGACAATTGAAGGAGGAACACAAAATGAACCGATTTGGCCTGTCCTTGCATCATCTCTGTCGATACGAAGATGAAGGAGAAGACATGCTGAACAGGATTGTTACTGGGGACAGATCATGGGTGCATCACTACCAGCCTGAATCAAAGCGTGCTTCAGTGCAATGGAAACATCCTTCTTCGCCTTGTGTCCAAAAATTCAAGGTTACGCCATCAGCAGGGAAGGTTATGCTGACAGTGTTCTGGGATTGTCAAGGAGTGCTTTTAACCAATTTCAAGAAGAAAGGTGACAATGTGAATTCTGAATCGTACTGTGAAGTTCTATCAATGCTTCATGATTCAATTTGAAGAAAACGTCCAGGACTGCTGACTAGAGGAGTGTTGTTTCTTCATGACAATGCCAGACCACATACGGCTTGATTAACTCAGGAGAAAATTAACCATCTAAGCTAGGAAGTTCTGGAACATCCACCTTACAGCCCTGACTTAGTCCTAGCGATTTCCACCTTGGCGGGAGACATTTCACGAATGACGCCGAAGTTGAATGTGAAGTGAAAACTTGGTTTAGAAAACAGAGCACATAGTTCTATGCAGCCGGTTTGGGAGGACTGATAAAACGATGGTAAAAGTGCATCAATGTTGGTGGAAATTATGTTGAGATATAAAGGGGACAGTGTATGTATAAAAATAAACTGGTTTCGTTATCATATTTAGTTATTTTTCTACAGCCATTTGTGACTTATTTATTGACTACCCTTCGTATGTTTGTGTGTGTGTTTTCGAATGGTAAATTAGCAATGTTGTTTGTTTATCTATTTATTATTATAATTATTTGTTTTGTTGTTGTTGCTACATAAGTCTGTACATCTCTTTGCTGCAAGATTTCTCTCCATCCCCAATGTTGCTAAAGTCCACAATATTCAGTTATTTTAGATCAGTTCTGAACTGTCTTTCCAATGTTTTACCTGAAATTCCCATTCTATAGTACACTGCTTGGACCCATTCATTCACTAAGGATAAACATCTTAATCTATTGAATTCCATAATATATACACCTGATGGGTATGTATACATTTATATCAGTTCTGTGTTTGTTCTTATCCTCTGTATATTCCTATTAATGTCTTTGTCAGGATAAATTGCTCTTCTACTTGTGTGTGCTGTGTTGTTCAAAATACTGCATTTGATAAAAAGTTTTAATAGTTGATAAAGTATACAGTAAAATGCTGATGTATCTGACAAATCACCATGTAAACATCAGATTGGTTTTGAGAAACCAGCACACAACCAATGCACAGTAACTTTATATGAATTTGTCACTTGCAATAATAAATTATGATCTAGAAATGAATTAACACTAAAATCAGAAGAAATCAGCGACAAGAAGAGTATTGCTACTAGAGAATATCTGAAAAAATAAAAGGCATTGTGCTAACTGGACATGCAAAAATAAAAAAAATAAAAAATAAATTAGACATTGAGTCACTAAATGTGGTTACAATTCTGGACTATCTAGTCACGGTGAAATAAACTAAATGGTGGCTACTTCTTTTAAAGGATTTTCCTGTTTTCCTGCAAGAGAGAGAGAGACACACACACGCACGCATGTGCGCGCGCGTGGAAAGAGAGGGAGAAATATTTATTGATTAATTGATTTCACTGCTCATGTGTCTCCAGCTTAAAACTGTCACAGTCAGGTCAACATTATAATTGTACATTTATCTTCTTTCTGGACATCACACATTATATATGATTATAGATACCTTCCTGGCTGTTACTTTCTGGATATCACACATTATATATGATGATAGATACCTTCCTGGCTGTTACTTTCTGGATATCACACATTATATATGATGATAGATACCTTCCTGGCTGTTACTTTCTGTATATCACACATTATATATGATGATAGATACCTTCCTGGCTGTTACTTTCTGGATATCACACATTATATATGATGATAGATACCTTCCTGGCTGTTACTTTCTGGATATCACACATTATATATGATTATAGATACCTTCCTGGCTGTTACTTTCTGGATATCACACATTATATATGATGATAGATACCTTCCTGGCTGTTACTTTCTGGATATCACACATTATATATGATGATAGATACCTTCCTGGCTGTTACTTTCTGGATATCACACATTATATATGATGATAGATACCTTCCTGGCTGTTACTTTCTGTATATCACACATTATATATGATGATAGATACCTTCCTGGCTGTTACTTTCTGGATATCACACATTATATATGATGATAGATACCTTCCTGGCTGTTACTTTCTGGATATCACATTATATATGATGATAGATACCTTCCTGGCTGTTACTTTCTGGATATCACACATTGTATATGATTATAGATACCTTCCTGGCTGTTACTTTCTGGATATCACACATTATATATGATGATAGATACCTTCCTGGCTGTTACTTTCTGGATATCACACATTGTATATGATTATAGATACCTTCCTGGCTGTTACTTTCTGGATATCACACATTATATATGATGATAGATACCTTCCTGGCTGTTACTGTTTGTGCCCATGCACATCTGCATGCATGGATTGTTTCACACTTTAAATGTGCTGAATAAATATTCTTTCTGTTTAAATTTGTTTTTGACCCAGCAATGTTTTGGCCCTTCAGTAGCATTTAGTGCTATCTGTATATATGTACAAATAAATATGTGTATCTTTTTGTGCAGACTTTATGAAGTCTGTTAAATGCAATTGTTGAAAGCATTCACACTATATTTCAGGATACACTGGACTTTGTGTCATATGTAGCCAAAGACCCTGAATATGGCCGTGCATGCCATGTGCTGGAATGTGGTGGTGGCTTGGCAGAAGATGTAGTCACAACCATAGGTCAGGCATTTGAGCTGCGCTTTAAGCAGTACTTGAAAAGACAACCTAAAACTGGTCAGCTGCCTGACAGGTAAGCTCTAAGCAGAGGAAGCCAATTGTTGAAAGCTTGTGCCACGATAAGGCACAACAGATAACTATCTGTTTTTCTTTATATTGATTTATGATCAAAATATATCTAGTTGTTTTTTTAATACCCATATTATTTGTAAATTATTGTGTTTCAGTATATGTCCTTACATTAAGCATATTTCATATTTATTATTATCAAAATCAGTTGTGCAGCATTGAAGTTAGTGGTTCATCATCTGAAGTGGGTTTCTGTTTTTATTGTATATTTTTCATGACTAAATACTATGCCAACTGATACTTAAAGCCTGATCTGCCCTACCATGACATTTTGTCTTTAGGTTGCATTTCCTCACACTAGGATAAGGCCTATACCCTCCCATTTGTGCTCCTCCACCTGAAGCCGATGGCATAATGTGGGGTGTCCGGTTTGGTGAGCACATCCCAATATTTGGCGCTAACAGAAAGCAGGTAGTACCATCTACTGTTATGCGCTAGCTCAGTTATATATGACTGAGTCCTGACTAAGCTCTGGCAGGCAGACAGTTAGAACATTGCTTTGCTGATCCAGCAGCTTCTGACCTTATCTTGTTTTAGATGTATTGGTGTTACCTTTCCTCTGGAGTAGACTGGGCAAGCTGAAAGGGGGATCATGCTGCATGGGCAAAACATAGTCTCTGCAATTCAGCCCAGGCTTTGTGCTATTGAGAGCTACAACTTCATTCCTGGTCCCCGCCATGGGTTGTAGTTATTGTGTCTTTTTTTAAGCACAATGTAACAAACTATTATCTGTCATGCTATCATTGTGCATTAGTTTAGCATACGCTGGTCATATCTGGCAACATACGAGGGGAAGTCTATAAGTATGTCATAAATGGCTGTAGAAAAGTAACTAAATATGATAACAAATTGAAACCAGTTTATTTTTATACATACATTATACCTTTATTTCTCAACATAGTTAGTTAGTCGCGGTTCCAACTTCACGGCAACGGGTTGTCCCCATTTTGCTTCGTTCCTGTGCCAGTGAATATCACACAAAATGCTCCTCACTGCCCTATGTGAACAATGGAATTGACAGGAGTGTCGGCAAGCCAACAGCCCGCGAAAGCGCCGCACAAAGCATGAACTCCGTAGCTACAGCGACGACTCCCAGCAGTCTCCTTAAAAAAGCACTCGTGAACCGAAAAGGCAAACCAGTCAGTCCAGCAACAGCCGGCCGTCATCGTTCCGAATATGCAGTTCACGCTAAAAGCAACTGCGGACAGATGCAAAAGCACTCCACGCAAAATTCACAGCTCAGTGTCACGCCACGCACTCACTCAGTAGCAGGGCGACGGAACCATAGCCTCCTTAGTTGCCTATTACGACATGCATGGTAGGCAACAGTGTTACTATTCTTTGCTCCCCGTATGGGCCCCGGCAACATGTGACAACATAGTTTCCACCAACATTGATGTATTTATCCCATGGTTTTATCAGTCCTCCCAGACCGGCTACATAGAACTGGGTGCTCTGTTTCTCGTAAACCATGTTTTCACTTCACATTCAACTTCGGCGTGAATCGTGAAATGTCTCCTGCCAAGGTGGGTTTCAGTGGACCAAATAGGTGGAAATCGCTAGGGGCTAAGTCGGGGCTGTAAGGTGGATGTTCTAGAACTTCCCACCTTAGTTGATTATTTGAATGTGAAGTGAAAACGTGGTTTAGAAAACACAGCACGCACCCTCTTAGATAATAAGTCAGCAATATTTGCAGGATGTGTTTAGGGTTGTCAACTCTATTTCACTCAGGTGGTTATCAGTGTAGGAGACTTGGACAGTATGGGTAGCTAAGTTGCCTACAGTGGCTTGTTCTTAGGTGGAAAAGATTTCTGTGCTGTTTATATATATATATATATGGTTGGTGAATGCTCTCAGATCTGTTGTCTGTATTCATGTATTTATTCCGCTGAGAGATGCACAAGTAATTCTCATTTAATTTATTAGGGGAACTTTTTCTTTTCATAAAAGTTCAAAATATACAAAAACTAGCTTTGTTAACCCAGACATTCTTAGATAACCTATCATGTAACTTTATTGTATCTGTATTCCTGTTGCTATTCTCATTTCAGATGTTTAGAAGTTGATAACATGTATAACTTCATAAATAGATTTGTATTAACTAGGTTTGATTGATTATTCATGGCAGGCAAGGAGACAATCCTGCGTTTGTAAGTGAAAGCTGGGGAAATGGGGAGGACTACTACAATGATAACCCTGATGCTGTTGCCCCAGATCCGAACTTACCTGTTGATGTGTCAACATCAGTTATACCACCTCTGCCTGGGTATACTGTAACAAACAAAGTATGTGAATGTTGTAGAAATAAACTACATAGGTAGTTAAGGCTGCAGTCCACAAAGTAGGAGAAGCCTTTATTGTTGTTGTGTTGTTGCTGTCCTAAAGCTATCTTCTCTTGCAAGCAAATGCTATTCTCAGCAACATGGTTTACTGGGGCTCATATAAATACCCATAGAACTAGTTGCTAATTGTTAAAATGTATGTAGTAGGTTTTCCCTAACATTTGAACATCTGGCACATTTTTCCAGAAAGTATTTTGGTAGTTTCAAATTTGTGAGAGCAATGTCTGTACAGGAGGGCGTGATGGGAATTTATATTAAGTTACTATCGACTCTAGAAAGATCTGTAAACTGGAAAATAAGACTTCTGTTAACCTTTCATAATTTGAATTTAGGTTTTTGTTTTTGCTTCAGTGTGCATCTTTTCCTTGTTCTCCTATGTCTGTGGCTAAAGATAACCACATATTATAACTGAATAACCCTTACTGTACAATAGTTAAAGACATGCTCGATCTATGAGTCATCTTATCAAGTCTCTGCATTTGTTAGAACACAAATAATTGGTAACCTATTAGGTAACGTGGTACATTTGGTTTTTTGAGAAACTTGTGTATTGTTTCCCTGGCTTAGCACTGCTGCTAACTTATGTGAAAGTCAGTACACGTATGTGGTTCTGCATAGTTTATTAATGCTTTATTTCTGAGTTATTATTTCTGTTGTATTCTATTCTGTCCTTAGACCCATCTTATTTATTGTTTGCATCATGTTGTCTTTCACAGTATCCAGAGGCCATTTTTGTAATTGGATTAACATACATTTCTATGTTACAGACTGGTGAATCCAGTGAAGAAAAACTTATCAATGGTAGCATAAATAGAGGTTGTGAACTAGACAACAAAGGTAAGGCCATGGCTTAAGTTCTTGTATTGTTCTTCTGTCGATCTAAGTCTTTGTTCTTATTGTGCCAAGATCTTGTTTGTTCCTATCTTGGAGTAAGTCATTGTTTGTTCTTCTCATAATGTTAAATCATTGTTCTTATTAAGGTGTAAGATCTTGTTTGTTCTTCTCATAGTATTAAGTCCTTATTTTTTTTTTCCAGTGTTAAGTTATTGTTCTTCTCATAGTGCTAAGTTAATGTGTGTTTTTTTTTAAGTCATGGTTTAAGTCTTTGTTTGTTCTGATCATGATGTAAGTCCCTGTGTGTTCTTCTCTTGGTGTAAGTTCTTGTCCGTATAATGGTGTATGCCCTTATTTGTTTTAAGGTATTATTTCATGGTTTTTCTTACAATGTTAAGTACTTGTTTGTGCTTCTCATAGTGTAAGGTGTAATTCCATGATTTTTCTTCTCACAATGTTAAGTCCTTGTTTGTTCTTCTCATAATGTAAGATCTTTGTTTGTTCTTGTTACAGTGTTAAGTCTTTATTCTTCTCATAGTGTAAGTCTTTATTTGCTCTTCTCATAGTGCAAGTCATTTTTATGTTCTTATGGTGTTAAGTCCATATTTGTTCTTCTCACAGTGCAAGTCATTTTTTTTTTCTTATCGTTTAAGCCCTTATTTGTTCTTTTTATAGTCTAAGTCTGTGTTTGTTCTTCTTATAAAGTAAGTAAGTTTTGTGTTCTTTTGGTGTAACTCCTAGTTTGCTTCTACCATTTTGTAATTCCCTGTTGTTATCATGATGTAAGCCCTTTTTTGTTCTTATCATAATTAAGTTCTTGCTTTTTCTGTCTACAGAAGATGAGAACAGAGCAGAGAAAATAAGTAGAGTAGTTCAGATATCTTGTGAGACTTAAACTCTGACAGCAGTACTGTGACCCTCGAAATGATCTGCTTTTAGTGCTAGAGATGGGCCAAAAAACATGTAGATAAATACTATTACAGAAATACTCTGCACAAAAAGAAGACAGTACTGTTGAATCAACAGCTTTGGCTATAGATAACAGACTCCTCTTTATACCTAATGTAGGGACCAGCAAAAGAAAAAAAAACACATTTGTATACATTTATGGAAAGTATTGTGAATCCTGGATTTAAGGAACCCTGATTAAATGGAAATCAGATGTTAAAGACAAACACTAATTTTATTGTTTAATCAACAATATATGTCATAAGATATTACAATGATGGTCTCTATGTGTTGCTTTGGTGTTCTCTAAGGATTATAATGATTCTGTCCTGATCATTCACATTGATTCCCTTGATCTATAGGTCAGTTAATTTTCCAGCAACAGAAAGAAAACTAACCAAAACTTCAAACTTCAGCATAATCATCTCATCACATCTCATCATGTTCCTCTTGTACCTTGCGGTGTCGAGGTGAAGTATAAACTTCGTGAGATTGCCCGAGTATGGGCTTCACATATCGATATTCCCATGGACTCTGCTATTCCCTCCATCCAACGTTTACGTGGTCTGCCTCTTCCTCTGATTCCATCTGGTCTGTAAATCATTGCTTGTTGTGGTATGCTGTTGACTGGTAACCTACTTGCATGGCCAAACCATTTGACTTGCTGTTTTCTGATAAAATCTGGTGCTGGTTTAACCCCCACTTTAGTCCTGATTTCTTCATTTCTGATCTTATCTCTTCTTGATACGTTGAGCATTCTTCTCAGGAACCTCATTTCTGTTGTTGTGATTTTTCTTTTCTCTTTTTCTGTCATTGTCCAGGTTTGGCATTGGTAGCACAGAGTTGGCAGGAAGATTGTGTTGTAAAGTGCTTTCTTAGTAGTTATTGAAACATGTTTGTTCTTTAGTATTGGTGCCATTTGTCCAATGAGTTGATTTGCCTTATTGCACCTATTTTCGATCTCGTCTTCTGATCTGCCATTTGATGATATTATACTTCCTAGATACTTGAAACTCTTTACTTGTTTCAAGGGATGTTCATTTAGGTGAATTGTTGTTGTTTGTTCTTCTTTAGTTATAGTCATTACCTCTGTTTTGCTTGTGCTAATTTTCATGTTATGTTCCCTACACATTTCGTTTAGACTATTCATGTGGTCTTGTAATTCAGCTTCTGATTTTGCTATTAGTGCTTGGTCATCCAAGCATAATGCATTCAGCATAATGATTTTCATAAAACATAAAAACAGATAAAAATGTATATCATGTAAAAACATATCTGTCAATGATGTTACATAAAATCTTCTTTCTGTCACACATGTAAAATCCACATTATGTTGGTTATTGTCGTGGTTCAGTAACAGACTTATATTCTGACATTGGCAGCTGCCTCAGATGTCATGCTTTCTTCCTCCATTGTATAAGGGGTGTTCATTTGAAATCCGTTAGTGCTGCACCACGCGTAATTGCGTACGTTGAACATGATCATGTCATAGTCATGTGATAAGTACTGACCAATGAATAAAAGAGCATGTGCTTATTGTCCCATGATGCATAGGTTCTGTTTCTGACCGTTGAGAAAATGGCCGGGTTGATCCAAAATCCGTCTAAAGAAGCTCAAAGAGCTGTGATTCAGTTTCTTTCATTTGAAGGATGTCGACCAGTGGACGTTCATCGAAGAATGCAGGCGGCGTACGGTAAAAAATGTGTGCCGAAGACAACAGTGACAGACTGGGCACGAATGTTTCGGAAAGGACGTCAGTTCACGACAGATCTTCGACTGCTGGGTCAAGCGCATATTGTTGCAACAGAAAAAACCATCGCCACAATTGATGTAGCAGTACAGATGAATCGATGTTGAAGCATACGTTCGGCTAGCGAAAGAATTTGATGTGTTAATTGGGACAATTCAAAAAGTCGTTTGTAAGAAACTGCAATATCGGAAGTTGTGTTCACAGTGGGTACCACGGATGTTGACCATCCACCAAAAAGAGGAACGCATGGGATGGTGTTTGAACCACTTGCTGCGTTACAGAGTGGAGGGTGATGCATTTCTCTTCTGCATAGTCGCAGGTGATGAATCATGATGTCACCACTTTGAGCCGAGCAGCAAAAGAGAGAGCATGCAATGGAAGCATGCTTGATCACCAGAAGCCAAAAAATTCAAGTCACAGGTTTCCGCTGGTAAGGTTATGCTAAGAGCATTTTTTGACCTTGAAGAACTATTGTTGGCTGACTTTAAAGAACCTGGTGTCAACATCAACTCTGCCCACTACTTGCAAACACTAGACGAGCTGCAAAAAGCTATCAAGAATAAACGACCCGGCATGCTTTCTCGCGGTGTGATTTTGTTGCACAATAATGTTTGTCCGCATATCGCAAAGGTTGTGCAGGAAGCATAAGCAAGGAAGAAGTGGAAAATTCTGCTACATCCAGCCTATAGTCCTGATTTGTCACCGTGTGATTTTCATTTGTTCGGACCTCTAAAAAAAGCTCTCAAGGGGCAACAATTTCACACAGATGCAGACGTAATGAACGCAGTAAACCACTTGGTTCAGTGAGCAACCGCAATTCTTTTTTGCAGACAGCATTCGCCGCCTACCTAAGCAATGGAATACTTGCTTGAATGCCTATGGCAACTTCTTCTGACCAACCCATGGTGAATAATTCATTGAAAATTAATGCTTTGTTTAATTCTACCACACCTGTTAATATTTCTTTCATGCTTTTGTAATAAAACCATTGGAACGGGTTTCAAATGAGCGTCCCTAATATTATAAAGACATCTTTAATGACAATTTCCTTCAGACAATCATCAGCATTTCTGCAAGCTTCCATTTAAATTCATAACATGTACAACCATTTATATGTTCAGATATCCTGTTCTGTGGCAAAGATATCCTGTGGTATGGCAATGTTGTTTTACTGACATTTATCATTTTTGACAGGGGAAGTAAGTCAACGTACAGATTCAGCCAAAAGTGGGAAGTCTGACAACAGAAGTCATCTGCTTACTGAAGTGGACACAAACAGTCAGATTATTGATGCTTTTGACATGGGTATGGTATCAGCCTTGTTAACATCTTTCATGATTGGTAATCATTTTAAAATATAAACATCTTTCAACGTGCCCTTTAATATACAATAATATAACTAGAACATCCAGTTATTACTAAATAACTATAGAATGCAAATATCAATCCATGTATCAGTTTTACTAAATAATTGTAAAACATAAACATGTTATACTCAATAATTATAGGAAATGAACAGCTATAATTTCCTTTTAATAATAATGAAGACGCTTTTGTGTTACAGAGCCCTTATGTGGTGAAGGGGTTACAAATGCAATTCATAATCCTGCATACAGCGTTCGAAACACAGATGTGGACTATTTGGAGGCAGATTGCCTTGCGTTGGTTTCCATACAATGGTATGAGTGTTGATCATTCAGAAAGCAATGGCAAACTACTGAACGAAAACTTGCCCAGGAATCACAAACAGCCAAAAGATGCTGGAGTTGACAGCTACGTCCTGTAAAGGAAAAACAACTTGATTGTGTGTGTGTGACCAGGGGATATAGGTAAAGGAAATACAACTTGATTGTGTGTGTGTTACCAGGGGATATAGGTAAAGGATATACAACTTGATTGTGTGTGTGTTACCAGGGGACATAGGTAAAGGATATACAACTTGATTGTGTGTGTGTTACCAGGGGATGTAAGGGAAGCACAGAATGGTAACATTGTAACCTAAAAGGCATGTCAAAAGAGGCAGCTGTTCCCATTAGTAAACGATTGTCAAAATCTACCAGTTCATTAATATTGAAATAGATGTGAAATTCTTTCCTATGTATTTCTGTAATGTTTAGCGCTTAGTGTTTTGTCTGCAGTTTGTCTTTCTTTTCTGCTCTAAGCTATCTATAAACTCATTCAGTCCCAAGAAATATATGGTATGTTATTGGCTCTTCCTCTTGAATCCTAACCATCACATAATGTGTTCTCTGACTTTTTTACTTTTGGTCAAATCATATTATATAAATCGGGTTACTCAAGTGGCCTACTCAAGTGAATAATCCTCTTTGAAAGTAACTCACTCAAGATTTGTTATGTCTGCTGTGAAGCCTTCTGGAACTGAAGAAGTTAATCTGTTTCTTCGACAGCTGATAAGAGTTAGTTACATACATTAGAATAATCATTGGTCACATGATATGAGCACGTTTTGTGGTTTTTGGTAGTATGGTGAGAGACCTTTACAAAGCTCTTAAAACCACTTCCACAGTTGACTATCCACCTCTCTCACATCTCGTATCAAGATATTAGGATGGCCTCAGTGTCTACTGAGTTAGAGTTCATAGGAAACTATTTTTAAAAACGCAGATACTGCCATTGTGGGTGTGAAGTGTTTGGCCTTCACATATTCTAGGCCAAGGTGTAATGATTGTAATTTTCCTTCTTTGCCACCGTACTTTCCCAAACAATTCCCAGAACATTATACAAATTATCTGACTAGTTTTTGAGATTGGGTCAGTCCCAAAGCCATACTGGGGATCAAACCCAACCACTTTTTGTCAGGCATGTGCACTAACCACTACCTTTCTAGCTGTGTCTTGCTGACAGGTAGAAGGCCCAGAGCCTACTCTATGATGCTCAGCACAAAGCCCCAGTAGAGAAAGTGTAGAGGTTGTTCAGTGTCTACTGCTGCCATCACCTTCATTGCATTCAAGCCTTTCCTGGCTCTGGTTATGACATTGTCACCATGATACTCCTATGGCAAGCATCTGTCAAAGATGATGTCGAGGTATTTAATTGTGTTCATTCTGTCAATGCCTATACCACCCATGCTAATGTGTGGCATCAACAAAGCTTGTACTATGTCAACGAAGCCTTTGGCAGGTTCACATGTGCCCATGATTCCTGACACCACTCACTGAATCCGTCTAGTTCATGTTGCATTACTGCTGTGATTTCATGCCAGTTTTTTGCCTCATCTGTAGACAAGGATATCATCAGCATACAATATTCTTGTGCCGAGGCCTATCACCTGTCACTGGTGGCTCCTGTTGCATATGTTGAAAAGCCCCGAAGACAGTGGTAATCCCTAGTGTTGACTCATAGTTTGGGATTTCGAGGCCCAAACCCAGCATCTCAGTGATGCTGTTCTTTCTATTGACAAAAGTCACATCATGCCTGGCCATACAATGGATAACATCCCCCATACAGCAATATTGGTGACAGAAAGGGGATGCACCTAGAAGAGGTTGAACCTGGATGGCTGACGATCTCCAATTCAGAGAAAAATTTACCGATATACTCGTAGGCATGCAAAATCACTCTAGGTTGTCATTACACTAGGGAGATACTGCAGTGGTCAGTTGCCTGCATTGATTGACACTGAGGTAAGGGAACTTGTCAAACGGCATTCACGTCCAGATGCTGGTTCTGAGCCTGAAGGTGATCACGTGGTTGCCTCTTGGTAATCAGAAAATGTGGTTTGATAGTTCGGAGAACTGAGTGTGCATGGGAATGCCCAATGTGCACTGATGTCATTTAACATGATATAACATAACATGGTTCTGATATGTCTTGTCTCCATCATCACATCAAGTGCCATGCCAGCTGGCGTAGGCGTTCATGACTCTCCACAGATCTCGGTCTTTGGTTTTCTGGATTAACCCTGCTGTTGATATTCCTCCATGCCACCATTTCAATCCATCCAGCATCATTTCTCTTGGTCTATCTCTGCCTCTCTCTTTCCCTTGATCTTTCCAGTTGTCACGATGTTCTCCAATGCCACTCTTCTCATCACATGGCCAAAAAAAGCTGTTTGCCTCTTTCTTATTGTTGTATATAATGTTCTAGTTTCATCATCCTCTTTCAGGCAGTCGTTGTTAGTTACTTTGGCAGTCCAAGAAGTTTGCAACATTCGTCTAAGGAACCACATCTCTGTTGCTTCCAATATCTTCCTAATTTGTTTATTTACATTCCAAGATTAACATCCATACAGCAAAACAGGTTCTATATAGTACTTCAACACTCTTGTTCTTACATTCAATAATAGTGACTTATTGCATAGGATAGTCTTGTCTCCAGGCTTTTAAAATGTTGTAATCCATATTCCTTTAACGTATTTCATTATTACTGATTTTATCCTTTCACATGCAGGCCTATCTTCAGTTTTTATTTTATGTCCTCGCTTACCTGACAAATCCACCTGTCTTCTCATTTCTAGATATTTTTCAACTCAAATAAGAGTTTTAAATAAAAACTAATGAAGGTTTGACCTTCTTTGTAAACTTCTTTATTCTGACAGCTTGGTGATAAATATCCTGATTGAATTTAATATCTTTAATTTTCCTTTTCACATAGAACCATTCAGTGTCAACCTTCCGCCAGCACCCGAACCACCTCCGTCTTCCATGAAATCTTCTCACAGGATCAAAGAAACAGATTTACGTGAAAATAAGTCTGCTGCATCAACGGAGGCCCTAGAACCTGTTTTTGAGGAGTGGTACCATGGTGATCTCCCACGCAAACAGGTGAACATCAACCTCTGTTGTTTTATAGGTCAGACAGTGACATGTGACAATGTTTTAGAGAGAAAATGAAATAACCAGGACACCACGTACTCTTTATTGTGTTTCATTATAATGCTGGGAGGTGTGCTGGTCTACGGAATTATTTACACTATTTGACCAACTTAGTCATACGGCTTCAGTCACAGGTGGAGTGAAAATGTTTGGTGTCACCACATACATCTCCTTGTCCGATGTTGTTCAGGTTAATGATCATCAGACCACCAATATTAGTTACTGGCTGTTCAATTTGACTGCAAAGTCTGGTATTAGATGTTAGTTTTCCCTATTATTTCCCAGTCCACATTTACATGTTTGCCAAAATGTGTGCTTATGAAAGAAGTCAAGTATTTGTAAACATTAAAACATGTGCTTTGTTTAGAGGTATTGCATTTTTTAGACTCATTATTATATGTTTCTGTATCTGTTTAACAAGAATGACAGTGGCCAAAATGTTTAAGACTATATAGCGACTTATGGCAAGACTGGGTTGTTTTTTACCTTGCTGTGCCTGATTTGTAAACAAAAAATAGCAATAAATATTATGTTATAACAAGATTTACTTTTAAAGAGCTAAGTAAATTTTTTTTTTTAAACATGTGTGCTTTTAAGTTTTAGTATCCATCAGTAACAAAAAAAAACAAAAAACCAACAGGTCATATAGATTAAAGTTTTTAGTGAATTTCCTCAGTTTTTGTCTTACAAATATGTGAAAATTCAAGAGTCTATTAGTCCAGTCACTGTTGTCTGACTTGTTCTATGTTTATAAATGGATTCATCATCATGTAGCAGGTCCTATTCAGAACATCGATCGCATCATGGCCAGCCAACAAGATTTGTGATCCGTTATCAGCTGCACTGCCTCATGCAGTTGCATTCCCAAGATGTCTATAGCATTCTTCCCTGTGTCCATCTTTGTGTTAGTCAACCCCTGCCTCGTCTCATTATTATTGATGTATCTCATGACATTTTCTGTGTAGATGTTGACACAAGTATGTGGAGAGAATGCAGCCCTATCTTACTTCTCTTTTTACAGCATCTTGTGCTAGCACTTCTAGGTAAAACAACACCATTCAAAACGCTACACATTTCTTAATTTAAATAAAGAAGATGTAATTGCCTCACGTGGACCAAAATAAATGACATGTAGTACTAGTTGTCAGCTGTGAGATTGAATGTTGTTGTGCATGGTCATAAGAATGAGTCACCAAAAAACAAGAAGTAGATTGTGAGCTTTACTAAAACATGATTACACGAAACAAATTGGACGTTGAGGCCCAAGCCTTCGTCAGCACAGAACAGACAAACACAAACCAATACAAAACTACATGAGACACACTACATGACAATAATATTAAGGGTACTTATCTGAATCTGTGTCCTAGCTTGGAGTGACTGACTGACATGAGTTCGACGGCTATCAGTGGATTGCATGGGCCGGATGTATGGTCAACGGGTCAAAGATCAAAACGTCAGAAGCTCAGCTATTGGCTAAACAACTTGGCGGGAAGGGGGTGCGGTGGAGAGGCGCCCATGTGGCCAAAAGTTAAAAATAGGACACACTTCGCAATTGGCAATTTCTCTTTGTGCACTCGAAACACAGTGGGGGAAGATTTCATTGCGTTGGTCCTCACAGAGGGGCATGAGTAGCGGTCGCTCGGAAAACAATTACAAACCTCCGAACGCAAACTATCACCTGCCAAGACATCCCAAACAGCAGAAATAATGCTGGGGTAGACTGCGACGTCCTGCAAAGGACATGTAATTAAATTTTAGTGGACTATACAACTGGGGAGGGGGTGGGGTTTGGAAGTTAAATGAAAATTGTGTTGGACATTGAGGCCGTGAGGGAAGAGTGTACCCAACTGGAAGATGAGGCGGTTTTCCAATGTTTGACGATCCCGTTTGTGGGGTGCGCACGATTTGATCGCCGTGACCAGTATGTCAGCCACGCCACTGTGGTCAGGACTGTTGAAGTGCATGCATACTGGTTTCTGGGCGCCACTGTTGATTTCAGAAAGATGTTGTCTAAATCTGTCAGTAAACCTGTCTGCCCGATGTATCTCATGTCACATGTGCAAGTAATCGCATAGATGACGTTGCGAAACCCTCACGGATGTGGAATGTGGTCTTTGGGAATACCAGACTCTGGGTTTGAAGTACATGTGGGCAGGTCTTACAATGCGATCGAAGACAAGCCACCATGCCAGGAAGAGACTTGTGAGGTTGGGGTAGACTGCTATGGACCAGCACATCCCTGAGGTTATGGTCCCGCCTGTATGCCACCAGCGGGGCCTCTGAGAAGACATCGCAAGTGGTCTGGTCCACCTGGAGAATGGATAGATGTCTCTGGAGGATGTTCTTGGCAGCAATATTATGGGGATGGAAGATTAATGAGAGGACAGGTCTATTATTTCGTGGTTTCGGCCTGGAGGAGAGAGCCTGAGCACGGCTGATAGACTGGCAGCGGTGAAGAGCTGTAGACAGAACATTCTCAGGATAGCCTCGAAGGCGAAAAAAATCCACCATTTCTTGGGCTTTTTGATGGAAGTTGTTGTTATCCTGACAAAGCCGTCGGAGACGTAACAGTTGAGAGAAAGGAGGGAGGATGGGAGGAGGTATAGAGAAGGAATGCGTGCGAGTCGGTTTATAATAAGCCATCGTGCACAGACCCGTGGGACCTAAAGAGACTTAGATCTAGGAAGTTGACGGTTGACGAAGAAATGGTGGAGGTAAGTTTTTTGGTGATTCATTCATTGCCTGTTTAAGTTTTACTGCAGTTCCCCTTATTCTTGTTAACCATGGTCATAAGAATGAATGTTGTTGTATTTCATAGGCTGAGTCATTTCTGGAGTTTGATGGTGATTTTCTAGTTAGAAAAAGTTCTAACAGCCCTGGCCAGTTTGTTCTCAGTGGGAAGCAAGCCGGAGCACCACGGCACTTATTACTGGTGGATCCAGAAGGCATTGTAAGTGTAAAACTCTCTGTCTTAAATATAAGTGGTAAACTTACATCTTATACAAAAATTTGATTTTTAAGAGCATCCATCTTTCCCATTGCAATATACACCTGTGAGACCTGGGCACTTACTAAACAAGCTGAACAGTGCATAAATGTCTTTGAATATAAATATTATAGATGGCTTCTAAGAATATCTTGGAATACAGAAAATAACAAATGCATCCAAATGACAAGAGTTGAATATTGAAGAAGGTTGGCAACTAAAGACGATAAAACAAAGAAAATTGAAATATTTTGGTCACTTGAAACGTCAAGAAAGTTTGGAGTGAACAGTAATGGAGGGGTATATGCCTGGGAAGAGAGGAAGAGGAAGGCCAAAGAGAAGATGGGTGCAGGATGATCTCCAGATGGGTGTATCAGACGCGGGACATCTTGCTTGTGATCAAGAGGTTTTCCAGAAGGTTGTTATGGGAGCGAGGTTCTGCAAAAGGACATGCTACTGGATGAATGAATTACACTTATGTCTATTCTTTCTTTCTTTATTATATCTTGCATTATTATTTGTTTGTTATATCACGATTGTAAATACTTTGGCATAGTTGATATTCACAGATCTCTCAATCTCTCTCTCCACTTCCCTCCTCTCTCTGTTTCTCCTATGCTGGAAGAAGAAAAAGATGTAGGTGGTTGCCATGATATTTTGTAGCTCAGCTGACTTGGTCTTGTTGTAAAATACCCATCCTAGGTAACAAGGATTTCCTTTAAGTTTTTACATACAAGAGAGTGCAACTGTTTTAATTTATCATGTGTGACTGATTGAGTGGATTGAAGGACCAGCTTCATCACGCTGAAACTATTTTATTACTAGTGCTTTAATTTCCTCCTTCAGATTACACTAGTGCACAAACTCTTTGAGTTGTTGAGTTGAGTTGAGTCAAGAACCGACATCACTGCACTCAGGACATTCCCATACGTGCTCAGTCCCCTCGTTCAACAGCCAGCGAAGAGTCATACTACTAATCGTTCCCACCGCTATCTGATTAAATGTTCTCCTGGTCTTCCCTCTCAGTTTTGAGATTCTTCCAGAACCCCTGCCGATCCCCCGCAATCTCATTCTTTCCACATATGGGTTCTCAATCTGTTCCCCCGCCTTCTCCACCTGGTCCCACAAGCGCACGACCACCTCCCCCTTGTCCATAGGCAAGATACCACCAAGAGGTGCATTCCCTGCTAGCCTATCAGCCTGTTCATTCCCCCATACACCCACATGGCCAGGGCAAAATATCCATACAATTCTCACAATCTGTGACCTCTGAAGAGACGAGAGCCATTCCACAAACTCTTTAACACTGGCCAAGACTTCTATTGTGGTAGGTTTTCTAATTTTAAAATGTTGCAGACACATCCTATAATTTTCTCTTCTCCGAGACATTTAGGCATCAAATCCACTACTTTAGATCACTGGGCAGATATGACATCATTTGGTTGCCCTTCAAAATTTGTGGTAAAAGTATTGGCACTTGTAATGTTAAATCAGCTGCCACCATAATGCGTGAATCTGGGTGTCATTTGGTCTGGAAAACTTTCACTAGTCTGCTTTCATGAGAATGACAATGGACTTTTGTTACACCTTAACTACTGTTAGTTTCCACATACTCATCATTATCCATTGATCCATCAGCTTGTCATTTCCACTTGGTAATTTGAAGAGACCTTTTATATATCTGTTGTGTAGGTTATCGGCTCATGACTGATCATTATGTCTTTCATTGTTTTGTTTGTTTCTGGTCTTGTTTTTGCTGTCTGTGTGTGGTGGTATATTTGTTTTATTCTGAATATCTTAATTTTCTATCAGTGAAGAGGTCATTGTCATTTGTTCAGTGTTTTTCTTATTTCTGCATCAACCTCATTTCTTAGTATATGGTTATGCATCTTTTCTGACAATAGAAACCTCTGCTGTGCTCTATTGTAGTTGATAAAGGTTTTACAAGTCTGCAAGATTGTCACCATGATTTTGGGCTAAATTTAATTGATTGATTAAAATTTGTCAACATCCATTATAATTTTCGGAATCATTACAATGTGTGTTTGATTAAATTGTCTGCTTTAAAAATATATCTGATTGTTTTCCACTTATTTGGCTTGTCCATGTTGATTCTCAGTTTCGATATTTAATCTGTTATCATCTGCTTACCTGTCTACTTTCTGTTTCATCCATTCTTCTTCCTCTTCCTTGTTCTTCTTTTGACAGGAGTGCATTACATCTAGTTAAGTGTCTCTTTATCTCAGATGTCAGTGTGTTCAACTTCAGCATGCATTTGTGCAAAATTTACTTTCTCTAGACAGATTCTGTGCAAGGTAACAAGTTTATTTACCCATGGGTAGTTATTGTTTCACAATTTTGCCAGGGCCGAGATTGTACATCTTACTCATTGGAATTTCCAACTGCTGTGGGATTTTTATAATGGGAAATGTCAACATATGACCTCCTATTTTTTGCTCTTATTTGAGAAGCTAAGTACATGATGTCTTTATCTAAGAGAGAGTGTGATATCATTAGACAAAAATGGTTCTTGTAAAAAATACCCAAGTCCTAGCTAAATTACACCGCCCCTTACTGTCCCACCAGTTTATGTGGTATTCCTCGATTAGTTCCAATAAATTTTCATATAATCTGTACACATTGCAATAATACTTCATGTTCAATTCTTTGCACAGGTGAGAACTCGTGACTTCATATTTGATAGTGTCAGTCACTTGATCAACTACCACAGGCAGAATTCTCTCCCCATAGTCACACAGGGTAGTGAGCTGCAGCTTGTTAGACCAGTCAAGGCTTGTATTTCTGCCATCTGAATGTTTCCTGATGTGTGATACCTGTTGTTCCTTGTGTACTTATTGAGGTTTCATTCTTTTTATGTTGCTGTAAGAGATTTGTCAGTACTTTTTGGTATTATATATATATATATATATATATATATATATATATATATATATATATATATATATATATATATATATATATAATAATAATGTTATATATATATATATATATATATATATATATATATATATATATATATATATATATATATATATAACATTATTATTATATATTATAATTACCAGGGAAGCACATTGTATCATGTTTTTATGTGGCAAAGCCTATGTTGAAAAAATGTCATTAACACTGAAATGCCATGGCGCCAGTAATTGGGGGTCAATATTTCTTTCCATTCACACAAATAGGCCAGTTTTCTTAATTTAATAAAATATTTTGTTTCATTTTACCATAAGTTTACGATTTATATGAATGGGAAGCGCAAGAATGATCAGTCTTTCACTATTCAACATGATTCAAATCTAGTGTGTCAAATGTGCGTGATCATTTCGTTTTAAATTAGCCACCTGGATTTTGGTAACCATAAAACATAGTTCTCTCTCTTTCTCCCTTTCTTTCCGTTAAAGTTACCTGTGCTGATTTCACTACAGTGTCTGTGCTTACATGAAAGCATCCTTTTTGTCTTAGTGATGAACAAGCTCAAAATGTACTAGTAAGTTCAGTGATGTACGTTTTAGTAATGACTTGAGTGTCAATTCACATGACAGTTTTATAATTATTATATTTTAAAATCAGAGTGTAATATTGGAACATCATAAACAGTGGGCGGGATGTAACAATAGCCAGCAATGCTCTTTCAGAATGTTATTTATGTCAAGAGACAAGTGTTCAGTATATCAATAATTGAGAATGAGGTAGCCGTAGGGGCAATAACTAGAAACAGCTTTACATTTCTACCAAAAGTAGTCGGTGTGTCAGGAAACGTGACCCACTGTAGGGTTTGGAAAGCCTATTTACACCAGAAGGCAGGAAGACAGTTTTGAAAGGACCAAACATTTTGCAGGACTTAAGTGCACATAAACACACCATCTCTACAAGCCTTGATATATCTGTTGTAGTCCTATTTCTCATACTGAGCTGTTAAAAATTTATAAATTGCGCCTAGCAATGGGTGTCGACTTCAGTTTCAGCTTATTATAAAATAACTTTTTGACAAATGTTGCAGCAGTTCATAGATAATGTAAAAACAGATGTTTCTTTCAATATTACAACATATTCTGTTTTTATGAGCATCTAGCTAAGGTAAAAGTAAGTTAAGAAGACGAATTAGTTTTTTTTTAAAAACTGTTCTCGCTGGGAAATATGTTCCACAGCTGCAACCTCAATACTTGAGGTAAACTGCATTCTGAAGTCACCAAAAATAATGCAACACTTAAAAAAATATAATGGACACGATGTAACAGTTGGCTAATTAGAAGTATTTATTTCAGAAGATGCATGCATAGTTTGAAGCGAACCATACAACAGGGAAAGAAATTACAACTATACAAGTGCACTTGCTACCTACATCTGCACACTGATTTATGTTTGTTTAAATGACATACTGCGGCTCTATTTTAGATATTTATTATATGTATAAATAGTATCCATAAGTGTTTATATCAATATTTTAGTGTTCATTTGTTTTATGTACTGAATATTCTGCTTATTTTTAACACTTAGCAAATTTTTTGTACAGTATGGGTTGTTTCTTATATGTGGTGGCATATGAGCAGAAATGGGAATATTAACAACATTTAAACTGGGTTTTATTCAAAAATTGACATATACTGCATTTAATTCTTGACACATGCATGTATATCACCAATATAATTTACAACAAAGCTTGAAAATAACTGACTATTAAACTGTAACAGTATATGAAATTCAAACAGAAGAGAACATTCCTGTACAAATACTGAGCTATTACTGGAAGGCCATGTTCTCAACATCTACTGATGAGTTCCTACCATTGCTGTTACATTCTGTTTTATCACCAAGACGGCACAGTCATTTCTCATATTATCTCTTTTCTTCCTTACTCTTCTATTAAAATCTCTCATGATGTACATCTCGTCCTTATCATCAAATCTGTTTGTAATGTCTGCCTTTCAAATAATGTAGTTCTTTCTCATCTTATCTTACTACTGTTATCATTGCATGGTGCTTGAATTAAGGTGGTTGCTGTCTCTCACCATTATTGACACATATATTATCCTGTCTGAAATATATTCCATATCAGTAACCTGCCTTATTGCCCTGCTGAGGTGAGTAGGTAAGAAGTAATCTAGAGATGGAAAGTAAAATGGTGCTCAAGTAATTCCTGCAAGCAGCTACAATACAAGTAGATGAGAGGCATGCTAATGTTGATGAAGTCTCCAATTTGTAGACAAACAAGGTCTTAAATAAATTTGGTTGCCCCCGAAGTTTTATTAGAATAGTGAAACAACTGCAGGACAGCATACAGGCCAGAGTGTAGGAAAATGGCATGCTATTCGATCCTTTCCCTGTCTCAAACAAATGGTGTTAAACAAGGATATGTGCTTGCATCAGCACTATTCAGTATGATGTTCACTGCTATGTTGGCCAGTGCTTTTAGAAGCAGATATAAAATGTCACACAGATTGCAAGCTATTTATTCTGAGAAGGCTTCGAGTAAACAGAAAGATCAGATCAACCACAATCAGGGATCTCCTAGTTGCAAATGACAGCGCTCTGAACTCCAAATCAGAGGCAAATATGCATCACAGTGTTAACAGATTTTCCAAAGCCTGTACTAACTTTGGGCTCACCATCAATACGGAGAAGACCGTAGTTATTTAACAACTGGCTCTCAGAAAAAGATACATCAAACCTAAAGTTACAGTAAATGGTCAGCAGCTAAATATAGTTGACAGATTCACATGTCTCAGGGTGGCACTATAGGTAGCCACTTTAGTAACATTTTCTGAATTGCCTTTTAATTATATAACCTGCATAGTTGGATACCTCTTGAAAAAACAAATCCAACACTACCTTATTCAAGTTTGTATGTCAATTATGAGCCAAGATATTAATTTTGTGTGTCAGTTTATCATTTAATATAGACAAATAGAAAAAAAAACCATTTTGACCCTTTCACTTTTTATAACCTACCTACACACTCACACCACTGTTGGTTACACTGACGCCAAGGGATATTACCACTGCCGCTGTCTAACTCAAGGACAGATAACTACTGCCAGTTTATATATATACACACCGCACACGCTGTTGTCAACGCGAGGCCGCGATCAATTTTGGCCAGAGAATTTGCCTTACAAAATTACCCAAAATTAATAGATCCTGACCGCGTAGAGTGATGAAAACTTACACATAATTACTAAAATGGATGAAAAATGCATTCATATCGCTGTGAATATTCCATAACAATATTAAATAGTCATCACTGAAGTATGACAAGGAAGCGACTATTTCCCGCCATTGAAATATCACATCACAGCATGCGATCATCATCATTTTAGTTTGGCATATGCCCTCCGACTTTAATAGCCGAAAATTACATAATTTATGTAAATATGGATGATAAATCTAATAATACATCTAAGAACAAACACAGACATCTATATAAAACGTGATTTGCGGGTCTACTTACGTCTGAAAAAGTCACTCTGTATTCCTGTGTAGGAAACGAATTTCAGAAACACGAGATGTGCACAACGTAAATCGAGGTGGGAGAAACTATATAAAGTAATCGGCCCCGTTTTTAATGCGATCTTGAAATAATAAGGGAATTTAACATAATGAGTACTCTAAACCTCATTAAATCAGAGACACAAAAACAAGAAAAAAAAAGTCACCGCAAAAAAATTTCCGGTAAAGTTTGGCAACTGAAAAATCTGTCTCTCACTTGGCCTCTGACAATGTTCAGGTATAAAAACTTTGATTCTTGATAGTATGGAAACTCTCTTCTTAGGTTTCGATAAAGATATATTAACTTCTCTGGTGTTGGTCTGATTGATGTTCTTGGTACAAAACAAGCCATGGAATTTCTCTGCGACAATGTAGAACCTTGAGTATCTATACAGTGTAAATTTGACATACTAAAGCAAACTATAGAAGCCATTCACCCCAGAGGTTGTCTCAAGCAACAAATGTCCAACAGTCAATTGAAAAGCACAGAATGAAGTGGTAACCTCTCCTAGTGAGGAAGAACCTAGGAGAAAGGCGGGAAAGAAGCAATAACAGTATAAATTCAACATAGAAATTCAACTACAGAATGGATTCCAAGGTCCTGTTTACTGCAATCAAACCTAGACAACTTAAGAGTTTCAGTTTATAAAATCTTAGTTTATCACTTCTTAGGTGTTAACTAAAGGTATTAAAACTATGGAAAGATGTTATGCGTTACAATTGTATACTGGCAATAGACATAATGTAGACATAGCACTTTAAGACGTCACTACACCAATTACTGACATTTGGACCATACACTCTGGAAAACAGGTTCAATAGTTCAGACAGAGTGCACAGTGTGTTTTTGTGTCATCTCTGAATAAGTCTGTGACATAGACAACACCCCAGTACATGACAACAGTGTACCAGCATCATGCCAAGAAGCTGAATAACTTTCACTTAACATGTCTCAGAAATATGCCAAACATCAAATGGCTAGACATGATTCCAAATACAACAGTTCCTGAGAGGGCAAACCTGCTAAGCATCCACTTCGTACAAAAGAAATATCCGATTTGTTGGGCTGTACACTTAGCTCACATGCCAAACCGTTGGACTCCAAAAAGGATATTTTATGGCTAACTACAGCATGGAAAAAAGATCTCCAAGTGGCCAGAGAAAACACTTAAGGACACCCTTAAGACTGCTCTTAAGACACATGGGAGGCAATGGATGTTTGGCCCAAGAACGATCCAGGCTGAGTACACTTATTCATCAAGGCGCAGCAACTTTAGCAACAGTGGAGATCGCAAACAGTGGAGGTCGCACTAGCAATTCCCGTAGCTGGTGTGACTACTCAAAAACATTCCGAGCTTGTATTGGCCTCATCAGTCACCTTCCTACTCATAATCATTGAATCTCATTGGATGACACATGGTCTTCATCATTTATTATGGACAAACAACAGAACAGACTGACGTGGTACTTGAAATGTTGAAAACCCTCCCAGATTTCTCGTTGAAAAGTTGCTGAAAACCCTCCCAGATTTCAAGTTGAAATGTTTTCTTTTGTCATTTACCTTGGGTATCTATTTTAATGTTTTTTGTTGTTGTTTTTTTTCCAATTTATTACTATTACTTTGTACAGATGCTGTTCATTGGTTTGTGCTTCTCTATTTTTTAAAAGCCTTTTCAGATACATGTTTTTATCACACTTTCCATGTAAGGCTGAAAGTCTCCATATAAGTTTTAGGTATACTTTTTTTGTAGGGTTTTCTTCATTTCTCCGCTAATTGTATGTGTAATATTACTGAACATATATTACTGAACATATCCTTTTGCAAATATTTTCTACTTGATGCTTCCTGTGTTTATCAAAATATGTCTGTCAGCTAACAGTGTTGATAAAGCTTTAAATGGTTATAAACCAACCCTCTTATTGATCATAATAAAGTGAGTCATGGTTCTCCTTTATCCATTACTTTAAATTTTTTGTAATATTATTGAATCTTGTTTTAAGAGATCTGTTACACACAGCCCCGTTTGCATTCTGGCTGGTACTGGTACATATTTGTGGCTGCTTTTTCTTTACATTTCATGAACATTACCACATCTGTACATTATTACTTGTCTCAATATATAGTATTCCTGTCATATGTATTATTGAGTAGTTATTTTGATGAATCGCTGTGAGGTGATTTTTGTTATGTTAAATATTATTAATGGCCATGTAAAATCAATGTGTGTGTGTGGGGGGGGGGGGGGGGGTGTCAATAAGTAAGTCACAAATGGTTGTAGAAAAATAACTAAATATGATAACAACTTGAAACCAGGTTATTTTTATACATACATTGTCCCTTTATTTCTCAACATAATTTCCACCAACATTGATGCACTTGTCTGATCGTTTTATCAATCCTCCCAAACCGGCTGCATAGAACTGCGTGATTTGTTTTCTAAACCACATTTTCACTTCACATTCAACTTCGGCGTCATTCGCGAAATGTCTCCCGCCAACGTGGGTTTTCAGTGGACCAAAAAGGTGGAAACGCTAGAGGCTAAGTCGGGTCTATAAGGTGGATGCTCCAGAACTTCCCACCATAGTTGGTTAATTTTCTCCTGAGTTAATCGAGCCGTATGTGGTCTGGCATTGTCATGAAGAATCAACACCCTCTAGTCAGCAGTCCTGGAAATTTCAATCGATCATGCATTATGCTGTACGCTGAACCATGTGAACACCCTATTGCAGATGCTACAGAGTCTATCGTTACTCGCCTGTCACCTCAAATCATCTCCTCCACCTCACCTGCTGCACGGATGCTTCTGTTGCAATCTCAACAGGAAGACATTACAGTGTCTTGTGGTGATTTAATTACAGTGTCTCATGGTGATTTAATTACAGTGTCTTGTGGTGATTTAATTACAGTGTCGTGTGCTGATTTTATTACAGTGTCTCTTGTTGATTTTATTACAGTGTCATGTGCTGATTTGATTACAGTGTCTTGTGTTGATTTTATTAGTGTCTGTGCTGATTTCATTACAGTGTCTTGTGTTGATTTTATTAGTGTCTGTGCTGATTTCATTACAGTGTCTTGTGGTGATTTAATTAGTGTCTCATGGTGATTTAAATACAGTGTCTTGTGTTGATTTCATTAGTGTCTGTGCTGATTTTAGTTACTAACCAATTCTATAAATATATATGATTGCAATGTTTTTGTAAAGAGATACTGATATAATGTTTTCCATAGTGAACATAAGAATCCCTCATAAAGTTAATGTTGCCTGCACAAATCCTAGTTTAATTAGTTTAATACAACATCAGTTCTACAAACTTATTAATGCTTATTACCAAAGACAAACATTGAGAGAAATGTTAACAGTTTTAGACATGTTCAGTATTGCCATCAATGAGTGGTGATGGCTGTTTGATGTCCTACACGGTGGGAGTGCTATTAACAAATCAGACAAGAAGTAATTGTCTGCATTTCAGTGACCTGTTTCCCAGATTTATCACATATGACTTTACAGAACAACTTTTTATTGAAGATGTACCTGAACTTGTATGTTTTGGGACTTCTGAAAAGACATACAAAGCCTCTTTCAAGTGTTAGTTGCAAAAGAAGGAAAAGAAAGTTTAATGTTCTCCAGAAATATGAAGACGTGACCTACAAGTGTTAAGTCTTTTGCTGATCACAACTAGAAGAGGAGAGCCACAGTTAGAAAGGGTATCATCTCCAGAAATTCAGGCAGTCAACATATCTTCTCAAACAGAGAAATCAGTCTGATTATACAGAGCCTTCAACTCTTCTTGAACAAGATAATTATTCATTGCTTTGAAGTTGTTACCTCTGGGACAGAACATTTCCAGACAAGAGTACAAAGTGTTGTCTATGCCAGATGTGCTGATAATTGATCAGTCTCATTTGGCTTCCTGCTGATAATTGATCAGTCTCATTTGGCTTACTTTAGTCCTAGTATTAACCTGTATTATTCAACATTGTTGCTCATCTGAAGATTGCTATTTATTCTGATAATGTGAAATCTGTCTGTTTTTATTGTGTATTTTTATGTATAACAAATGCCGCATATATATTATATATGTGTTGTAATTTTCCTAATGGTTTCGTTGCTCTGGTCATCTTTGTGTGCTAGTCTAGAGCATACATTGGCAATAATAATTCTTCAGTTCTCTCTGGTGTATGATATTTTAATTGGCTGATATTGTTATTTAATGCCCAGCTGTTTAAGCTTTCCACAAACATCATTCTCTGTCTTCCTTTGCCTCTTGCCCACCATATTCCTACTGAAGCCAGTTTCACTATTCCACCTCTTCAGTTGATATATCTCATGCATTTCATTCATCAGATCCTTATAGATTTGATAGGTGTCCAGTGACACCTGCAGCTGTCATTACCTCTCAAGGAAGATCTTGAATGCACAAGACACTAGAATATACAATGAACAAATTGTTTGTTTCTCCACGGGGTGTAAAAATACCTTTTATTTCATTATATAGTCAGTACCTCAGCCTGTTTTCTTCTCTGTCTGATGTTCTCAAAATTCTGTTCACAAACTATATCTCCACTGCCTCCAGTTTCTCTATCATTTCATTGCAAATTGTCCTGGTAAGTATATAACATGTCATATACTATATTGTTAACATTGTTAATGCCATTTACTATAATGTTAACATTGTCAATATTATGCTATCAAAATTGTACCACCATTCACAAAATTGAAACTGCTGAATTCCAGTGTTTAAAATAGAATAAATCGTGTCTCAGTGAAAAAACATTTCCCCTGAAAGTGTATGTATGCTGTACACATGCCAGATTTATTATACTACTTATACATACTAAAATAATCGCCCACAACTCTATATTATGAATGTTTGTTTTCTTTCAAATTTACAGTTGTAAATATTGTGAAATATTTTGGTACTGTAAAATGTCAGACATCCATGATGCTGAAACTATGTTTCCAACATTTTCATCAAATCATTCTTCAGCAACAACATGAGTTACATGTACCAGCTCTTTTGGGTGCTTTTTTAAAATAACAATTATAACCCTATTCATTGTCCTGTTTCAGATTTGTATGAGCTATCTTTTAATATTGAAATGTGGCAGCAAATGAAGGTGTGGCTCCAGGGGCTTGTCCATGGAGTGAATTCACTTGAATACACTCTCTCAGGCTGAAGCCACATTTATACTCCTTTTATTTCTTCTGTGTCTTCCATGGCAGTATTTTTTCATGCTGTCTTCTAATAAATAGCCTTGGTGCAATCTTTAAAACAAACAGTGAATATGTTTATTACTCATTTATACACATTCAAGTATCATTATTGCCCCCCCCCCCCCCCCCCCCAAAAAAAAAAAAAAAAAAAACTAATGGATCCTTTTATATGCCCCGATGTGTATTGGGTATATGGTGCTAGTCCTACTGTCTAAATAGAGTGATTGGCACCGGATGGTTAATGCGGTCAGATCATGCCCGACATCTTGACTTCCCAGGACATTCCTGGTCCTCATCTTAGGCCAAGTCCACCTGGGAGCTCAGGTCCATTTAAATAATCAATGTTAAGTGAGGGATTTGATCACATGACTACCAGACCAGCAGGCTAGCCACTGTGCTCCCTGTCATTCAATTAAGATAAGAGTATATGTAGAAAGAGCTAGTCAGTTCAGTTAGAAATGGCTGATAGTCTGGTTATCATATCTACTTATGTGAAATATTCTTGAATCTGTAAGGTACTTATTTATTTCATGGTTGTGTAATCGGTATGTGTTCAGTCAGAACTGTTCTTTCAATATGTCTGAACTCATTAAATCACCAGATTAAAAAGCAATGTGACATCATTATTTAGTCATTCTTCAACTGTTTTCTTGTAGCTGAAAATGTGAATTAGTTGCAACTTTAGTTATCTTTCTCCAACAGCAGGAAGGATGTATGACACTGTCAGTGACTTATCGTGGATAAATGAGTTAAGTGTCACTGCTTTATGATGGCTAAATGAGCTGTGATGGTTGTAATGATCAAGTATTACTGGTTAAAGGATGGGTTGAGTCTTAGGGGGTTATGGTGGTTAAATGAGTTTAGAATTAGTCATTATTTGTGGTTAAATTAGTTCATTGTCAGTGGCTTAAGGTGGTTAAATTAGTTTACTGTTAGTGGCTTATGGTGGTTAAAGTCTTAAAAGTCAAGAGGATCAATTTCATTGCACCGGGTTTATTCCCATAAAGCTCTGCCTCTTTCCGCAGGGCAGTATGCTGAAAGCTTCGCACAAAGCACAAACTCTGTAGCTCCGGCGGTGACTCCTAGGAGTCTCTGAGAATAATGCACTTGTGAACTGACAGACATAGGTTGGAATCGAACCCACAACCTTCAGAGCACAAGGCAGACAGCTTGACCACTTCACCATGGTTATGGTGGTTGATTGAGTTAGTGGTTTATGGTGGTTAAATGAGTTAATTGTCAGTGGTTTAAGGTGGTTAAATTAGTTTACTGTTAATGGCTTTTGGTGGTTAAGTGGTAATGGCTTGTGATTGGCAGATGAGTTTAGTGATAGTGGTGTGTGGTGGTCACATGAGTTTAGCATCAGCAGCTTGGAAATAGGCAAAACATCAAAGTCTGTAGCAATTCTAATGAATTGCATTTTCAGGAAGGGGAGATCATGTGTTCATCATGGTTTCTATTTGTTACCCTAACAAATATGATGGCCCTTGATTGTATTCTGCTGAAGCAGGACATATAATGTACCTGATTGACTTGACCTGTAATCAGATGACAGGATCAGGTGAGACTTAATAGAAGATGGCCCCACAGCAGATACTGCCTTTGGGGTGTGAAGTGTTAAAACAGGAAACTTTTATATACCCTAGGCCACATTGGGCATATGGTGCAGGACCCATGTTTATATCGACCAACGAGCTCTCGGTGGGTGATGTTATTTTGCGCCAGCCACGTTTTCTTTCCAAGACATTTCCGGGTACTCATTTTAGGCTGATGTTAACAAATCTGCCCTGTTGTGGATTTGAACCCATGTCGATTTGCCGGCAGGTGAGAATCTAGACACTACATTACTGCAGCCTCCCGTGAAGTGTTATTCTTTGCCATAACATATGTGGTGGGCTGGCCTGCTCCCTTCCTCTTCACTTCTCCTTCCAGGAAATTCTGTAAATTGTCTGGTCCCATGTTTGTGAGGCAGGGTAGAGCCTAGAGCTGCCATGCTGAAGAATGGTGTAACTCTGCCTCTGTCTGGTGCCATATTTGTGAGGCAGGGTAGAGCCTAGAGCCGCCATGCTGGGGAGATGGTGTAACTCTGCCTCTGATGAGGATTGAACCTAAACTCCTGTCTTGGCAGGCAAATGCACTAATCACTGCAACTCCTAGTAGATGTCTTAACACAGTGGCGCCACTTACTGAACTTCACCATTTTGGAACTAGTCAACAAAGCAACTTCAAATTTTTAACTACTTCAGAGCATTGTAAAAAAAACAAAGCGGTGGCCCAGAAATAACACAGGGCATCTCTCTCTTTCTGTCCCTAATGAAGTGTTATTCTTGTAATTTACTGGGGGAGGAGCTGTAGTTCTGTAAGATCCCCTTCTGGATAAACACTTATGCATACTTTTTATTTGTCTAAACTTGGCACTTTGGTTATGAATGAAATAAAGCATGAGCAACACTGCATAGTCCGTGTTCATTGATTTCACACACTATTCCCCACGTTTTCAGTTAGCCAATAAAGCTGCACAAGCTCACTGACTTCCATAATTGTGTGAGCAATAAATTGTTCAGACATAATGGAATAAACTGTTCCAATATTGCGTGAATTATTGGAGAATTATAGAAAATTCGAGCACACAGAAATAAACTATTTACATTTCTGTGATTTTGTACATAGGAGAATTATAAACTATTTAGACACCTTTAACTAAACTGTTCCATTATTATGTGTGTGTATATAGACTAACCGGCTTCGTGGCCAAAGGCTGGAAAAATTTCATAACGATGCAACAGACAGTTTTCAAAATAATTGATCGTGAATGAAGGCAACCAAATGTGGACATACTATAGCATGTCAGAGGTGGCCTGAGTTTACTCTCGTCTGTCGTCAAGGTCCTCTTTTAGTTGCTAACAAACAGTGTTGCCAAAGCTAATATGTAAAGTCTACTTACAGTTGTCGACATCTGAATATTTCCCTATACACATTTACTGGGTTCTCACAATAACAAAGTGAAGGGCCGGATTTAGACTTGATAAGGCCCTAAGCTATTTGAAATATGGGGCCCTTTCTTTATAAGTCCAGATATTCTATGTCAATGACAAATTGCTCACTCGGACAATATTTTTTGGGTCCCCCACTTTCTTGGGGGCCCCAAGCTATAGCTTGTGTAGCTTATACGTAAATCCTGCACTGACAAAGTGTCACAACGTCCCATTGAATCAAATCTAGCCCACTGAAATTCTGGCGGGTTAGCATCTTACAAGTTGCTGTTGTCACGTCAGCTGTCATACGGCTCCGGCTCCATTTCCCGATGTTCGCCGTCGCTGAGCGGTTCTCATTCTCCGTCAAATTTCTTCTTCTTCTTCTTTTGTTCACTCGAAATACGTCTATAACTGCAATGTTGTCTCTTGTATGAATTGAACTGTCTTTTTAGTTCACCCAGCGGTCCATAGAGTTTATCTTCCACTGTTGTCTCTCTAGGCCAGAAGGTTTGCCTAGATATGTTGTATTTTGGGCAGTCTTGGAGTATGTGCTCTGCTGTCTGCAACGCCAATCCACATGTGCACATGGCTGTTTCACCAATCTTGAATTTTGTATACATGTGGTTGCGTAATCTATTGTGTCCTGTTCTGAGGCGCAGAATAATGACTTGTTCTGGTCTGTCCATAATGTGTTAGTCGTCTTGAGCAGGTTTGGGTGGCTTTCTTAGTTCTAACTGATTTTATCATTCTTTTCTTTCGTTGGTATGTAACGGGCACATCAGGCTGTTCTCTGCTTTTGCTCCTTCCTTAGCCAAACGATCAGCTCTGTCGTTTCCAGGTATTCCACAGTGGGATGGTATTCACTGTATGGTGACCTTATGATAACTGCTAAGTTCAGAAAGTAGTGTCCTAAGTACTGGCAATTTCTCAAGACAGGAGCGCCTCGAGTACTGATTTTTCTCCGTCAAACTTATCTTTAACATGGAAAATGGTTGATGGTAGTATTTTCTTCAACGTAGAGCGTACAATGTTTATCGTCTGACCCTGAGCCTCTGAGTGACTTTTCAAATCTTTTCCACTCCTGAGCTGTACGTCGAGTCGCTCACTTTCTGCGTGTCTCACACCTCGTATGAGATGTTTTGAGCTGTGCTTGCTTGTGTTCGCTGGCTGTGAACTCCAGTGCGAAGTCCTGTATGCCGGATGAAAACACCCTGTTGGTCCAACATCAGTGTGATGTCATACAGGACCTGAGGTTTGCGTGAGTATCCGTTGTCCCATGTCTGGCTTACTGGTGTGCAGACTGGTGGTTCCTCGCCGTGCAGGCAGACACTCTCCGACTTCGGAGGAATCAACGATCCTACTGACTTAGCCAGGACCCCAAAGGGACCTGTTGCCCAGGACGCTCGGCGAGGACGCGTCAATAGGTCTTGGCCAGAATAGAACCCAGCCCTGGTGCCTTGGAAACACCTCTGCGTCCCTGAGCTGTGCTTGACCACACTCTGTAACCCTAGGTAAGGGGATATAACTCATACTCTCGTGTTCTTTTGTTTTATCTCCCTTGCCTACCTTTCCTCAGCTTATATAACTGTGTGGCGTTTACTTCCAAGGGATAAACAAGAATCTCGTGTGTATTTCATCGCTGGAGTCGCACACTGTTTATTCGCACTATTGGAATATCGCGATTGTGACACGTGTTCGATTATTCTCGAGGGAGAAACAAGAAACTCGTGTGAATTTCATCGCTGGAGCCGCACGTGTCTTCTCCGCACTGTTGGATTATCGCGATTGTGACAACTGTGCCATTATTACCAAGGGAAATCAAGAAACGTGAGTAGTAACATTATTTATTACATATAAAACTCTATCACCGCGAGAAACCCAAATTACCAGAAGAAAACCATAAACTCTACAAAATGGCTTACAACACCAGAAGTAGCTCTCAAAGCAAGGAACTGTACTCAGAAAAGGAAGCTTCCGGCCCTAAACCGAGTACCAATCGGGAGAAGGCAAGCAGTGGACCCACCAGAGGCAGCCAGAAATCGGTAGCAGCTGGTACAGCACCGACATGGGGCTTCAAAATCAACACCAATAAAACAGTCAGTATGGTATTTAGCAGTAAAAAGAAGATAAATTCTAACAAGGACTACAAAATAGAGATTAAAGGGGAAACCATCAATAGAAGCAGCAGCACAGTCTTCCCAGGAATGACCATGGACGAACAGATGAACTGGTCAAAACATATATGTCAGACACTAGAAAAATGCAAGAAAGCAAGCAACCTACTGCGGGTGATAAAAGGTAATGGTTGGGGTGCCCACACCCAAACAATGCTGATGTTCTATGAAGCATTTATCAGAAGCAAGCTAGAATATGGCAGCATTGTGTACGACTCAGCATCAGAAGCCAACAAGAGGAGGCTAGACACCATACAGATCCAAGCGCTAAACACCATCCTTGGAGCTGGAAAAGGGACATCCAAAGAAGCCATGGAGGTAGCACTGGGTGTACTACCACTGAGTCTGAGGCGTAAACAGCTGACGTATAACTACTGGCTAAAGGTAGCACACGATGAAGACCACCCTGGATACCAAACGTTCAGTGACAACCGCAGCAAAAGGGGACGGGGCATCCCAATAGTAAAACTGCAAAGACCGGCAGGATGGGAAGCAGCAGAGAAGATGAAGGAAGAAATCGAGCTAGCAGAAACCCTGAAACAGACAAGACGGTTCAAGCCAGCAATCCCACCATGGGAACTAACAGTCCCATTCACAGACTAATCTGGCAAAGACCATCACCAAGGACACGGAGGACATAGATGCAAGAGACGCGGCCGAGGCGTAAATACAAGAAATCGGTAAGGAAAACCTCAAAATATACACAGACGGGTCCAAGAACAAACAGAGAGAGGTAGGAGCAGGAGTAGTGGTCCTAGACTGGAAGCTGAAGAAACAGTTCAAACTAACAGACCAAACAGGAGTATGCACGGCCGAAATGGTAGCCACAATGAAAGGCCTGGAGATTGCAGCCGAAAAACCACCACTGAGACTGTGTATATTAACATTGAGGACTCCCTGTCCTCAGTACAAACGCTCGGGAACTTCGCTAGAGGAAACAGACCCGACATAAAAGAGGAGATATTAGCGACAGCCACCAACCTCAGGTACATGGGATGCCAAATCACCATCGGATGGATACTAGCTCATAGGGGTATTCCGGGAAACGAAAAAGCAGACAGAGCGGCGAAACGTGGACTAACCAGCAATAATAAAATCAGCACAGGCCTAGGTAAAGTAGAAGGTAAGAATATCGTCAAAAACTACATTCTCCAGGAATGGAGGAAACAGTGGCGAAACAGCGCTAAAGGTCGTCATGCATATCAAGTACAGGGTGAACCCAGATACAAGCCACAAGTGAAGACCAACATGAAAGCACCGGCAAACAGACAGCTGTGGAGAATCAGACTGGAAAGACACAAGAGAAAACCCATTCTGCAGAGCATGCCTAGAAAACAACACAATTGAACACTTATTTACTAGCATGCGACAAGTACAATAGTGAACGAAGGGAGCTAAGAGATCGCTTCGTCAAAACTGGGACTCCATTGACAATGACGGAGTGCCTACACACAAATAGCAACCCAGAAATACAGCGGCTGGTCAGACAGTTCCTCTGCAGAACGGGGAAGGCCACATAACCTCCCTACATTGTATATATTTATATGTATGTGCGTATATATACACATATATCTTTTTTTTTTTTTTAAAGCTGAGTGGCGGGGTGAGTGGCAGGATGGTGAGTTGGCTCTTACGGAGGGCTCCTGAATGGGGATGACAGGGGAGACCTGGTCGTCTTGTTGTTGCACCAACCCATACACCGATGACAACACAGCATAAGACAAAAGAAAATAACCAGACAGCACAAAAGAACTTTATCCGACAAATAGAGCGGAACCAATAAAACCAGTATGAATTAGGACTAACAATCCACACAACCACGGATCTTAACAATAACCGACGCTGAGGAAGCAGCTTGAACGAGACCGAATTTGGAATTTTTGTTTTGGAATTGGAATTGGAAGGGGTTTAACTCATATTCCTGTGTTCTTCTGTTTTACTCCCTTGCTTTACCCTGCTTATATACTTTGTGTCATGGCACATTCGTGCAGGCTTCTTACAGTCCATCTATTGGTGCTATCTACCCACAAGTAACAGTGTCCTCTTCTTGCATGCTTCGTTCCGCTTTTCAGAATATCTTTTCACAAGATGTTTTAAAAATGACTGAAGTAACTTACTTACTTAGTCTTTCCTCTTGAGGCTAAGGCGGCGCATAGGCATAAGGCAGAAGTCATGGCTCTCCATGCTTGGCGGTTCGCTGCTACCTGTTGTAGACCTTGGATGTTCACTTGGCCGTTGAATGAGCCTTCTCTGATGATGGTTCTACGCAAGGTCTCTCTTGGTCTTCCCCGTTTTCTTTTCCCTACTGGTGACCATAAGAGGGCTTGGTTGGGGAGTCTTGTCTTGTCCATTCTGAGTACATGGCCGATGTAGTTCTAAAGGCGTTTTCTTATAAAATTGGATACAATATCTTGCTTAGTCTCTTGTCTCATTTGCGTATTGGTTCTGAAATCTGTATAGTACTTTAACGTCCTGTACTTTAATTGCACATTTAAGCACAATCTGTTTCTTTGACATCACCATGACTTCTGTCTTTCTATTATTCAAACTATTTTTTTTTTCACATTCTACAACCACTGTATCTATCTTTTCCTATAGATCCTTCTGACTTTTTGCTATCAAGATGGTGCCATCAGCATAACGTATGTTATTTATATTATGTCCACCAACTAGGATCTCTGGCATATTGTCTGTAGATCTCATTATATATTCACTGTAGAATGAGAACAAATCATAAGACAATACACAACTTTGTCTGACGCCCTTATTTATACAAGGTTTTTGATTCTTATGGCTGCTGTTTGCTGCCCTTTCCTCTTATCTTGTCATGCCCAAAGAATGTAGACTGTCTTCTTCTGATGCGAATTATCATTTCTCTTTGTGCATTAACTTCTTTCAAGATATCTTCATTACTCTTTCAGTCTGTGCATGGTGTTGTCATAATTCGTCTATAAAATCGCATCTCCACAGGGCCCATGTGTCTATTAATTGCCCATGATTTACCTCCATACATCAGGATTGGGTCAATGTAGCTCTTAAGAACTCTTTTCATCATCTCGATTGACAAAAATAAGTTCCAGAGAATATTCTTCATCCTGTGAAATGATGCCTTTGCTTTGGCTTTAACTTTCTTACTAATACATCTTCCATTTGCTGTTATTAAGTACCCCAATAATTACATTCACTGAGTTGTCTCAGAATGCTTCCATTCACTTTGATGCTGCATTTGGGTATGCATGTTTTCTTTGCAATAATAATTACTCCCCCCCCCGCCCCCTTTTCTTTTATTCAGACTAAGTTTTTTGTTTTGACTCGCTGATCCTATTGTATCTACCATTTTTTTGTAACTGCGTTTCATTTTCTGCAATCGAAACTGTATCATCAGCATAACGCAGATTTTTTTACAATATGTCCACCAACCAATATTCCTGGCATGTATCATCTCATTGTTATTTCGCTGTACAAACTGAATAGATTGGGTGATACCTATCTAACACCTTGTTGAAAAGTTTCTATTGGTTGTATTTCCTCACGACTCTCCATCATCATCATCATCATGTGCCATGTCGATAAGCGTGGGCGGTCATGTTTCGCCATCTCACGCGATCACCTGAGTCGTGGGCCAGCTCTGTGTTCTTGTCTTGACCATGCAATGTGGCTAAGCCATCTATACATTTACTTCTCTGCCTTCCTCCTGTTCTTCTCCCCTCAACTTTACCATTTGTCACCGAGTTCTCTCATTTATTTCTTCTCATAACGTGTCCGCAGGTCAGCATGGTCGAATGAGTAAGAACGCGTGTTCTTAAACATCCGTTGTGCTGAAGCCGAGGTAAGCGGTTCAACCCCTACACCGGACAGCTGGACTAAAATGTTGACCTTTCGTCCTTGAGTTGGGGACGTAAATTACAAGTACCTCTGAAGTCAGGGTAGGTTCGCCTGATGGTGAGGGACACTGATAATATGGAAAGCTAATCCACACGCAAAATTCAGTCCAGCACTATTAGAAGTAGTATGTATGGACGACGCTTGAGTTCAAAGCGAGCGAGCGCAAATAATAATAATAATAATAATAATAATAATAATAATAAATCAGTTGCGGTTTTCAGTTACTTGTAGGACGCGCTCATTGGCTGTTCTGTCTGTCCATGATATTCTTTGCATTTTCGTTAGAAACCAATCTTCACTGCTATCAGTATCAGATGTGTCTCAGATTGTCTGTTTATTTATTGCCAACGTTTCACATCCACATAACATTCTATGTAACACATCAACACTCTTGTTCTCGTTACAAATGGCATCTTTTTATTGGTCAGTGTGTTTACCATCTTGCAAAGGGCAACCTTTATCATAGCGATTCTTGTTCTAATCTATGCAGGCACCTCCCACAGATGTTATGACTGTTCCAAGATAGTTGTACCGATTCACTTGTTTAAAAATATTCCCATTTATCGATATTTTACATAATTTCGGTTTTCTAACAATTCAGTTCTAACCCTAGTTTTTCACCGTGTAAAATAACAGCACATATTAAATGTTGCAGACCCTCTCGTTGTCTGCGGTCAATACTGTATCATCCGCATACCTTACGCTGTTGAAGTCATGACCCCCAATGGTGATTCCTCTAACTTCTAAATTTATAACAATATGTTCACTGTATATGGAAAATCGATCTGGACACATTACACATCCCTGTCACACTCCTCTCTTAACTGGCTGATATTGACCTACTTTATTATCAATTTTAATAGCAGCTTATTGTTTCCAATGTATGTTTTAACAAGTTGCAGGTTTTCCCCATCAATATGTAGATCCGCAAGCACAGGGGCGTCACTAGGGGGGTGCGGGGGGTGCGGGCCGCACTGGGTGACACCATCAAGGGGTGACACTAAAATAAAAAAATTGCAAATTTGACAAAGCAGACATAGCTCTGTCTAGTCGGGTTTCATAACCGTTCATTGTTAATTTTAGAAATTTTAATGTTAAATAACAAAAATTTAACTTTGTCCGAGTTTGTCGAAGTTCTTTATTTATGTTTTACCTGAAGTATTGAAGTTATATTGTTCAATTTGTTTTCTTTCTTATGTGATTATTAACCTTTTGACTTATTTTACAAACATTACTATATGCGATTATATATGGTACAGGAACACTCGGAAGAAGACCATGGTGAAAGTCTAGAGGGGTGACACCAAGAGTTTACCGCACTGGGTGACACCAACCTCAGTGACGCCACTGCGCAAGAATCTTTATCATGTTGATACGTCTTACTTTATCATGCTGGTACGCCTTACTTTATCATTCTGGTACGCCTTACTTTATCATTCTGGTGCGTTTTACTTTATCATGCTGGTACGTCTTACTTTATCATGCTGGTACGTCTTACTTTATCATGCTGGTACGTCTTACTTTATCATGCTGGTGCGTTTTACTTTATCATGCTGGTACGTCTGACTTTATCATGCTGGGACGTCTTACTTTATCATGCTGGTACGTCTTACTTTATCATGCTGGTACGTTTTACTTTATCATGCTGGTACGTCTGACTTTATCATGCTGGGACGTCTTACTTTATCATGCTGGGACGTCTTACTTTATCATGCTGGTACGTCTTACTTTATCATGCTGGTACGTCTTACTTTATCATGCTGGTACGTTTTACTTTATCATGCTGGTACGTCTGACTTTACCATGCTGGTACGTCTGACTTTATCATGCTGTCACGTCTGACTTTATCATGCTGGTACGTCTTACTTTATCATGCTGGTACGTCTTACTTTATCATGCTGGTACGTTTTACTTTATCATGCTGGTACTTCTGACTTTATCATGCTGGGACGTCTTACTTTATCATGCTGGTACGTCTTACTTTATCATGCTGGTACGTCTTACTTTATTATGCTGGGACGTCTTACTTTATCATGCTGGTACGTCTTACTTTATCATGCTGGTACGTCTGACTTTATCATGCATGCTGGTACGTCTGACTTTATCATGCTGGTGCGTTTTACTTTATCATGCTGGTACGTCTTACTTTATCATGCTGGTAAGCCTTACTTTATCATGCTGGTACGTCCTACTTTATCATGCTGGTACGTCTTACTTTACCATGCTGGTACGTTTTACTTTATCATTCTGGTGCGTTTTACTTTATCATGCTGGTAAGTCTTACTTTATCATGCTGGTACGTCCTACTTTATCATGCTGGTAAGTCTTACTTTATCATGCTGGTACGTCCTACTTTATCATGCTGGTACGTCTTACTTTATCATGCTGGTAAGTCTTACTTTATCATGCTGGTACGTCCTACTTTATCATGCTGGTACGTCTTACTTTATCATGCTGGTACGTCTTACTTTATCATGCTGGTACGTTTTACTTTATCATGCTGGTACGTCTTACCTTATCATGCTGGTACGTCTTACTTTATCATCCTGGTACGTCCTACTTTATCATGCTGGTACGCCTTACTTTATCATTCTGGTGCGTTTTACTTTATCATGCTGGTACGTCTTACTTTATCATGCTGGTAAGTCTTACTTTATCATGCTGGTACGTCTTACTTTACCATGCTGGTACGTCCTACTTTATCATGCTGGTACGTTTTACTTTATCATGCTGGTACGTCTTACTTTATCATGCATGCTGGTACGTCTTTCTTTATCATGCTGGTACGTCTTACTTTATCATGCTGATACGTCTTACTTTATCATGCATGCTGGTACGTCTTACTTTATCATGCTGGTACGTCTTACTTTATCATGCTGGTACGTCTTACTTGATCATGCATGCTGGTACGTCTTTATTTATCATGCTGGTACATCTTACTTTATCATGCTGGTACGTCTTACTTTATCATGCTGGTACGTCTTACTTTATCATGCTGGTACGTCTTACTTTATCATGCATGCTGGTACGTCTTACTTTATCATGCATGCTGGTACGTCTTTCTTTATCATGCTGGTATGTCTTACTTTATAATGCTGGTACGTCTTACTTTATCATGCTGGCACGTCTTACTTTATCATGCTGGTACGTCTTACTTTATCATGCTGGTACGTCTTACTTTATCATGCATGCTGGTACGTCTTTCTTTATCATGCTGGTACGTCTTTCTTTATCATGCTGGTACGTCTTTCTTTATCATGCGGGTACGTCTTACTTTATCATGCATGCTGGTACGTCTTTCTTTATCATGCTGGTACGTCTTACTTTATCATGCTGGTACGTCTTACTTTATCATGCTGGTACGTCTTACTTTACCATGCATGCTGGTACGTCCTACTTTATCATGCTGGTACGTTTTACTTCATCATGCTGGTACGTCTTACTTTATCATGCTGGTACGTCTTACTTTATCATGCTGTCACGTCTTACTTTATCATGCTGGTACGTCTTACTTTATCATGCTGGCACGTCTTACTGATTCACAAAATCCTATTTCAAAATGCTCCAAGCTACCTTTGGCCATTGTTTAAATATAACGCAAGACATAGCGAACGACTAAATATACTTCATGTCCCTAAACCTAGGACAGACTGATATAAAACAAACTTAGCATAGTCTATTTTCCACAAGAAATCAAAGACACCACCAATCATTATACACACATTCGCAACCTGTTTGAGCACTACCTCAGTACAGACTACATGCCTCCATAAACAAAACAAAAAATATTAATAATAATAATAAATTATCTCAAACGACAACTAGCCAATAAACATTGCCATCCATATGCATGGCACGTTACACCTTCCTTGGGTAGTTATAATGCAATGCCCATGTTATACATTGCCAAAGTGAGTCATGTATTTTGATTATTTTTCATGCGTTATAATGCTATTGTTCTTTTGTTGTCAAAGATTAGCTTCATAAGTGATGTTGAATGAAAGAATGCATGAGAGGAAATAGAGAAGAAGGGAAGAATGTCAGACGGGACTGCGTGCCGAATTCTTAACCCTTTGAAAATAAAGATTGTTCGTTCGTTGTTCGTACTTTATCATGCTGGTATGTCTTACTTTATCGAACGCCTTTGTGTAGTCCATAGAAAATGAGCTATTTTGTTGTTGTTACGTTCACTCGTTTTGAACGCAATCGTAGTCCATAAACGTGCTACTACTTCCAACGCACCAGAATGATTTTTGCGTCCATATGTATAGCGGCTGGCCGAGTGGCTAGAACGCCGGACTCTCCTTCAGGAGACCCGGGTTCGATCCCCCGGCAAGGTGTGGGATTTTTTTCTGTCGGGGGCAAAAAGAAAATCCTAACCTGCATAGTTCACGGTGACTGCACTAGCCTGGCGGCCTTAATTCCCCAGGCTCAAAGACCCCTCTGCCATACACCGCAAGGTACTAATACTATATTGGCAGTAAATGACAGTTTTTTAAATGACTGTATTATTACTATTAGCTTTCCCTATTACCAGTGTCTCTCGCCATCAGGCTTCTGACCAAACGCTATTTATGCCTTGATTGATATAAACTGAGTTTTATATATATATATATATATATATATATATATATATATATATATATATATATATATATATATAATATTATATGTATATTGCTTGATATAAAGATCAAACAATGATTATATGAATAAAAAAGTAGTTCCTAATCTAATTTGGTTGAAAAACTGCAAATTTTGTACTGCCGCTGGCAACAGAGCTGTAACTGGTGGCCATCTCTGGCGTGTTGTTCCAGCCGAGACCTTCGTGTGTCCTAACACGACCTGGGCTGATTTCGTAGACATTCTAATAATTCTGTTGATGTGTTTGTAAACCAACTTCACTTGGGTGTTGTCTAAACGACTGTTAAAAATGTTTCCACAAGTAAGGTAAGCAACGATCACTGTCAGACTTTATAAGTTTGGAGCAGACTTGTCTACTAATGTCTTGTTCTTGTTTCCCCCCCAGTCAGTACTGTCAGTCACAGTCAGTCAGCCAGCAGGTCAACCTCAAACATAAAAAAATATATATAATTTATTAATTCTAAGAATTTCTAATCTAATTTGCAACCAAGCTTAGGCTAAGCGCTGTTTCAGTTGACACTAGCTTAGATCTAAGGGAATACAGCACTAAAAAAAAAAAGTGGTAACTTCATGATTTTTTGTAAGGTTACGTCTGCCTCTAGAAGAAACAGTGCTGGGAGAAAGATGAAATCAAAATAAAGGCTTAAAAGGGTTTGACCAAGTCAGTAAAATCCAACATTGAACATCTAGGTGCAAGTGCAACATCAAATGGAACATATATGGTATGACAGAGATTAAGAACAGAATAGGCCAAGCAAAAGCTGCATATTACTATTAGTAGTATTAGTAGATGAAAAGTTTTTGCACTCTCCAGAATGAAGGTCCCAAATTATTTCTTGTAAAAAGTATCCCTTACAGGGCCTCATTGGGTGATATAAAGACAATATTAAACACTACAAACTAAAATACAGAACAGAAAATCGAAATACACACCAATAATATTTGACAGTTATATGTGGAAATATGTATGTACAATAAATAATTCGGTACCGTTATTTATTATGTACAGTTACTGCGTGTGTGGTGGACTGCTAGACCGGTCGGTGGATGCAATAAATGTTTCTGGGGGCCCTCAGTGTCGTCGGAGTGTACACCTATATCAGTTATATGTGGAAATAGGTACGTACAAGATATAGATATGCACTCCAACGACAGTGAGGGCCCTCTGGACCCAGAAACATTTATTGTATCCATCGATCATTTTAGCAGTCCACCAAACACTCAATAACTGTACATATCGCTTCTGAATCAGCATATCGCCCCGGAACGAACATAATCACTTAATGGGGCCCTGTAAGGGATACTTTTTACAAGAAATAATTTGGGACCATTATTCGGAAGAGTGCCAAAGTTTTATTTTGTTTTGGTTTTTATATTGATGAGCCACTCACATGAAAATGTCAGTGTCAGAGACAACTGAAATGTTTATATTTATATTTTTATATATACACATATACACACACGCACACACATACACACACACGCACACACATACACACACACGGAGAGAGAGCTAAAAATGTATACATAGTAAACGTCCACCAGTTTAAATGTAATCGTATTTCAATTGAGTATATTATTTTAGCTGGTCTCTCTGACTGAGGGGTTACACCACTTTCTCCGTAATCCCGTTTATAACGTAGTCTCGTAGCGTGTCTGCGTCTAATTTCTCTCATTAGTGTACAGTTTTCATTCTTTTGTTGGAAGAGAAACTTTGAGGGGAGCTAAGAACTGACATCGCTGCACTCAGGGCATTCCCATATGCGCTCTGTCCCCTCGTTCAACAGCCAGTGAAGAGTCACACTACTAACCGTTCCCACCGCTATCTGATTGAATGTTCTCCTGGTTTTCCCTATTAGTTTTGAGATTATACCAGAACCCCTACCAATACCCCACAATCTCATCTTTTCCACATACGGGTTCTCAATCTGTTCCACACTTTCTCCACCTGGTCCCCAACCTTCTCCACCTGGTCCCACAGTTGCACGACCACCTCCCCCTTGTCCATAAGTAATCTACCACCAATAGGTGCATTCCCTGCTAGCCTATCAGCTTATTCATTTCCCCGCATGGCCATGGCAAAATATCCATAGAATTCTCACAATCTGTGACCTCTGAAGAGAGGTTAGCCATTCCACACAAAACATTCCGTTCTCCACCTTACTAAGTATACTCCTTGAGTCCGTGATGAAGACAGTGTGTGTTGCAGTGGTCTCCTCTAACCAACGGAATGCAGCTGTGACTGCTTCCACTTCCATTCTCATGCTGGAGGTCATAGCCTCATATGCCAGACTCCTTTGTATTTTTAAAGAATCAACCATTAGCCATCGCAATGAATTCCCAACCACTCCATCTGTTTCTCACCACTGACCCATCAGTATAGATCACTATGTCACCTTGATGTGTATTACTCTGGATCAGTTGTTGCACCTCAAACTCAGTGCGGCCCGCTGCCCATTCTCTGCACTCATGACCCAATGGTTACTATTACATTGTGCCAGTCTGTCATGTCTTCCGATACTTCAACCCACTCTATTTCACGATTGATGGTCTCTACATCACACACCTGATGTAAAGATATTTCCGCCTGTACCATCCAGGACCTGCCTCGTCTTAGTCTGTGACCTTGACCATATCCATGGCTTCATGCAAGGGGCAATCCCTATCTGCAGCAACTCTCAAGTACCATTTGGCTTGAAGGACCCTATGCCTATCCACCATTGTTGGTTGCGCCAGGATATGCCTCGTGCATATAATTGGTGTGTCCTTTGTATACCCCAGGATCACCCGCATGGCTGCATTCTGTATGCACTCCAACCTTTCAAGCTGGCTCGTTGATACTGTTAGCAGTCCCAAACCATGCTCAGTGACAAATTATTAATTGCTGAAAGAGCCTGTAAAGCATCCTCTGCTCTACCCCAGTTGCTGCCATCATCCTCAGTGCATTTATGCCCCTACCAGCCTTCACCACCAAAGCCTCCACGTGATCCTTAAAAGAGATACACCTGTCAAAGGTGATACCCAAGTACTTCAGTTTACTTTACTAAGAGGACATCCATTTAATATAATACATGGGACATCTGCCTTCACAATCTGGTTATCCAGGGAGCACCACACAACTGATGCCTTCTCTGGGTGTATAAGGGCCCCTGCACCACTTCGCCTCCCTGTTTACTGCCATCTGTAAGTCTCTAGCCAAACTTTCCATGTCCCTGCCCTGTGTGTACACCAACACATCATCTGCAAATGTCAAGATTCTACCCACACCTGATGTCTCATTAGCTGCGACTTTGCTGGTGTAGATATTAAAGAGCACTGGGGACGTAGCAGATCCCTGTGGCAACCCAGGTGTAATAGTACAGGGTTCAGAAGTCCAGGAACCCATGCGCAGTGCAACCTTATGCTCATAAAGGACTGCCGCAACCCATCTGACAAGGTAAGGGCAGACCTCCATGTCCAACAGAGTGTAGATCAAGCGATCATACTTGATCCTGTTATATGCATCCTCCAGGTCAAGAGCTACCGCTACTTGTCTCTTGTTTATCCTGGAAGCCATCATTGACATCAAATGCAAAAGTTGCTGCTTTGGCCCAGGTGTTCTTCCCAGGCCGGTATTTACCAGAGCCCTTTGGGAAGCAGATTACGACTTTCCAAATGATGCTGGAGTCTGCGGGATATTATCTTTTCGAGGACTATTCCAAATGTGTTTTGCGGCAAAGCTATTTCAGTATGAGCTCCATGGAAAGAGGAATATAGACTCACTACAAATCCAGACAAAAGTGAGAGGAATATTTGACAAGGAAGAACAGAACAGTGTACCGTGCAGAACAGCCACTCTCAGCTTCCTTGAGTCGTCACAGATGGGTCAGCACAAAATGCTGTTTGAATTGGAGGAGCGGGGGTGTACATAGAATACCCAAATAATCCTAGAAACACTGCCAGAGTACCAACAGGAAAGTACTGCCAGAATATGATGCTGAAATAGGAGCAATCAAGATAGTAATAGAGAAATTACTAAATACCAGTTGATGCAAAATCAGTACTCGATGTGCTCCTGTCTGGGGTAGTGCCAGTACTAATGGCACTACTTTCTGAACTTAGCTGTAGAGTACCTGAAAACAAGAGAGCTTATCAATTAGCTAAGGAAGGAGCAAAAGAAGAACAGCCTGATGAGCCCGTTACATACCACCAAAAGAAAAGAATGATCAAATCAGTCAGAAAGCCACTGCTCAAGATGACTCTACCACGTTATGGACAGACCAGAACAACTCATTATTCTGTGCTTCTAGAACAGGACACAGTAGATTACGCAACCACATGTATACAAAATTTAAGATTGGTGAATCAGCCATGTGCACATGTAGATTGACGTCGCAGACAGCAGAGCACATACTCCAAGACTGCTCAAAATACAACATATCTAGGCAAACTTCAGGCCTAGAGAGACAACAGTGGAAGATAAACTCTATAGATCAGTGAGTGGATTACCACTGAGTGACAGTTAAATTTATGCAAGAAACATTGCAGCTATCCATCATGTGCCATGCCGATAAGCGTAGGCAGTCATGTTTTGCCATCTCATTCGATCACCAGAGTCGTGGATCAGCTCCATGTTTCTGTCTTGACCATGCCACATGAGCAGGCCATCCAAGTATTTATTTCTGTCTTCCCCTTGTTCTCTTCCCTTCGATCTTGCCAGTTGTCACCAAGTTCTCCAAGTCATTTCTTCTCATAACATGCCCAAAAAATGTTCACTGTCTACGTCTAATGAAGCTAATCAGTTTACGATCTTCATTTGTTTCTTGAAGGACTTGTTCATTGATTTTTCTGTCTGTCCATGGTATTCTTTGCATTTTCCTCAGAAACCACATTTCCACAGCCATCAGCTGTTTTTCAGCTTGACTGCTCATTGTCCACGCTTCACATCCATACAAAAGTATAGGTTCTGTGTAGCACTTCAACACTATTTTTCTCATCTCAGTTGATATCTTTTTATTGGTCAGTATGTTTTTGATCTTGCTAAAGGCTACCTTTGCAATGGCAATTCTTGTTCTAATTTCTTCAAGGCATCTCCCATCAGATGTTATGATCGTTCCGAGATAACTTACCAATTTAACTTGCTTAAGAATATGCCCATTTACTCGTATATCACATTGTGGTATTTCCTTCTTCCCAGTGACAGCCATAATCTGTGTCTTCTTACTATTCAATTTCTAACCCTAGTTGTTCACTGTGTACAACAACCGCATCTACTAAATTTTGTTGGTCCTGTTCATTGTCTGCAATCAAGACTATCATCTGCATATCTAATATTATTGATGTATCTCCCCCCGCAATGTTGATTCCTTCCATATCTTCTATATTTCTGGAAATATTTTCACTGTACAGGGAAAAAAGATCTGGAGACATTACACATCCCTGTCTCACACCTCTTTTAATAGGCTGAAATTGACCTACATCATTATCAATTATAATGGCAGCTTGTTGTTTCCAATATATGTTTTTTTTACAAGTCTAAGGTCTTTCCCATCAATTTGTAGATCTTCAAGCATCCTTATCATGTTGACATGTCTCACTTTATCGAAAGCCTTTGTGTAGTCAATAAAGCAAAGATATAGATCTTTGTTTACTTCTATAGAACGTTCAATTACTGTTCTCAGTATATACACTGCATTTACTGTACCTTTGCCGTCTACAAACCCACATTGTTCTTCTCCTATTTCGGGTTGTATTTTCTTCCTAACTCTTTGCATGATAATTCTCAGCAAAATCTTGATGATGTGGCTCATTATACTAATTGTTCGATGCTTATCACATTCCAAGGCTCCTGATTTCTTCGGGATTGCAATAAATATAGAATTACATAATTCAGGAGGTATATCTCCAGTATCATATGTTCAGCAGTCTGGTGACTTGGTCTATTCCATATTTGTCTAAGACATTGATCTTTTCTATTGTGATGTTATCTGTACCCGGGGTCTTGCCCGTTTTCATATGATTAAGAGCATTCTGAACCTCCATCTTCATAATTGATGGTCCTTCATTATTATTATTCCGATGATAATATTGTTTTTCTCTTGTATCATCATAAAGGTCTTTCACATAATCTGACCACACATATAAAATCTGATCTTTTTCTATTATGATTTTGCCATCTTTAATTTTTAGGCGACGTGTTTATGTGTGTGTTCTTTTGTTAGTGGTGTCATTAATTCTTTTGTGCATTAATTTAATTTTTTTGTGCATTAATTGCAGCTATAGACATATTTCAAGTGGAAAAAAAAGAAGAAGAATATAACTGATCCAGAACACCAAAGACCAAGATTTGTAGGGATACAAAGTTTTTTACCAGGAAGAAATCTGAAAAGCCTACTCTGCAATTTCCAACTGTGATAAGATTTCTGTTGGCACATGCACGACGGAGATCAGGTTTTTTTACCCTTACCCAAGAAGGCAAGCTGTCTGACCTCATCACCCAAAAGATAGTCAGATGGTTTTTGTCAGTGTTCCCAGCCCCATGCCAGAAGCAAACTAGGTCCTTTCTGAGCCTTAGGCAAACATTGAAACCTCTCTTGCCCTGTCATCATCCCCTGTTGGTTGATTGAATGTCCATATACTATGAGGTCATAAGGTTTCCTCATTGGTACATCACTAATGAGATAGTCATTGTTGTACCCCTATCTATTGTGACATTGTATGGCTTGTATGCATCATGCAGAACTCTTGACATCCTGTTTTGTAAACATTTTGTCTCACAATGTAGTTAACATCAGTTGGGCAACCAAGGTATCTCAGCATTTTATCTCAGATTCTTTGGCAGTACAGTGCAGACCTGATAAGGCAAACTCATCTGGGACCCAAGAAGTAGTTCTTATCAGAAATTCCTCTTATAAGAGTTCAAACATATAATAATGCATTTACAACGTACAATACAATATTGTTCTTCACAACAAAAATTCGCCACATCCGAGATTGCCTTAAGCGGTTTGCACTGTGTATGTAAGTATATTGCCCCACTTGGTAAACAGTCTTGTAGCATTTTGTTCATATACAGTTATTCACATACATTTTCTGTAGCTTTGTGCCTTGATGTAAACAATTAGCAAGCATTAATTTTCTCTCAATTAGTATTTATCCAGAATTTTAAACATTTTGTTTTTCAGAAATTTATGGAAAGCAGTCGGTGCACCTTTGAAGCACAGTCAGCTGTTTGGACAGTATTGCAGAACTGATGCATTCAAGACAACCCAGAGGCCCCTCTCTGTTTTATCAACACAGGTTTCAGTGTTCTCATGGCAACAAAACCATGTAGACATAGCCTCAGACAAAACACCACTGTTATCTTCAAAATTGGTGACATTTCAGAGTGTGCGCACAAATGTTAGGGTACATTACCGACCCAGCGCTTGGAAGAGGTACAACAAACACAACATCGAGCGAAGACTGAGTACACCAAATGGAATTGAAGTGCTGTGGAGGAGGACATTGAAAGGCCGTCATCAGCTGGCAGTTTATGAAAGGATTCTCCCAAATACCATTAATGGAAAAATTTTAGCCCCACATCAATTTAAATATCAAGATCAACCATTTACAAAACGTCAGCTTCCAAAACCTGGACTATATCGACGTTAATGAAGAAAACATTACTTGTTTGTCCTGTTCTAATGTCTGCATGTGATTCTTATGTTTGGTCACAAATAGATTGTCATTTATGTGGCAAATAAATTTACTTGTTGCTTTTCCTTAAGAGTTAAGGTTTTACAGTAGGATAGAAGCAGACATGAGTATTTGTCCCTAATTTATGTGCCCATGTGTAAGTGAGAGAAAGGAAAGAGAGAGGCTGAAATATACACTTTTCTGAAACAACGCTATATTTACTTGTCACATTTTGACTATACAGAGTATCATTTTACTATAAATATGTAATGGAACAGTCATAGAGCTTTCATAAACAAAATTTAAGGCAGACACTGACAATCATGAGCCACGCTCTGAACATATTACTCAAGCTTGGATGTTACATTGACAGCCATGAGCCACACACTGAACATACTTCTCAAGTTTGGAGCTAACATTGATGACCATCAGCCACACACTGAAAATACTACTCAAGATTGGCTCAGACATTGACAATCATGGGTCACACACTGAACATACTACTCAAGTTTGAAGCATATATTGATAATCATGAGACATAAAATAAACATTGAAGTTTCAGACAAAGTTGTTGAAAGACAAGTAGATAAAGAGGAGCAATATTTTGTTTGAGAATAAAATAATCAAGCAAAAGACGCTCTTTAGCACATCTTGGGGCACCTTGGACATTGGATGCAGGCTGAAGTGGTCAGTATCATGTTGCTTCCCAGGACATGTCCTGGTTCCCATGTTAGGCTGAATTGGCCTGGGAGCCCAGGTCAGTTTAAAAACATCCACCCTGTAAATGTGAACCGTGACCCCTGGGTTGAGAGGCAAGCGTTGTTGCCACTGTGCTACCACTGTTGTTGCCACTGTGCTACCACTGTTGTTGCCACTGTGCTACCACTGTTGTTGCCACTGTGCTACCACTGTCGTCTTGTTTGAGAAGACTGGCAGAAAATTTGTAGAGGCTAAAAAAGTGTGTCTGTACATCATAGACTAATAGGCATTTGATAAAATTATCCATGGCAAATTAATTAAAAGAAATAAATAGGTATCAAGGGTAGAAGATTAATAACACAATTAGGGGGGAAAGCAACAGTAAGTTTGTTTTTTCGCATGGGGGAAAGCAACAGTAGGTTTTTTCGTGTATCCTTTACAGGCCATCATTGTCAACACCAGCATTTTACCGCTGTTGTTGATTTCTTGGGAAGATTACACTCAGTAGTTTGCCATTGCTTTCTGAGCGGCCGGCTCACATATCCCACAAGTCACCAACGCGGTGAGAACCGCTACCAATTCTTGCACGCTGCATTACCCTACATGGATAAACAGGATTACTGGCACAGTCGTTGAACCTCAGCAACAGTAAGTTAAGAAAGGCATATATCAACTCTTAGAAAGAGGGGCGGTTTAGTATCCCTTGCTTGTATATTAAGATTTCACCTAAAAATGTGAATTTATTGACTTCGTTAAGGATTTTTTCCTTCTATTCAAGTAGCACATTTTGATATCATCTTTGTCTTTGATGTAAATTCTGTTTGTTTTAAAAAAAAATTATATATATATATATATATATATATATATATATATATATATATATATATATATATATATATATATATATATATATATATATTCATGGAAAGTCCTTTTTTAGCACACTATTACTACAGTTTATTAGCAGCCACTGCTGACCTTGCGTTTTCAGTTATGAATAACATGTTATCTGTATAACTCAGATTGTTTATGATATAACTTTCAGCTGATATTCCTGGTCTGTCATTCTGTCATTAGTGAGGAGAAAACAAATATTTGATTTACTCTTTGTTTATCTGTTCATAATTGACCACTTTAATTCCATTTAAATTGCTGCTTTTTGTATCCAGTAAATATTTGTTATTAATCTCAGCTTTTCCCCATCGATTTTAATGTTTTGCTGTTCCAATTGCTTTGGTTGAATCTATAAAACACAAGTATAGATATTTCTGTGCCTTAATTGACCTCTCTATTTGTGTTCAGAATGTGTATATATTATGCCTTTCCCTTCTGCAAATTCAAACTGTTTGTCACTAATTCCTATCTTTATTTTCCTTCTTGTTCTTATTCTACGTAGAAGTTTGGTGACACGATTTAGGTCTATTGCACAATTCTTTGCAAGTTCAATTGCTCCTGGACTCTACGATAAAATTGTACATACAGATTTAAGCATATATTTACTAGGTAATATGCACTGTTGTAAATATACTCTCAACAATTTAGTTATTTGTTTCTAAATTCTCTCAATACTTCTAATTCCTCTGCTGCGATATCAACTGGCTCAGCCATGTTTTATTTCTTCCTATCTTTGTTAATATTGGTGTTTTTCTCCGTTTAGTATAGATAGACCCTGTAAGTTACTTGTTTCTCTTTATGCTCTTTTTCCCTCATAGAACTCTCTTATGTACTCATTCCATCTCTTTATTATAGCATCTTCTATAATACTTTTCCTGTCTTTGATTTCAGGCATCCTGTGTTTAATCGTTTCTGCCTGTCAAATCTCTGATTTATCTGCAAAGTTTGTGTATCTTTCATAGAATTTAATTCAGTTTTGGTGCAAAGCTTATTTAACCAATTTTCTTTTTTTGCCTTTATGCATTTTTCTTATATTTATTTACTTATCATATTCTTCTTTGCATTTTTACTTTGCTTTCTTTTGTTTATCAACTTTAAGATTTCTTCAGCTATATATTTATTCTTTGTTTTTTCTTCTTCTTTCTGGTAATATCTCTTTTCTTGTTTCATGTGTGGAGTTTTTCAGTATTCCTCTTAGTTCATATATGCTTTGTATTTTTCGTATTGCTTTGTATAAGTTTCTTACAATCACTCTGTACCTTTTTTGGGTGTCTTTATCTGATTTTAGCATATTTCTGTTGTCTAAAGATATAAAGTGTTCTATTCCAGTCTGACTTTTATTTGTCCATATAGTGAGATGTGCTTATAAGCAGAACATGTCATGAGGAAGAACAACATTTATGAGGTCAGCAACAATTTTTATTCATTCATAATTGGAGGAAATTCCAGAAATTAGAACAATTGTACGTCCTCTTCTCAAACAGTGCAAAGGGATTAGAATAGTTTTTTCCCATCTGTCAAGAGAGACCGTAAAAATAACAATCTTTTTCTGAATTTAAAAAATAAAGAAAACTAATGTCCAAAGTCAAAGCTGCATGCCAAACATAAATCACAATCAACAAATGAAGAAATTAAAAATATCATGGCCTTTGAATAATTTGGATCTGTAAGCAACGGGGGATGTGGGGGGCAGCAAAAGAAGGCAGACCTAGATTGGTCATAATGCAGACGTTAAACAATATAAAGACCCTATGGCACAACAGCAGCAAAGAAGTTAAACATTTTTGGAGAACATTCATCTTTACTGTGGCAATTTAAAGATGTAAGTCGTGGACCATTTCAATGTGAAATGTTACAGAAAATATTGTGGATCAAGAAGAAAATTGCCGAGGACAAGATCTGAGCATCGCAATACTGGCCCATCAACAGGATGTGCAGAAATCTGTTGGCACTTGAACCCACTCCTCGCCAGGTTCTAAGTCCTCCAGTGAACACACCTGTTGAAGAATGCCTTCCGGCTTGACCCATCCACGACCTTTCTCCTCTTAACTTGCTGCCCTTCACCTTCCTAATTTCACTATGCAGTGGATGCTGTGTGTTTGGTTGACGCTGAGGTAGGCACGTGCTATGCAAATTTGTAGTCTTCAATGGTTGGAAAATCAAGAAAGTAGCGCATCGCCCTGCAAGCTGTATCTCTTGTACATCCAAGAATAATGCGCATAGCTTCGTTTTGTATCCTTTCCATCATAATGCGCATAGCTTCGTTTTGTATCCTTTCCATCATAATGCGCATAGCTTCGTTTTGTATCCTTTCCATCCTTTCTATCTGCTTACGGCTAAGAGTCAGGATCGCCATCGCATACTCGAAAACAGACATGACCAGCCCCTCGTATAGGAAGCATAGATGGCGCTGCTCACAGTTTGCTGCCGCCATCACCCGCATCGCAGCCAAACCCCGCTTGGCCTTTGTTATTACCTGGTCCATGTGCTCATTATAAGCAAGGCTCCGATCAAGACGTATCCCTAGGTAATTCATTGCCTGCGTTCTTTCCAGTCTCTGAACACAGATTAACAGTTGGAGTGTTGACAATATGATTATTCAAAGAGAACCATGTCACTGTTGCCTTTGTCGGGTTGACCATTTCCCCAGCTTCAGCACACCAAGTACTTATGCGTTTTAGTTCGGTTTGCAGTTCAACAGCAACCTGATCCCTATCCTTACCATACAATAAAACATCGTCGGCATATGACAATGTCCTGCCAGGTCCAGTGATCTGCTCGCTGGTGATTCTCACAGTGTAGTCGTTGAACAGCAGCGGAGATAAATGTGATCCCTGTGGTAGGCCAGGATATATTGTTGTTGATTCCGACGTCCAACTGCCACATCTAAGAACTACTTTCCGTTGGAAGAGGGCTGCAGCAATCCAACTAAGGAAGAACGGACTTATCGTGAATTCAATAAGCTGAAGCATTAGAACATCCAATGGTACTCTGTTGTACGCGTCCTCCAGATCAATCGCGGCAGCAAAGATTTCAATGCCTGAGTGGAAACCTTCATAAACATCATGGGCAAAAACTGCTGCATTGATTCAGGTTTCTCTTTTGGGGCGGTACCCTCCCAGGGTAGGTGGGAAAACACCTTGCCTCTCTAGCTGGCTTAATATTTTTCTGGCAATTAACTTCTCCAGCAGCTTGCCCATTGTATTCTGCATGGTTATAACTCGATATCCCTGAATTTTTGTGTGGCCTTTGCCAGGCTTCGGTAAGTTTTAGTTTAGTTTGAACCAGCAAGGGAATCAGGTAGCTGTGTAACCACTCCTCCTTGATGCTAACACTCCCTATACTGTTGTTTTACATGTCTGCTATTTTCTCTAGCTCGTTGTCGGTACACCTATTGATGTCGTCATATCTTATGCCATCTGGCCCTGGGGCGCTGTTTTTTTGATTGTCGAAGCACAGCCTTGATTTCTTTCACTGTCACTGTTGTCTTCATCCGAAATGTTATGGATCTTACACCTGTCTGAGGTGACCTCCTTGACAAGATTTCGGCTTCTCATGTCTGTCTGGTTGCTCTGCTCTAGTATTTCTAAATCATTTTAAAATCATAATGTACTAAATTGTATTGAACTTTCTTTTATCAGGGTTTTTCCATTTATAATGGTCCCTTATGTTATGTAAACCGGATATTTACAATCAAAATATCAATGGTATTCCTCTTTCGTTTCTTATTTTTAAACCAGTCACCCATCACATCTTCCATTCTCACCTTTTCTATTTCTGCGTTATCTCCAAGTGTTATTTTGACTTATGATTTGGTTTGAGATCTCACTTTCTGAAATAGTCCAATAACCATTAATTGATTATAGCCCTTGTCAAATAGTAGTGCTAACTTTTCCCCCCTTGTTTAACATATACTGAATATATTATTTTTTTTAAAAACCAGATTCCTTCCACCTTATCTCATTCGTGCCCATGATATAAATTTTAATCTTTTCAATTTCTTTTACTACAGTATCTAACCTTCCATTTCTTTTGCTACAGTATCTAACCTTCCATTCTACCAATATCCTGACACTCCATATCTCTATTATAAATTTGTTTTGGTTTTGCCATTAACAGCGATCTCTACCCCTGATCTGTTTTGATTTATGAAACCTGGAAGATGGTGTAATGGTTTTCATTGACTTTCACATCCACCTGAGAGTATGTTACATCTGCCTTTGACAGGATTTTCTGATTGTTAAGATAAGTACTTGCCCTGCTCTGATCAGTTGCAGAGTTGTCAACTTATACTGGTATTAGGAACCCAAAGCTGCTTTTTTACGCAACAGTGCGTTGCCCCATCCATCACTTTTAGGCGCAGTTGGGAGTTTACTTTTGTCAGGTATGAGACCATTTTTGTACGTTTGCTCGTTAGGAACAAAAGTGTAGTCCATACACGTTCTATTATTTCTAGTGCATTGGACCGATTTCTGCATGTGGATAAACTTTGACTATACCAGAGTCCCTCGCTATCTGGCAAACCCACTCCGACTTCTGAAGAACTTGTAATTTACGTCTGATGGCTTTTCTCTTACTCTCCAGTACTTTTCGAGAATGAATAGCATTCCACATCTAAATAATGAATAAACGAATTAAGAGTGATCAAGTGTTACATTGACTCTACATTATTATGTGTTGCAGAAACACTGACGATAAATAAATTAAAAAAAAAAAAAAAAAAAGATAAATAAATAAATAAACAAGGTGCAGGTAAAATAGAAACATCTAAAATGTGGTTATAAAATAGCCCATGGCAAACCTCAGGATATTAACATAATACAAGTATATGCGCCAACAGCAGACTGTGCAGAAGATATACATATATTTTATAACGAATTAGATATGGCTACGGACCAGTGTAAGAAGTTTGAAATGATCGTCAAACTCGGGGATTTCAATGCCAAAATAGGCAACGAAAAGGTGAGTGGTGTGACTGGTGGCTATGGCCTGGGTGATAGTAATGAGAGAGGTGACAGATTAATAGCATGGGCAGAATATCATGAAATAGTAATAGGTAACATCTGGTTTAAACAATACCCTCGATGATTATAATATTCATAGAAAAGCCCTGGAGATAATATTCACAATCAAATTGACTACATGTTGATACCAAAGAGATTCAGAAGCAGTTTAATTGGAGCAAAAACTAGACCGGGAGCAGATGGACATAGTGACCATGTGCCAGTTATAGGAAAGATAAGGTTAAGACTTAAAAACCTAAAGAAAACTCCAAAGAACATCAAGTTAGATCTAGTATTACTTAAAATAGACAAAGAAATTAGAGAAAGGTACAGTGTTACTGTATAGAACAGATATAATGCCATAGAGATAGTACAGACTTTTGATGAAAAATGGGACGTTGTGGGAATAAATCCAACAGACATCAATTGTAATTATTTCACCTAAACATAGAATTGCACAAAAATGATGGATGAAAGAAAAAGCAAGATAAAGAAGAATATTATAGAATACATAAAGAAATAGTAAATAAATGCAAAGTGGCTAAAGAAGTATGGCTGAATCAAGTGCTTGGAAATTGGGACAAACTGTGGAAAAAGAGTATGTCGTTACAACGGGAAGGTTGGAGGGGCAGGGGGAGACCAAGAGAGAAGATGCTGAACAGTTTGACACCATAGCAAGAAGCAACGTCGATCTCAGAAATGATTGGAAGCAATAACGACAGAAAGAAGGCTGAGGACAGACATAATCGCCAACGCCACAAGGCACGGACTATAAGATATCAAGCCCCGGGAAGGTTAACCCGGTTAACAAATGCCCGCAGAAGTCGGATGTGTAGGCCTAAAGGCGCAAGAACGCAGCTCTGCTGTAAACAGGCACAACGCAATCACGTCCGAAAAAAAACTCCGGATGAACGCAGAAGAAGAAGAAGACATCAAGCAATTATTCATAATAGTATTATTAATACTATGATTAATCACTAGCACTGAAAATGTTTAATTGTCTTGACAGGCGATGTCAAGTTCACCATACATTCGTAGATTTTTTTTTTTTTTTCGCTTCCGAAATTCATATTGAATATGATATTCTAGACACCACGTACATAAAGATAGCTGACTAATCAATACGCGGCGATTTGCATGAAAAAATACCGTGACGGGGAAAGAAAGAAATTTTAGAGATAATATCACACACAGAAGAATGACAGCTTGAAAAAATTTAATAAAGTGAAAGAAAGAAAAAGATTGCAGACTTAATTAGGGGGACTGCTAACAAAAGAAAGCTCAGTGGAAATTCTAACCCGTAGCTTCAACATCTAAGCAATGCTATTGCTGTGCTATAGACAAGTGTAATTTAGCGCTCTGCCAACTGGCTGGTGTTTGGCTGTTTGCATGTTGCTGTCCGCGCAGTTAAAGTTTAAACCAGTGTTTCCCAACCTTTTTAGTGCTATGCCCCACCTAAGCCTTTCTAAAATTCTTACACACCCCCCCCCCCCCCCCTCCAACATATACATTATTTTTAATATTCAAAAATTGAAATGTTCACTAAAGAAACTTGAATGATAGGTTTTAGGAAGAAATCAATAGGAAATTATTGAGCAAACACAGTAAGTAAATTTTCAAAACATATAATGGAGAACTGAAATTCAAGTACAAAATAATTTTAATGAAAGATTTTTCTATATTATTTTAATTATTAGTAATTATTTATTATTTAAATTTAGTGAGATCCTTCCGCGTGATGCTTGCTGCAAAGAGATTTTATGTCAGGTTCCAATTTAGTTAACTTCAGTCCAAGTCTGCCCGTTTTGTTATATCCAGCCGATTTCATACATTTTCGAATTGCGCCGGTGCTTGGCGAGTAGATCTGACTAGGCAGAACAACAGCTCTGCCGGCTGGTCGAAAGTGAGCACTGAAGATGGAGAGCTCCATTACGAAGACTACAAGGGGTCCCTAAGTGGGCACTGACTTAGGCCAGTGCTCATTAGTTATAATCAATGAGATAGTCTATATTTTATTGCTTATACTTTTCTTGTTACTGGCTCCATAGCGAAGGGTTACGGACGCAGTTCGGAATCACGCACACCCGCGTTCGGGCGATTTGGCAGCAAACCGCCTTGCTTTGGTTTATTATGAAATGGTCTGGGTGCCGGTCGTTCAGAAAGAAGTCTCTATTTCCCCCAGGCATGCTGGTGTTCAGGGAAACTTGCTGGCGGACGAATTGGTGCCTGATTTGATCAAGGCTCTTTAGGATTAAAAAAAAATTTTAGTTGCATGTCCATCACAGGACGTAGCAGTCAACCCCAACAATTTGGCTGTTCATGATTCCTGGGCAAGTTTTACGTTCAGTAGTTTGCCATTGCTTTCTGAACGACCGGCACCTATACATTTTTCGAAAAAACCAGCACCGCTGTGTTTCGAACCTGGGTATATGGGATTGCAAATCGCGCCCGTAACTCCTTGGCCAATTATCCACTTCATCATCATCAAGTGCCCTGCCAGTTGGCGTAGGTGTTCATGGCTCTCCACAGATCTCGGTGTTCTGGATCAACTCTGCTAATGATATTCCTTCAGCCACCGTCTCAATCCATTCAATCCATCCAGCATCATTTCTCTTGGTCTGCCTCTCTTCCCCTCGATCTTTCTACTCGTCACAATGTTCTCCAACGCCTCTCCTCTCATTACATGGCCAAAGAAAGCTGGTTGTCTCTTTCTTACTGTTGTATATAATGTTCTAGTTTCACTAGCCTCTTTCAAGCAATTGTCAGCAACATCATCTCAGGAACCATATCTCAGTTGCCCCAAAGTTCTTTCTAATTTGTTCATTTACATTCCAAGAGTCACTGCCACACAGCAAAACAAGTTCTATATAGCACTTCAGAACTCTCTTTCTTACATTCAATGATAGTGACTTATTGCTCAATATACTTTTCATTTTCTGAAATTCAGTGTTTGCTTGAACCCGGACCCACGGTGCTAGTAAGAAATACATATATACTATCTGATACCAGATACACTGCCTTTGGAATTTGCAAGGCAAAAGAAATATAGGAAGCCCCAAAAGCGCAAGGAGGCGAGAAGTAGAGGCAGAAATAAATAATATGGGACAGACATGACAAAGTTGCATGGGATACTGAGGACAGGGAGGCTTGCAGTGATTTTAGTTGAGAGCCTAAGCTCCAGTCAAGGGTGTGTGCATGTGTGGTGGTGGGTGGTTTTGGTTTAAAAGGGTGAAAGAAGAAGTTAGAATACGTTTCTAAATTAGTATTGTCTCATTGACATTGGCTAGTCTAGCCAGCCCTAACTGAGAGCGCAATCTGTCGCTGAGCTAGGTGTTCATCTACCCCAGTTTGTAATTCTTTGTCAGGGCATGGAGACAATGTTCTGCCGACTTTACCACTACAATGTGAAGACACGAGAAAGGAGGAACACGTGACAAAACTTGCTAATCAACATCGACACACCTGGAAAAGTAAACTACTTTAATTATCACAAGTAGACTTTAGCCAAGTGGGTTGAACAGGATAGTGAAGACGAAAATCAGAAGTAGACTAGAAAATGTCACCACATAGAGGATCAGACCAATTACCACTCCCAGTAAATTAAGAAGGCACTCCAAGCAAAATGACTCATTCTGACAACACCATGTCCCACACAGAAGCTCACAGCAGCCGTAAAGATTCTCAAACTTTTTCGGCTTACCCGCCTAGTTTACTCTCATGTCAATAGTTTATTCAATGTCCTGTGTCCATCTTTGAGCTGGTTGACCCTTGTCTCTTCTGCAAACGTTTCATCACGGTTCTATCCAAACAGTGTGGCATATTACCAAAGTATTTCAGTTTCTGAGGCATAATGCAGTTTGAGCCAGGTGTTCTTAAATGTTTAGATCTTGTGGAATGTCTTTATATTTCTTCATCTTGGCCCAGGATATTACAAGAATGTTTTTAACTTTTACATTCAAAAACCCAGATTTTCATCGTTAGTGGTTCGTCAGATTTTCCGGTTATATTTGACTAAAAGAAAATCTTAATAAAATCACACAGAATGACGATTGTTGTTTATTGGATAGAATCAGTATATATACACTGTGTATATATATATACACACACAATTAAATGAGAACTCTTTAAGGATCCCATGAAAACAAACACCTGTTCAAGTTTTAGGAACACTCCTCTTTCTTTTAGCCTGTGCATCTCTCAATTTCTGAAACATGTTTGTTTGTTTCAGTTTTTGTTTCTGTAAGGTATGACTCCTACTTTCAAGTGGAGAATCATTCTCTGAAGATTCTGAGTGACTATCATTGTCACTATGACTGTCACCATCGTTATTATTATTTTCTGTACTGTCATCATCACTAAGTAGAACTGAACGATTTCTTAAGTGTGCATTTTTACTAGGTGAAAGTACATGGTCAGCATCACTGTCCTCTGAGTCGGCAGCTTCTGTTGTAGCTGTGTGATCTGGATCAAGTTTGCTGTCACCAATAAGCTCACTTCTATTTGCATCTGTTACTGCAACACTGTCCGCTTTGTCTTGGTCCTTCAGTAAACTGTCAGTAGTCTGCAGTTTCTCTCTGCGTGATCCATCAAGCTTACCTTCTTCATCACTTGAACTGGATGGTATCTGAAGCCGTCTGTGGTAGTTTTTAATTCTGTGCTGTTTCTCCTGATAAAATATACAAAACAAAATATCATGGTGGTAATGAGACTGATCATAAATTTATTTTTGAGATGATATTGTAATGGTTTTCCCTTATTTTCCACATCCATAAGGGTAGTTTGCAAACTCCACCTTTGACAGTAATTTGTGGCTGTCTGTAAAAGATAAGTGCTCAGTTCTGCTGAGATGCTGAGTTGTCCACATATCCCAGTGACTATTCTGTCCCCGGAGTTGGATTAACCAAACTTTGGTCTGTTGCATTAGCCAAACTTTGGTCTGTTGCATTAGCCAAACTTTGGTCTGTTGCATTAGCCAAACTTTGGTCTGTTGCATTAGCCAAACTTTAGTCTGTTGCATTAGCCAAACTTTGGTCTGTTGCATTAGCCAAACTTTAGTCTGTTGCATTAGCCAAACTTTGGTTTGTTGCATTAGCCAAACTTTAGTCTGTTGCATTAGCCAAACTTTGGTCTGTTGCCCATCCTCTACCATGAAGGGGTGCAGTTGGGATCTTCCCTTCATTGAGCAATGGTACATGAGACCAAATAAACAAATTCTGAAAGACATTGAGGAAATAATTTTCAAAAAATATTGAAACAAGTAGGCTGTCTTAGCATGGTCACAATATGAGACATGGAAGTCTACTGCTGGAATACTGGAGGGCAAAGCTCAGGGCATGAGAAAAAAAGTACATCTAAGAAACAACCACATTACACATGCACATGAGGGTGCTAGGGCACAGACTTGTACCCAACGTTGAGAGAATTGCAGAGGAAAGGGACAATGGAGGAACATGATCAGATTACTTCCCCATCAGTCTTGGGGCTGACTAATCTGATGATGATGAATGACACTGATGCAAAGCACACTTAAATATCATACTTTCACTGATACAAAACATACTTAAATATCATATTTTCAATGATACAAAGCACACTTAAATATCATATTGTCACTGATACAAAACACACTTAAATATCATAATTTCCCTGATACAAAGAACACTTAAATACATTTTCCCTGACACAAAGCACACTTAAATATCGTATTTTCACTGATACAACGCACACTTAAATATAATAATTTCACTGATACAGGTCCCGGGTTCAAGCCCCGGTGAGGACCAGGATTTATTTTACGTGGACTTCTAGTAATATAGTAATAAAATTTCCCCTGGTCTCTGGGTAGTGAGATCAGACACCCGTGTGTATTGTTGCACACGTAAAAAAATCCCTTGGCAGTTGGAAATTGAAAAAGAGTAGTCTAACGGTGCTGCCTGGGCAAAATTTTGAGTTAAAAATCTACCCAAAGTATTTCAGGATCCTCGCCGGTGCTATGGAGTTCGTGCAATGAGCTGAGTTTCTCCAGACTCAGGTTTGAGTTAGAAGGAGAACGGAGCACTTATGGGTTACACCTGTGTGCCGTGATGTTGATCCATCAACTAAACTAAACTAAACTAAGCAAAGAGCTTCAAGTACTTAGAAAGTATAATAACATAAAATGGCAAATTAGAAGACGAGATCGAAAATAGATGCAATATGGCAAACCAACTCATTGGACAAATGGCACTAATACTAAAGAACAAACACATTTCAATAGTTACTAAGAAAGCACTCTACAATACAATCTTCCTACCAACTATGTTACCAATGTCAAACCTGGACAATGACAGAAAATGAGAAAAGAAAAATCACAACAAAAATGAGATTCCTGAGAAGAATACTCAATGTATCAAAAAGAGAGGAAATCAGAAATGAAGAAATCAGGACTAAAGTGGGGGTTATAGCAGTGCCACATTTTATCAGAAGGCAGCAAGTTAAATGGTTTGGTCACGTAACTAGATTACCAACTAACTAAAGAACAAACACATTTCAATAGTTACTAAGAAAGCACTCTACAATACAATCTTCCTACCAACTATGCTACCAATGTCAAACCTGGACAATGACAGAAAATGAGAAAAGAAAAATCACAACAAAAATGAGATTCCTGAGAAGAATACTCAATGTATCAAAAAGAGAGAAAATCAGAAATGAAGAAATCAGGACTAAAGTGGGGGGTTACAGCAGCGCCACATTTTATCAGAAGGCAGCAAGTTAAATGGTTTGGTCACGTAACTAGATTACTAACTAACAGTATACCACAACAAGCAATGATGTACAGACAGAAATCGAAGCATAAGAAGAGGCTGGCCACATAAATGATGGACAGAGGGAATATCAGAGTCCATGGGAATCTCGATACATGAAGCCCATAAACGGACACCCTCCCGCTGTTTATGCTTCACATCGACACTGCAAGGTACAAGAGGAATAAGAAGAGATTCAACTGGAATAAGAGAAAGCAGCGGCAAATTAAAAGGACTTGACAACAATAACTTGACATTTGTACAGCTCTTACTACTTTCTCCTCCCCTGAGTCTGAGGTTTCAACAGAGGAATCTTCATCATCACTTGTGTCCTCGTAATCATCATAGTTGTATGTATTGTACCTTAAACATTATAAACATTAGAACTCAGAGGTGTTAACAAAGTACATTTATTCAGGAACAGAACCAACCTATTTAAACGTCAGGTACTCAGCGGGCATGTTGGTGAAGTGGTTAGAACATTATGCTAACAGTGGCATGAGTGTGGTCAGACAGGGGTTCAATGCCAGCTCTTGATATTCACTACCGGGGAAGAAATCTGGCCAACTATTCCTCTGTGCACTCAGGCCTACAAAATATGGTCCCATACTTCACACGCACACCGCTGGTTTCTGCTATAGAACTGTTTTGTTTTGCAGGTCTACGGAAAGTTAAGTAATCTCTTGATTGTCTCTTTTTCTTCTGCTGCTGCTTTTTATCCCTTAATAAAGCACAGGTCCTCAACCAATCACTGTAAGCTCTCCTATCCTGTGTTATCTCTTGCAGTTTCCTCCATGTCCTCCCCATATTATTCATCTCTGTCATTAATTATTCCCTCCTTGTGTTGTCCTATTCCTTTTGTCATGTGGGTTCCAGAGGAAGGTATGTCTAGTTATGCTATTCTCAGATTTTCTCAATGAGTTTCCAATCCAGTGTCTGCATAATTTTCTTATCCCTTGATTCACTGGGATTTGTTTAGTTCTCTCCATGAGCTCCACACTGGTGAATTTAGTTAATGTTAGAGTTAAATATTCTAAGTTTGGTGCAAGATTTAATTTCTTTTGACTTCCACAAATTTCCTAGCACAATGAAAGCTCCTTTTGGCTTTTGTGTTATTTTAATATCTCTACCTGTTCTCCTAACTTTGTTGACACTGCTACCCCTTGAAGTGAGGTTTCACCTAGGGAGAATCAGTCATATTTACTTGATTTATTCTCATTATCTTTGTCTTTCCCTCACGTATATGTAGACCTAACTGTTGTGACCTCTTGTCAAGTGTGTTCAATTGATCTTGCATCTGATTTCATATGTAGGACAGGAGGGCAGTACGGCCTGCACAGTCCAGATCATCAAGCTATTATGTGAGAGGCCAATGAATTCCATTTCTGGTGTTAGCTATTACTGTCTTCATAATCCATTATTTCATAGCTTCGCACCTGTGCAGTGCAAACAAGGCTTAGTACGGACCCTGTTTGACCGTGCTAGGAAGATATGCACCCAGGACACACTAACAGAGGAAATTGAACTCTGAAGAATGTCTTACACCTGAAAGGGTACTCCACAGGATTTATAAAGCAACAGCTGAAACCAAAACCAGACAAACCTACAGTCCCTAAGCTCTAGGTATCTATCCAGCTAACCTTTTGAGGGGATGACGTAATGCAACGTCTACAGGACCGGCTCATTACAGCAGTTGACCGAACATTCTGTGCTGCAACTCCAGTTATTAGGTACAGAACCACACCTATTCCCATCCCTCTGTACCCCTCTGTATGCCAAATCCAATTGCATTTACCAATTCACATGCACGTGCGAGTCTACCTACATTGGCAGAATAGAGCTGCAATTACACAGCAGGGTTGTTGAACACATACCCAGCTGGATTGACAAGATACTACACACAGGCGATGGGATCATAGGAAGGCTGACAAACCACAGTTACAAACTTCCCGTGTCGTCCGTTGCACATCATGTCTTGGAAACCTGTCATGTAATTGATAGAGACAGCGCTTTTTGCATATTGTTTCATACACAAAATAGTCGTTTGTTAAAGTTTGCAGAAGCCATAATGATTCATCTACATAGGCCAGTTTTGTGCAAACAGAAAGACATGATAGTCAATTTAAAATTACCATGGTAAACAATTTATATTACTGTGCAAACGTGTATATTTCAGCTTGAAAGATGTATCTAGTTATTTTACTCTAAGTTGTGTGACTTCTGCAGTATGTGCCTGATGAGATGCAGCGAAATATTCCAGGCAACAAATCATACAATCTATGTTTTGTGTCTTCATTATTAAAATTCACTACGGGAAAACATTGTTTTGATAATCCAGTCTATCATCTTAAATATAGGAATTTCTACTTATATAATCATCAGTTAATAAATCCCGTATTCATCTACAATGAAATACTTGAAAACACCAGAAGATACAGCACTAGAACTGATGATCATTATAAATTTATAGGCTCCACGCCCTACCATTTGCCTGTGTTACCAGGACCCAGAAGGGAAGCAAACAACAGTGGCAGGGGTCTGAAGCTGTGGCTGATAGATGAACAAGATGGATATCCTAAAATTATCATCATTGGGTCTTTAGAAAATAATCTCTTGATGCAGAGAACAACTTCATTATATTTATGGTTGATCCACTTGGCATCTTTCCTGCTGGTTGGCTCGACTGTTCTACTGATCCACTAGTGGCCTATAGACACTTCAGATGTCCATATACAGATCTGAATGACAGAGATAACAACTATAATGCCACAAACTTTTCCATAAAGAGTGATTGCACAACAGTGATGGTTCATCTTATATATAAAAAAGGATCTCCGTCTGTCTGTCTGTCTGTCTGTCCGTATGTCCTTTATGCGCTCGCGAACGGCCCATCCGATTGATATGAAATTTTCTACACGCCTTCCTTTCATTCCAGAGATGCCAACTGTCGTAGTTTTTTTTTCTTCTTCCTCCTCCTCCCTCCTCCCTCCTCCCCCTCCCAAAATACGTACGTCCAGGAAATGGTCTTCTACATAGACACTTCTCTCTGAGGTCCGCGATAACATATTAACCTGGTGGGATGGCAATCAATCATCCTACTACCTCCTCCCTCCTCCTCCCTTCTCCCTCTTCCTCCCTCCGCCTCCTCCCTCCTCCCACTCTCTACTCCTCCTTCCTCCTCCCTCCTCCTTCTCCCTCTTCCTCCCTCTTCCTTCTCCCTCCGCCTCCTCCCTCCGACTACTCTCTCCTCCTCCTCCTCCTCTCTCCTCCTCCCTCCTTCTCCCTCTTCCTCCCCCTCCTCCTCCACCCTACTCCTCCCTCCTCTTCCTAATCCCTCCTCCTCCCTCCTATTCCTCCTGTCTCCTCCTCCCTCCTTCTCCCTCCTCCTTCTACCTCTTCCTCCCTCCTCCTCTCTCCTCCTCCTCCCTCTCCCTCCTCCCTTCTCATCCTCCCCCACCTACGTTCTCCTCCTCCCTCCTCCTCCTTCTCCCCCTCCCTCCTCCCCCTCCTCCTTCACCCTCCTCCCTCCTCCTCCTCCTTCACCATCCTCCCTCCTCCTCCTCCCTCCTCCTCCCTCCTCCTCATCCCTCTTCCTCCTCCCTCCTCCTTCTCCCCTTTCCCCCCTCTTTCTCTTAATCCCTCCTCCTCCCTTCTCCTCCCTCCTATTCATCCCTACTCCTCCTCCTCCCTCCTCCTCCTCTCTCCGCCTATCTCTTCCTCCCTCCTCCTCCCTCCTCTCTCTTCCTCCTCCCTCTTCCTCCTCCCTCCTCCTCCCTCTTCCTCCTACTCCTCCCTCCTCCTTCCTCCTGCTCCCTCCTCCTCCCTTCTCCTCCTCCCCCTCATCCGTCTTCCTCCCTCCTCCTTCTTCCTCCCTCCTCCTCCCCCTCCTCCTCCCTCTCCTCCTTATCCCTCCTCCTCCATTCTCCTCCTCCCTCCTCCTCCTCTCTCTACCTCCTCCCTCCTCCTCCCTTCACATTCCTCCTCCTCCCTCTTCCTCCTCATCCCTCTCATCCTCTTCCCTCCTTCTCCTCCCTCCTCCTTCTCCCTCTTCCTCCTCCCTCTTCCTCCCTCCTCCCACTCTCTACTCCTCCCTCCTCCTCCTCCCTCTTCCTCCCTCTTCCTGCTCCCTCCGCCTCCTCCCTCCGCCTACTCTCTCCTCCTCCTCCCTCTCCCTCCTCCTCCTCCCCCTCCTCCTCCTGCGATCTCCTCCTCCCTCCTTCTCCCTCTTCCTCCTCCTCCCCCTCCTCCTCCACCCTACTCCTCCCTCCTCTTCCTAATCCCTCCTCCTCCCTCCTGTCTCCTCCTCCCTCCTCCTCCCTCCTCTTCCCTCCTCCACCTCCCTCTTCCTCCTCCCTCCTCCATTTACCCAAGACAGACAGACATACAGATAGTCGGGAACGGGATCTTATATGACTACTTATATGATTTAAATGAGATGCTCTCCACCATGGGCTGGGCCGGGTCAGACAGACAGACAGACAGACAGACAGATAGATAGACAGACAGACAGACAGACAGTCGGGAACGGGAGCTTATATGACTACTTATATGAATTAAATGAGATGCTCCCCACCAGAGTCTGGGCGAAGCCGGGCCGTGTCAGCTAGTATCTAATATTTATGACGGCTCTCTTCTTGAATAAAAATGCACACATATCACATTCTCGTATCCTTTTAAATATGCAATTACACTGCTACAGTACATTTATTGAGAACACAAGGTAGGTGACTGTCCTAAGTAGCAGCCATATAATAGTTGTGAAGCCCTCTTGTCGCAATGAGTTCTGATCAGTGACCTGGCCCAGACTTGACTAAATCGTGTCTCACTTTCACTAATTCATTCTCAGTCATACATGGTTAACAACTTTCCATGACCCATGCTTTCTCTTCTTCTGCTGCTGCTACTTTTTTGTCTCTGAACTGCTGTCATGCTGCTTGCGTTCGCTGGCTGTGAACTCCAGCGTGAAGTCCTGTATGTCGGATGAAGACATCCTGTTGTCCAACATCAGTGTGATGTCATACCGAACTGAGGTTTGCGTGAGTATCTGTTGTCCCATGTCTGGCTTATTGGTGTGCAGACTGGTGATTCCTCGCCATGCAAGCAGATACTCTCTGACTTAGGAAGAATCAGCGATCCTACTACGTTAGCCAGGACCCTGAAGGGACCTGTTGCCCAGGACGCACAACTTGGATGTGTTAGTAGGTCTTGGCCAGTATAGAACCTGGCCCTGGTGCCTTGGAAACACCTCTGCGTCCCAACTGCTGTCATGAATTTAATAGTGGTTTGGACATTCTGTGAGAAAGATATCCACATACCGCTATCTGCAATCAATGAAGCTCTGACTACAGAGGTAGAGAAGGACCAAGAATAAGATAAATAGAATCTACCAAGGGCTGTCTACACAAACAAACTGAATGCAAACCAAGAAACATATTTGGCTCTGGATTCAAAATCTTCATCTCCCACAATGCTTAAGAGCATCTGAGTGCCACAAGTTCTCAGTCATCCAAATGGGGATAGATAATAGATACTATGAGTAACATTTAACTATTTTTTTTTTCAAATGGGGAAAATAAAATAACTCAAATAAAATAATTCAAAAGAACCATTACAAGTTAGAACTATTATATAATCATTAAAAAAAACTACATTTATACATGAAGCTATTTGAAATATGTAAAGTACTCACACTTTAGTGAAATTATTCACAGATTTTTTAGGTGTAAGCCTTTTTAGGTTTGGTATGGTTGGGACAGATGAAATATCATTCCAAATTTTGTCTCGGGAAGGAAGTCTAAATTCTGGTTTATGCTGTTTACCATAAATACGAGATGACCGTCTCTGGGTCCTCTCATCTGTTTCTGCAGTGCTCTATAAGAAACAAGAAAACAGGGACAGAATTAATTTCACAGAGCAACAATCCGAGCAATATCTTTGTTTGTGTGTGTGTATTGGACAAAATCTCATTAGTCAAAATGTCTGTGTGCTGTGCTGAATCATGACCTGGTTATACCCTAACAAGGATGTAACATTCCCATACGAGCCGTGCACACCCCGCTGATGTCTGGGCTGGGAGAGAGACAGCAGAGCTCTGCAACACAATCCCTTGTGAGTCAGGAGAAAAGTCTCCAGACCAACCTCACTCCGATATATCTAAACCTTGTCCACGGCCCAGACCACCTGAACATCACTACATCAGACTCAGTTTTCTAGAGCATTCACAACCAACTATGTGATTGCCTTTCAACCATGTGGTTTGCTTTACAACTAATCATGCGACTGCTTTTCAATCAACCATGTGGCTGCTTCACAACCACCAATCTGGTTGCTTCACAACCAACCACATGGTTGCTTCACAACCAACCACATGGTTGCTTCACCATCAACAATGAGGTTGCTTCACAATCAACCATGTGTTTGCAATCGACCACTTTTTGCTCCAGGCTATTATTTCCAAGTAATAACATCCTTGTTAAAAGAGGTTAATATAATAATTGTCCAGGGCTAAAGTATTCAAAGTAACAAATAGGCCAGAAGCATTTAAAGCAACAAGTTGGAGGGATCTAACAACTGTCTTGAATTGTCATTCCCTCAAAGTGTCACATACAAACAACAAAGACCAACAAAATCACATGTTCACATTGACCTCAATTAGTGGGGTTGTGTATAGGTTATACTAGTTATATATAAGACAATGAAATCCTTAATAATCCACCGATGTGCAAGTATATTATCATTACCAAGTGCCATGACATAAGTCCAGAATTTTCTCTTGCTGTCTTCCTCTAGCTCTTTTTTCACAAATCTTTCCAGTTGTCATAGTATGCTCTAGTTTTTATCTTTTCAGTTTGTGGCCAAAATTAAGACTGTCTCTTCTTGATGTTTGTGTCTTTGTGTCTTGGCCTCTTTCAAAATATTTAGATTACATATTCTGGCTGTCCAAGAAATGTTCAGCATTTTCTGTAAAACATCTATAAAGCTTCTACATTATTATAGACTGGTTATATTTGCATCTAACAGGATATTTACATACAAATTTGCAGCATGTAGGTACAGTTGATAAATTATGGTAATATGTAAACATCAGTCATGATGGTGTCCAGTCATATGTGTGTTCATGTGGTTTTGCAGCTAAGTGTATGAGACAAGTAGGCTTTCCAGAACACACTTTTGCAACTCAGCATTGAAGGCCCTCCCCCTCCCAATAACTAAAAATAAAAAACTAAAGATGAATGGCACCATGGGTAATACATTTGCAGAAAATGTATACATGTGCTTACTGACATTGAGATTTAAATGAGGTAAAGAACCTCAATGGCTCGGAACGCTGAAGAAGAAGAAGAAGAAATGTGGATTTCATTATGTCAGCTCTGTCCAGATGATTTCCCACCTATAATTTTTTATAAGTTAGATACATTTCAACACTCGTAGTAGTAGTAGTAGTAGTAGTAGTAGTAGTAGTAGTAGTAGTAGTAGTAGTAGTAGTAGTCAGGTCTTAGTCAGATATGACTGAGCTACCATATGACAGTAGACGGTACTACCTGCTTCTGTCAGCGCTGAATGTTGGGTGGTGCTTACCAAACCCGACACCCCACATTGTGCCAACAGCTTCGGGCGGAAGAGCGCAATTGGGAGGGTACAAGCCTTATCCTGGTGATGAGGAAATGCAGCCTAAAGACTAAATGTCATGGCAGGGCAGACCAGGCCCTAAGCCTTGGTTGGTAACTGGTCTAGGATCGAAGTTCCGACACACGGATAGCTATAGCATTGCTTTGCTGATCCGGCAGCTTCTGCAGCTTGTCTTGTTCCAGACGTATTGGTGTCACCTTTCCTTTGGAGTAAACTAGACAGGCTGAGAAAGGGATCATGCTGCATGGGCAACACATGGTCTCTAAATTCAACCCAGGCTTTGTGTTATGGAGAGATAACCCCGTTTTACAAACTATCGTCTGTCAAGACGGCAAGGTGCCAGTCAGTAGTAGTAGTAATAGTAGTAGCAGCAGCAGCAGCAGCAGCAGCAGCAGCAGCAGCAGCAGTAGTAGTAGTTAGCAATAAGAGTAGTGTAGTGGTATTTTTTAACAAAGTGAAGTTTGTTTAATTACCCCATGACTGGAAAGAGTCATTATTGATACCTATCTTTAAGAAAGGAGACAAGTTCCAATGTGGAAATTATAGAGGAATATCACTACTGTCCACAAGCTATAAGATACTATCCGCAGTATTACTAAATAGACTAAAACCATATTCAGAAGACATATTAGGTGACTACCAGGCAGGTTTTAGACAAAACAGATCAACAATAGATCAGATATTTATCTTACGACAAATAGCCGAGAAACATTGGGAATATAAAAGAGATCTCCATAACATTTTTGTGGATTTTAAAAAGGCTTATGATAGTGTCCATAGGAATAGTCTATGGAATGCTATGCAGGAATTTGGAATACCAAGGAAGTTAATCAACATGACCAGACTATGCATGGAAGATACTTATAATATAGTAACATATAAAGGCAGGAAATCAGACCCTTTCCAAATAACATCTGGCTTGAAACAGGGTGATGCACTATCGACGCTACTCTTCAATCTGGCTCTAGAGAAAGTTGTAAGGAAGATAAAGGAGGAATGTGATATTGGAGGAACATCCAAGCTGCTTGGTTATGCAGATGATATAGATATTATAGGACAAAGTGAACAAAAGTCATTGGAAATATTGACTCACTTAAAGGAAAAAGCCCAACAGATGGGGCTGGTTATCAACCAAGATAAGACAGAATATATGGTAATTTCAAGAGACGGAATGGCTAAAAACTCTGGCCACATACAAATAGATAATATGACCATTAAAAAAACGGAAACATACAAATACCTGGGTACAATCTTCAACTGCTCCAACATCATAAGGGAAGAAATACAAACTAGAATCAACTCTGGAAATAAGATATACTATGCACTACAACATCTACTAAAATCAAAGGCGCTATCTCGTAACACCAAAATCACAATATACAAAACACTGATCGACCAGTTGTGCTGTATGGCTCTGAAACCTGGAGTACAACGAAAGGAGACGAAGTCTTGTTACAAACCTTTGAGAACAAAATTTTAAGACGCATCTTTGGACCCATTAGGGATACACAAAGTGGAGAGTGGAAAAGAAGAAGTAACAAAGACATTTATGATCTGTTTAAGTCTCCGCTAATCACTGGTATCATGAAGGCTAATAGACTACAATCGCTGGGGCATATAGAAAGAATGGAAGATAATAGGGAAACAAAACTCGCTTACACTCAGGAAATAAATGACCGTAGACCCCGAGGTAGACCAAGAAGACGGTGGAGAGATAATACATGTACAGACCTACAAGCACTTGGAATCAACGACTGGCAAGAGAAGGTCCACCAGAGAGACGAATGGAGACGGATTGTATTTGCAGCAAAGAACCTCAATGGCTCGGAAAGCTGAAGAAGAAGAGAAGTTTGTTTTAGGTCGATGATTTCTAGAATCAATCAATTCATTCATCCTTCAACCCTTCCATCTACCTACAGTCTAGTTGCAGTTGGTCAATGATAATCCGTTGTCTGTTTAAGTTGTTGCAATTCTCTTATTAACTAACTTACACATACACTACCTACCTAGGAAAGAGAGCGGAGGGGTGTTGAAGCTTTCATGCAAAATGACCAGTTTTATTTAAAGATATTGCTTCATTGACTACACAAAGATATTAGATATGCAGATGATGCAATATTGATTGCAAACTACAAACACAATCTGCAACATTTAGAAGATGCGATTATTGCACACAGTGAACAAGTAGGGCTATAATTAAACTGTAAAAAGAAAGTGATTATGGTCGTCTCTAAGAAGAAAGAAATGAAAGATATGGGTAAATAGGAATATTCTTAAACAAGTTAACAGGTACAACTACCTTGGAACAGTCATAACATCTGATGGGAGATGACTTGAAAATATCAGAACAAGAACAGCTATAGCAAATGTTGCCTTTTGCAAGATGGAAAACATACTAATAAAAAGATGTCAATTGCATTGAGAAAAAGACTGTTGAAGTGCTATATAGAACAAGGACTTTTGTATGGATGTGAAACATGGACAATGAGCAGACAAGCTAAAAACATTTAATGACAGTGGAAATGCAAAGAATACCACGGACAGACAGAAAAACCAGTGAGTATGTCCTAGCAGACTATGTCACCGTGTTGGTATGGGAGCCGGTCGATCAGAAAACAAAGGCAAACTACTGAACGCAAAAATTGCCAAGACATCAACACCGACAGTAAAATGCTGGTGTTGACTGCAACGTCCTGCAAAGGATATATAACATTTAAAAAAATTAAGTCCTACACGAAGCAAACATGATAAGAATAAACAAATTGATAAATTTGATGTAGACAGTTAAGATTTTTTGTGAATGTTATGAGAAGAAATAAATTGGAGAACTTGGTGACAACTGGCAAGGTTGAGGGGAGAAGAACACGGGGAAGGCAGAGAAGTAAATGTCAGATGGTTTGGCCACGAGTCATAATCAAGACAAAAACACGGAGCTGATCCAGGTCTCTGGTAATCGTGTGAGATGGTGAAACATGGCCACCCACGCTTATTGACATGTCACATCATTTCATGATGATGCTCACAGCAAGGTATCACAATTTTAACCCTCCATCATTCCCTCCCCCAGTGATTAATAAGTTAGGCTAGCTACATAAATTATACACAGAGAAAGATTATCATACATGAGCACAACCAACGTCAGCTTCTCATCGTAATGACTGACTGTATCAATGACCAACAATCAGTGTAATTAGTACTTGTTGATCGACTTCATTGCACTGAGGTTTATCCCATCTCAGTCTCTTTCCGCAGGACGGTCTGCCAAAAGTGACTGAGTTTTATCCCATCTCAGTCTCTTTCCGCAGGACGGTCTGCCAAAAGTGTCGCACAAAGCACAAAACTATGTAGCTCCAGTAACGACCCGCAGGAGTTTCCAAGAAAAATGCAATTGTGAGCCGAAAAACGTAGAGCAGAGCCCAGAATCAAAGTAGTATTAAGTAGCAATGTCAGTTGTCGTTCTTTGTGAGTAGGGGGTGTGTGAAAGTGTAAGCGTTCTTCCCAGAAAAGTTTGTAGCGACCACCCAGTGACTTCCAGTTTGTAACCATGCTTGCTTATGACCTCATGTATTAAAAAACAACGTGGTATACGTGACGGGAAAACACACTAATAAATTCAGAAGTGTTCTGTCTACTAGGTTGCAAGCATTTGTTGCTTAGAACTTTTTTCTCTTGAAGTTATTAACTTTTTATGATGTTCAGTAAGCTAATTTTGTTTTTAACTCATGTTTCTTTTTGTCTCTGGTTATAGTTTAATGCATTTTTGAATTCTGCATTCAATTTGACATATACTTGAAGAGTTTCAACAATTACCTCCTATTACTGTGTTCGGGAGAAAATATTCAGCACAGCCATGAAAAAGACATGGCACAACCATAACTCAAAATCGCGGCACCCTGACTATACTAATTATTATAGTGGAACTGTATTTATTTATAATTAGAACTGGCAACTGAACTACTAAACTTAAACAGAATACAAGTTTCATTTGTAGCAGTAATTTATCTGAGTACTCGTATAATTTTTCAGCATTTGACATGACTGAAAATAATTTTAAAAGCCAGTTTTCAGACCCGTCTGTAAACCTTTAAGTAGTCTAAGGAGTACTTTTTTCTTAGCAGCGCAGCAGTACATACTTATTTAAATTTAAATACAATGCTGTAAAATAAGTTGTGGTTTTTTTTAAAGTTAGTATTTAATTATTGATTGCTCACTTTTAGATATAGAACAGTGTAATTATAGAGCAGAAATAGAAATCAATTATTAGCAAAAGAGACTGCTTAATTTATGCAGCAGTTACAAACTTATTTACTTACATTAATGCATGATATTTAATCAACAAAAGAAAGATGCAGAGGTACATTAAGACAATATTAGTACATTTTCATGAATTGCTCTTTAACTAACGACGAACATTTCACATGACATTTAATTAACATAAATGGGCAGCTATTTTTAACTATTAATTAGGTCACAGCACATCCAATTGAAGTCTTATAAGTCGAGTGCATTTTTGTCAGAGACTAGTGCTTTGTGCCATGTTTTCGGCAGGCCGCCGTGCGAAAAGAGACCAAGCCATATGGGGTAAAACCTGGTGCAATGAAGTTGATCCTCTAAATCCTCTCGACATTCTATCGAAAGAGGAAAGTGACCTTTATTTTTCTGTTACCAAAACGCACAATCTATATATATAAAACAGAGTGTATGTGGCTTTGTGTGTTTGTGTGTATTGGATGCGTTCGATAACGGTACATCCGATTGAGATGAAATTTTCTACACGTCTTCCTTTCATTCCTGTGCAACCGACTATAATAGTTTCTTAGTGTAAAATCTTCTACTTTTTTAATAACATTTACTTTTTCATTTTTTATTATATAATTTCTATATAGCAGGGGGACTTCACTCTAGAAAAGTTATTTCAAGGGGCATAACTTTTAATAACATTTCTATATACTTTATAGTCATATTGTTGGACTTACTTGCACTATTGTTAAACTCTTTGTCTATAGTTATTTTCAGGCATATAAGTTATAATAAATAATGATATAATCTTTAAGGTATTTTCAAAGTTTTCATAAAAATAAAGCATAATGCATAACATTGTAACCCATCTTTTTCTGCTTAAAGAACTTATCAACTGTCATGTCGGTGATTAAAAACAGTTTTCATTAAAAACAATGAATGGTGTGTGAAAGGACATTCTTTTAAGTTACTGTGCGCCAGGAGCTGGGCGAAACCACGCCGGGTCAGATAGATAGACAGACAGACAGATAGTCGGGAACGGAAGCTTATTTGACTACTTATATGAATTAAATGACATGCTCCCCACCAGGGACTGGGTGAAGCCGGGCCGGGTCAGACAGACAGACAGTCGGGAACGGGAGTGCTTATATGACTACGTATATGAATTAAATGAGATGCTCCCCACCAGGGACTGGGTGAAGCCGGGCCAGGACAGACAGACAGATAGTCGGGAATGGGAGAGCTTATATGACTACTTATATGAATTAAATGAGATGCTCCCCACCAGGGACTGGGTGAAGCCGGGCCGGGTCAGCCAGACAGACAGACAGACAGACAAACAAGCAGACAGACAGACTGATAGATAAATAGATCCCCTCCAGGGCCTGGGCAAAGCCGGGCCGGGTCAGCTAGTAAAATATATATCTTACCAGGTTTGTTAGCAATGTGACAGATTTTTAATGAATAATAAACAATTGGCGGCCAATTTTTAATTGTTAATTAGGTCACGCCACATCCTATTGAAAAATAGATATATCAAATTAGGTCTCGCCACCTCGGACGCAATGATATATGGGTCTATGTTGTCCGTTTAAAATTAAAGATGCCACAGTAATAGAAGGCAGAATTTCTCAGCTTCCAATTTAATGAGCTGCGATAAAATCTCCCTTATCTCTTAGGACATCATTACACTTCCTGGTTTTAAATTACAACACAAAAAATTAGAATTAATGTACACTCTTCGTTGAGATACTGTTGGATTCATCTTGTCAAGCTGTATCCAACTGTGGTAATTTCATAAGTAGAAACCCCATTTTAAAATATTCTCTGTATATGCTAATTATATGCTATGCCGGTCTCCCTGGTGTTGGGATTACACGACTTTCTCCGTAATCCCATATACTCTCGTGAGCAATGTGGACGTGACGTTGCGCGAGAATCGGTAGCGGTTCTCTCCACATTGGTAACTTACGGAGTATGTGAGCCGATCGCTCAGAAAGCAATGGCAAACTATGCCAAGAAATCAACAATCAGCTGAAAGATGCTGATGCTGACAGTGATATCCTGTAAAGTAGTAAAGTATATCATTGCGAAAAAATTAATAATAATTAAAATATTAAATATTTTAACTTTAAGTTAAGAGGGGGTTGCGTGGACTCGAGGTATGGTGTCCGCCTCGAGTGCTGGAGGTCCCGGGTTCAAGCCTCGGTGAGGACCTGGATCTTTTCTCGTGGACTTCTAGTAATAAACTTTCCCCTGGTCTCTAGGTAATGAGATCGGACGCCCGTGTGTATTGACTTTTTTGCGCACGTAAAAAATCCCTTGGCAGTTGGAAATCGAAAAAGAGTAGTCTAACGGCGCTGCCCGGGCAAAATTCCGAGTTAAAAATCTACCCAAAGTATTTCAGGATCCTCGCCGGTGCTACGGAGTTCGTGCACTAAGCTGAGTTTCTCCAGACTTAGGTTTGAGTTAGGAGGAAAACGTAGCACTTATGGGTTGCACCCGTGTGCCGTGATGTTGATCCATCGACTAAACTAAACTTTAAGTTTAAGTATTGCACTCGAGATCTTATCGCAGCTATGGTATTGATTGCCAATTTTTTCTGTTTCACTGATTAAATACTTACTGTGTTCTCTTCAGAATCAGATGAAAGCGTTGACTTTCTTTTTCTGCGGCGGCTGTTTGGCTGAGAAGATTCCATGGAGTCGAGCTGTGTTTTGGCGTCAGCATTACACAATTCCTGTTTGGTTTCATTGATTTGTTGTGTTTGTACAAAACATGCATTCATTTCCCGAATCAATACAATCTGACGCAAGCTTCTAATATTTAATAATTGCTTATTAATTATTTCTATTAAATATTACCATGGGGAATACATGCATCATTTATATGAATTATTGACATTTATAGAAGTGATTGGTAAAGATCATCATCATCACACCCCGCAGCGGTTCATAGATGCCATGATCTGATACCGATCTCATCCTTAAAATTTTATATTGAATATTCCCACCAGCGGACAGCGACAGAAGGGACCACTTGCCACTTCTGTTTGAACTGGCTTTGAACTACTACTACTACTACTACTACTACTACTACTACTACTACTACTACTACTACTACTACTACTACTACTACTACTACTACTACTACTACTACTACTACTACTACTGGACTGATTTTGCGTGAGGGTTAGCGTTCCCAGCAGGGAGAATTCTCCGCCAGCAGGCGAAACCATCTCCAAATTTCAGAGGTACATGTAATTTTCCTTCCCCAAGTCAAGGACGAGGTCAAGATTAAGTTCAACTGACCAATGTGTGGAACGACCCCACGACGCCACGGTCATATTAGAACGGTTTAACTTCTCAGCTTCCACCATGTCTTGTGCCCTCGACAAAATGTTCATGTCTGTCTTCTGCCCCCTCGCTCCGGACAAGAAAGTAAACTTGAAAATATCTTTAACTGGTTAAGTGCCATGGGATGATACATCACATCAAGCGATTCCCTGTATCTGTCTTGCCCTTATATACCGCCGAAATGTTTGTCATTTGTGTTATAATACGATAAATGTCCTAGAAGAATTCTAAACATCCAGTGGACAGATTTCAAAACCGATGCGCAAATAAGGCAAGAGACTAAGCAAGATATTGTATCCAATTTTATAAGAAAACGCCGTTGGAACTACATCGGCCATGTACTCAGAATGGACAAGACAAGACTCCCCTACCAAGCTCTCATATGGTCACCAGTAGGGAAAAGAAAACGGGGAAGACCAAGAGAGACCATGCGTAGAACCATCATCAGAGAAGGCTCATTCAACGGCCAAGTGAACATCCAAGATCTACAACAGATAGCAACGAACCGCCAGACATGGAGAGCCACGACTTCTGCCCTATGCGCCGACTTAGGCTCAAGAGGAAAGACTAACTAACTAACTGACGTCATAATTGTGATACACCCCTGCTTCCCATTTTCCGCCATCTATTTTTGTATGATCCAAACCTACATTTTGTTAGGCACATAATTTGTTAATCCTGCCTCTCTTCGGTGTTGATGGTGTCTGGCCCATCCATTGCTCTTCCCTCCTTTATCATCGCCATGTCCGCCAACCGATCGGCTCGCTCGTTGCCTTTCACGCTCGAGTGGCCCTGTGCAAAAATTAGCTGGACTAATTGCGACGTGTTCAGTTTAGTTTAGTTTAGTTTAGTTTAGTCGCTGGATCAACATCACGGCACACGGGTCTAACCCATAAGTGCTCCGTTTTTCTCCTAACTCAAACCTGAGTCTGGAGAAACTCAGCTCAATGCACGAACTCCGTAGCATCTATGAGGATCCTGAAATACCTGGGTAGATTTTTAACTCGAAATTTTGCCGGGCAGCGCCGTTAGGCTACTCTTTTTCGATTTCCAACTGCCAAGGGATTTTTTGCGTGCACAACAATACACACGGGCGTCCGATCTCACTACCCAGAGACCAGGGGAAATTTTATTACTGGAAGTCCATGTGGATTTTTTAAATAAATCCCGGTCCTCACCGGGGCCTGAACCCAGGACCTCCAGCACTCGAGGTGGACACCATACCTTGAGACCACGTTCAGTACGCCAAGCTAGTCGTGTCGCATGAGGCCAGTCTGGATCTTCTTGAGAATGGTCATTGAATCGCCTAGTACACATGGGTGTGAGCATTTCCGCCTGCTGGAACACTTCAGGGCATTGGTTACTGCTTATTTCCAGCTTGAGGCTGGTTGTTATCACAGCAAAAGCACCATTTACTTCCTGACAGTTTTGCATCTTGCACTTCCGCTTGCTCCGGATCACGAATACACCCGTAAGCACCATTGCATCGCCCTCTCTAGTGATGTCACGTAGTTGCGCTTTGACCTCAGTTCCCAATGCTACGGGATCTTGACATTTCAAACATCTATAAATGTTTAACAACGACGGGTCTAGCATTGTTATGGTTTTGCAGAGTCAACATTATATATTTAACATACAGGAAACAAGAGACAAAAAGGTAACAACAGACGTTATCAATTATATGAGGCTTTAAGAACATACGATTAGAAGTGAATTCAAACAAGAAAGCAAGAAGCTACATAAGAACATCCCTGATGAGATCTCATGTGTAGATACGGAATAGACAATTTTCAAGTCTGTCATACTTGACACACTTGAAAATAAACATGGCGCACAAAAAAAGTAGGGCAGGACAAACGTTTAAGTACGCTTGATAGAACAATGAATTTAAAGAATGCATACATATCCAGAAAGAAGGTTACGTTAAAAACGGGGTCATCTAAATCTGACAAGACTCTTTTACATACAGAATAGCACCACGAAATGACAAACGAACAAGTAACGCATCAAAAGATGAATCCTGGAGAATGTACGGTGAACAGATGGCAACCCCCAGCAAAGATTACCCAAGATAATTTTATAAACATGTTAACAATATGAGCAACAGACATGCAGTCTACAACCTAACCATCATCATAAACAGCAAAAGAGAAATGCCTTTATTTTATTAATCCACAACAAAGACTAACAAGGTGGGCATAATTTTTTTAAGAAGCTCGCATCCCCACACACAACATTAAAAACTCAAATTGTGTGCCTAAAAGCTGTGAAAAAAAGAACAAAACTTTATACCAGCAGAAGTAAAATCAGCTATACACATACGCCATAAAACAAATCACCTGGTTCGGATGTAATAACCACAGAAGCTTGTGGAAAACAGGAATTAAATGACTAACAAGACTGTTTAATACAGCCTGGGAAGAAAGAAAAGACCCAAACGATTGGCAACTGTGACAGGATGTCGTCCTCATCAAACTGAATTGTCTGTGCTAGAAGAAACATTAAATCTCGCCCCATGCAATGTTTAATTTACCTTCACGGAGATCTATATAAACAGGAGACGCCTAAGCAGAATGTGAACCTACAGGACAATAATTAGTAAGTCAGACAGGAAAAATTCAGATCTCTGGAAGATTAATCTGTTAACACAATGAACGTTTAGAGACAGAATAATTTTAGAATGTTTAGGAGATAAACTACTTACCTGTGTGGTGGAAAGGGGGGGGGGGGATGCCTTGGGGTTATAAACTGAAAACAAAATTCTAATTTGTGTCAGTCAATGTGAGTGCTGGTTGTGATTCGGCTCGGATTGCCTTAGGAGGAAACTCTAGAACCAGAGGTAAGATTTACTTGCTCGTTAAGCTAAACAGGGCTGGTTAGGACTTTTCTATATGTATACTCTGTGTATAAATTCGAGGGCTATAATTTCTGTCTGGGGGATTATGCATTTTACTTTGTTGTCTCCCATTTCTTATTCTACAATTAATGAGAGGATCTTCTGCTATTTCAATATCACTTTTGTCTGTTACAAATATGTAACGAAATAGTACTCTGAAAGGATATAATGTCGGTACTAAAAGATATAATGTCGGTACTTTATTATCTCCTTTATGTATAACAGTGTGCAGCAATCTACACTGAAGAAGAGGTATTAGAAGGTCATTGTGTGAATATTATCATGTGTCTAGATGCGCCCAATGAAATAGGCGTTTGGGGCATCTGCTGGTGGTCGATGGTTGGGACTCGAAATGCATGAACATGAGGGTATATATTTAACATCACCCATCGCAGTATTTCCAGGAACTTGTGTCACGAATGTGCAGTTCGGATTACCATATAGGGAGTTATGTAGGCTTGCGATATAGTTAGATTAAGTGTCAACATATTTGGAATATGCGTAGGTCTCAATTGAGCTCAATGATTGGTTGATTAGTTCGAGGTAGCTCAACCAAATTCCAGCCAGGTTCCGGCTGGGGTCCTGCGAAGCGATAGCCTTCACTTTCAATGTAAAAGTTAAAGAAGCAAGTCCCTTCCTAATTTTGGGGAGGTGTTTATCGTCCAATTGTGCTCTCTATGCCAAAGGTAAGACTGGAAATTCATTATATATATATAACGACAGTGCCTCTAGATGAAAAGAGTTGAGGTATCATTGTTTCTTTATGTGAACTGTGAAACTGTGAGATCAGCGCTTCATTGAGACGATAACCTGAGTGTTCACTTTCTGGAAAACTGACATGAATATCCCACTGATAATTATGCCATGCTTACAGTTTACTCTGCTATGAGTGACTTACTATATGATTTGTGAATGATATCGCACTATCAGTGCATATAATCTGCATTGTTATATATGATGTAAAACTGTTTACTATAAATGCATATCTTGAACATGTATCACTATGCTGTAGAAATGTTCAGTATCAACGCACTGCATGGGCATTCTTTTCATGCTGGGGAGATTTTTTTGCTAAACTGTATCTTGAACTATCGTGAACCTTCTTGTTCACATCTTTCGTAAATATACTGAATGAGTGATTTGTCATGTGATCTTTGTCACGAATATGTAGTGTGAGTGAAGTGAATGCCATGTTGTTATGAGCTATAATATCATATGGGAAGAAAGATAGACGCACCATATATCCATATGTCTTGCTGGACGTGCATGCAACGCCAGCATTGTACAACTGCTGTTGATGACTTGGTGAATATTTTATATTCAGGGATTTACTAACTGCGTTCTTAAAGATTTGCCATCATTCAATTCGTTCCTAAAGTTCGTGCACGTACATATGATTGTAACATTGTATAGATTTGTGAACAGAGTTCTCAAACCTCCTGCTCATAAGAGTCAGGTTGGGAAAGGACAATATGTTCTTGTGTTCGGGTCTTTGCTGATGTTCGATGAATATCCATGGGATGGCTCCTGCATTATTTCATGAAATGATTACATGTTTTCTCATTTGTGTTTGTTTCACGTGTGAATGTGTTTATTAATGATTACCCCAACTTCTGGAGAAAACCTTCGAATTTAACACAGTAGGAAAAGGCAAATGAACTAATGATAACAATTGAGGATGAAAATGGCACATGAGAACCGAGTCTAACCTAAGAGGGATGAAGACCGGTCTTGCATTACCGACGTGGGATGATGAGATGTTATAATAATGATTTTGTTACAACATAGTGCTGTCATCTCAACTTGCCATTGTCTCAACATGACATTGTCTTAACATGCCTTTGTCTCACTATGATGACTTCGTTTAAACCTGCCTTAGTCACAATTTGATGACTTTGTCACAACAGGACAACTTGATCTCACCCTGATAGCCTTATCTTATCTTACTGTCATTGTCTCATCACGAGTTTATCTGATCATTACATTATAGCATCTATGGAGAATAAATGGTGATCCCTAGGCAGATACTTATCACATTCCATCAGAGTTTGATTAAACTACGTCACCAGAGAAGAGGGATTGGTGAATTAGTAACACCCTCCCTTCTCATCCCCTTATTTTTGTTTCTCTATGTTTGTTGATATTTTGATTATGATGACATTTGGTTTTCAGTCAAATGCATATCGATTTTTTTTTCTCATTTGTATCGACAGAGAGATGGGTGGGGGTGTATTGGTATTTCCTTTAGGACACTTAGTCAAACGGAATTGCTGGTGGATGGCTAATGAGAGTTCGGTCTTTTGAACCTGAACTACGGGGCGACCTTCATTCTTCTCATTTCAAGAATTATCTTTGGGATAGTCAGAAGAGGAATGCTAACCAACGTTAACGACCCCCTGCTTCAGCGTCACCCAGCATATTCACGGATGACTTGGTAACAGCCTCTGTCTATCGTCTACAACGTCTACAACTACTTATGTCTGGAGAGTCCAGTGATTACTACAGAACCTACAAGTTGGACTTATCAGCCTGAACCTTTGTCATACGTTATAGCTTTGCTGATAGCAGCTAAGATGTTCTGGTCTCTGAACACGAACACCGGGATGGTCGACATTGGTTACAATGCCCTGAGGATCTACCTTCGAGAAACCGCGAAGAGTGATGCCTTTATATTGATGGACTTCCTGGCCTCGACTTCACCAAGCATTTACAAGGAAGGTTAGGTAATGTGTATCTATGGAGAATCCCATGACATTCCTGAACCCAGATTGTTAGCATTACGAAGTAACTTAGATAACCCGGCTCATAATGGGCTGTGAAGTGGTGCAGAAGAAATAGTTCTCCCCAGTGCAAAGTGGGAGAATAGATCGTTTTGATCAGACACTTTAGTTGAATTTACTAGTGAGAGACTGTTACCATCATCAACTGGATAGATTCGGAGATGGACTTTTTTCCGATAAATTGATTCATCAATTTCTGAACATGGAGGTGTTTTTATTTTGCTTGACGTATGTGGATATATTGTATTTTATGTTTCTAAGGAGAAAAACCTTAGTGATATCGTTAATGAAAGATTGGAGACTTATTTGATTAATAGTTTATGAATCTGTGGTTAGTTTTGGGGGGAATCATTTAATGTTTTCACTGATGTTTGATCCATGTGTTTGTAATATTTGGGTGTGTATATGATATTACAGAACATATAATACATCTTCCTAAATCCCACCATTTATCCCAATATAGTTGAATTTATTCAAGGTGTCGGAGTTGCTTCATTGTTGACTTGTTGTTCAGCAGTTGATTATCGCATTTGACATATAATACTGTTTAAAACTTAAGTTGTGATCACCATGAGGATGGATAACTACACATAGACACCTTACCTTTATGGAGAAACCTTCTGGTTTCTGTAGTAAATTTCCATGATCACCTCGCCCGTTACAAGGACGCCTTTTCTTCATAAATTTAGTGTAGGAACGTAAACGTTTTGTCTAGATCCTCACTTGGGGGTTCAGAACTATTTTGAGACTTCCTTAAGAGGGCAGATTGAGGATGATAACTCATCCCATGCGGGATACCCCTAGTCATATCACCCATAAGTATCTTTATAACCACACACGCACACGCACACACACACACACACACACACACACACACACACACACACACACATATATATATATATATATATGCAAAATGCATAAAGAATGCAAAAAGAAACTAAAAGAAGTATATATATATATATATCCTGACCTTAGGGAGATGTAAAGGGAGATAATGTATGGACCTATTGTGCGGTTATTGAGCCCTTGAACGACAACAAGCAGCATACAATGATCTAGCAAACCTTGCATAGAATTGCATATATATTGTACCCAACTTTTTAAGCTGGCGGTACATGTTTGTTGTTCATGTTTTAACATACAGGTGGTGGTTGAGTGGCCTACATGGTGGTACCTGAACGGGGTTCTCACGTTTGGCCTACCAGAGGGAGTAGCAGTGAGGGTTGATTAATCTCACCTTCCTGAAGCAGCGAAGAGTGACAACCAGGAATCAACCATTACCCACTCAGAGAGCAATTGTACCACCCTGAAATGAAGTTGAGTATAAACCAACTACCCCCAACTCACGAATTGCCAACAATGGTTACCAGCAAATAGACAAGCCAGAGAACTAGATCATTAGCATAAAGAAACGAAGGCGGTCTCCTTTATTCGGTAAAGCCAAAAACAAGACCCGGCAGTGGATTATTTTAGACAGTTGACATTATTTATATTCTGTGTCTAAGAATCAGTAGTCTTAATTATTATGTTTATGTTGGGATGCCCATTGTTCATATCACCTCTATCATCCAATATAATCTCTTAACGTTTTCAAAGGAGTTAGTGAATTATTTGGCATAGTTATGTGTTTGTATTTGTGTTACGTAACAAAGGGATAGTGCTACATTACTTAGCGTATCAAGAGAGCTCTGTGGCAGGGATGCTACTCGTCTTCAGTCTTACAAGAATGAGCATTCTCCTCTCCGAAGGCAATGCCTTTCTTCTGCTCCCTTGGCCTTCTCTTAGAAAACCTTACCTGCTACCTTAGTGGAATCTTACCAGATGTGACTGATCTAGTACTAGGGAGTCTTGCGAGCCATTTCTGGTTTTCAATTAGTAGTCGGCAACAACGATTTGGGGATTTCTATCTCCCATCGCAAATTAACACACCACAGCAACGGGCAGTAATAGTACCAACATGGAAAAAGAAAGGCAATATGAGAGAGTGCGAAACATACAGCCACACAGGAAAATGTACGCAAAACTAATGGAACAAAGGGCCAGACCCATAGTTGATCAGTTAAGCAAAGTACAATTTGGTTTTATGAAAGGTAAAATTTGCACTGACGCACTAAGACAAACATGTGGAAAAAAACTTCCAATAGATTGACCAGCAGAATATTGTGTTTGTAGATCAGGAAAAGGCTTTCTATAGAGTAGATAGATATAAATTGTGCACCATCCTTGAAGACAGCGGGTAACAAGGACAATTACTGGCATCATAGCCATCTGCCACTCAAGCCAAAGTGCAACAAGAACTCAAGAAGGTATATCAAATACGTTCACAGTCAATACAGAAGTGAGACAGGGATATGTGCTCGCCGTCATCCCTTCTCTCTTGCTATTTAATATTTTGCAAAGACAGTATATACTGTCGTGAAATGCCGCCTTAACATCCCAGAATATTTTTCTCGGTCTCCAAATTTGAGAGGCCAAATTGAGAAAGAATGAATTAATCACGCTACTCCACGGCTATCTAGTCGTGAGGTAAGATTATTCACAAAAAGCCTCTAGCCATGACGTAAGCTTGCAGATGGCAAGTAAAATGGACAGTGTAATTAAAACCGACCAGGCATGACACCTGATAAGCAGAGGTAGGAAATCGCCCAGGTGTGAACAACATTGACACAGGGGAAGATAATAGCCCCAGGGCTGTAAACAAGCCCCGTCCACTCTGACTGGCAGACTCAGGAATGTGTGAAAACAGATCTGATAAGGCAATTAACACGGGGCTTTGTACCAGACAGAGAGGAGCAAGGTGTGATAGCAAGTTTTGCAGTTAGGATTGCAATTAACGTCAGCGGAAGATAAGAAGAATTTATGAATGGAATTCCTGGGAGATAAGTGTCTACTGCTAGGCTAGGTATAAAAACCCACACTAGACCTGTTCCCTTTAGATTAAGTCTGACTTCATAACAGGTAGGCAGCCAGCTCAATGTTTGTAGTCATATGTATGATTCTTATGTTGCTAGATTTCACTAGGAGAATTATTTCTTAGTAACTAGTCAGTCTATATCTGACATAGGTTATTTCAATAAATATCATTGTCTAAGTATACTTTTAGGTGTCTTGGTAGATGCTTGTCATTTCTTTGTACACTATCCTAGTTGCCTTTTGGTGTGTGCATTTGTTGTACAGAATATAGTCAACTGACTATTTCTTTAATTCTTACCACAGCAGTAACTAAGTGGTGATTAAACCGGGCAGATCATCAAATATGGCTAGTCTGTGTGGTCACTTCAATTAGACTTGTTGTATATCTCATTTTGTAGCTATACAATATTAGTACTCATTAATAATGCCTGATGCTATTATGTTGAGTATCATTAGATGTCCATCTTGAAGTAATATAATGTTTACGGATATGTTGGATGTATGTATGTGTAATTTCATATGAATATGCGATGCTAGGAATATGCTTCGTACATATTCTTTTTGTGTATATACGTCTCATTCCGTATACATACAAACTAACTAGTGCATTATGCTATGATGTTAAAGTATCATAATATGTCTAGTTTAATCAATATGTTTATGTGTATTGGATGTTTGATATATTGATTTGTAATATGCAAACCTACCAATATGAAGTGTTATGCTATTGTCTGCGCATTGGCACATTGGCCAACGATTGTGTTGGAAGCAGAGGTGTAATGGTACAGACATTACCCACAATTGGTATAGGGTATATGGTGCTAAACTTTCTCAGTGTATTGTGGGCGTGCGTTCACGGTAATGCATGGTAACCTGGCTGTGACAAATTATTTGATGATGACAGAGGACCTAGTTTGTAGTGTTCTCTGGAGATATATCTTGAATATTAAATAACAAGATAAAGGTTATGATTTTGCCCGTTTTGTCTAGAGGTCACTCAAATGAGCTAATCATTCCCGCAATAGCCTTTTTTTGGAGAACATTTTTCTTTTGGCTCAAACCCCCACTGTGAGACCACTATGTATCTACACAGAAATTTATATAAGAAGTAACTAGTTCACCCAAGGCCAGAGAAGATCTGAACTATTAGCGCCTGTATAACTGAGGATCCCTCTCACTCATTATAATGTTGCCAGTGTGCTGTTCGTCCGTCACATAGATCTTTCCCTATATTTTTTGTCATTTTGTGACCTATATCAGTTCAATTAGTCTTTAGGACTTTAGGACTTTATTTATTTGTAGACAAACAAACTTCAACAATAACTGTACATTACATCTGTTGGACCAGACATCTACATGACAGTTTCCTGCCAAAAGTGGGACATACATTCACAAGGAATTGTTTACACCACAATTGTACAAGATAGACATCATGTGATACTTGACAACATCTATACAGGACTTTTCACAATATGTATAACCAACCACAGCACTTAAGACAGTCACCAGAGACAACACTTGACAGCAACTGTACAAGAAATTCACTGGGGACATGTACTTCAAACATTGGTTCACTAAATACACAATTTATTGAGTTGGTGAGTAGAGTGGTGACCATTGCCTCATCTCCTGTCATGTCAACACTTCAATTATTGCATAGAAAATGCATAAAATATGTCACACATGCAGGTTGATAAACAAGATACAACACTTCTTATTTACTCCACCACCCAATAACTCTCCTCCACCTCTCCTCTCTAATTACCACCACACCATTCCGTTACAGTATCTGTATCTATCATCATTTCCTGACTCTTGGGAATTTAGGAAATCCTATCCATGGGCAACTCAAGGAAGAAACTACTGTTCTGGGTCTGTTGGATCCTTTTATCATCAGCATGGATGTTGGACTAGCTCCAGTTAGCAGCTTCCCCAGAATAAGCTTCATGGCAGATTCATTCCTCTTGAAGACAAGATTTAGTATGATATAGTACTGCATCTCACGGTTGATCAGGCTGTTAGTGAAGGCTGTCACTGGGTACTTCAATAATGACATACAGAATGTCCCATACATTGCAGCTACTCACTTAGCCAGATCAACTTCCCTACTGTTCCTCACATTCTTCAAGAATCACTGTGTGAGCATCAGGCTGGATATTTTCTAAGTTTTGTCTTAGATAAACAAACACTCCCAAGTTACCCCACAGTTCTCCATGAATGTAGTTCATAGAACAAGATTTGATGTTAGTCTCAGTTGATCTTTGACTGACTCAAGATCACTGTCCAGTTCACCACATTGGTAGTGCTTCAGATTGTGTTATTCTCCCATTTATGCATTCAGCTGTTGAGCTGAGAGAAAACTCTTCTTGATATTCCCACATTTTGATAGGGAGTCACATCTGGATCTAGGACTTCTGTTTAGTTGTCCCAGATGATATATGGATGGCCTCTCCACCATACTGTTCTCTGTCGACATATAAAATGGCACAACATCTCTTTACATATGTTAAAAGATAATGTTAGTATACATCAACAGACACAGATTGGGGATGGGGATGTTCAGGGAGGATGTTGACCAAAGACACCTTTCCTGGTTTGATGATGCAGTGTATTTCACTCTGATGTACTGTGGTAATCACAAGACTATATGTTGAGACAGGGTAGCTTAACACAATTACAAGCATTTATGTGGTCTAAGTTTCACCATGTTTGAACCACAGTAGACCTGGGCACAAGGAGGACCAGACACAGTACAGCAATCATTGTGACATAGCAACATGGGACAGGCATTGTGAAGGAAAATGGAAAATAGGCATTTACAACTGCAATATGCAATATGGATTAACTAATGGCATTTACTCAATTAGCAGACCAGACATCCATTCCTATGGCTGTGATGTTGGTGCATGAATGTCCTATTCCATATTCACACAGCAATGCCAGACCTCACCCCTTTTTCACCAGACTTGTCTCACAGGTACATCATCATCATCATGTGCTCTTTCCCCACTGAGTAATTTTCATGTCTACTACAGTAGGTAACAGAAGCTCAATTGCATAACAACTGTTCACATATGCACCAAGCACATATGTGGAAAAACATGTTTAGTCCTTGTAAATTTGCATGAGCCATACATATATTCAGCCAACTAAGACACAGGTTCACACACCGATGGTTCTCTTAGGAACTAGTTTATATGAACCATCCAACAGTAGAGGTAACAGTGTAATGCTGCAGAGAGAAATGGTATTCTCGTGAGCTTAATTTGCCACCAGGTATCACATGAACTTAGCAATTCTGGCGTGCCACACACAACCTGTTTACATATGGATATTTGAAGCATCTTTCCTTCCACTAGATGTGAGAGGCTATTTATTAAATCACCAACTCACTCACTCCATCATTCTCAGCTTTTTACAAAGGAACTTGTACATGTTTACATCACTCATTCCCATTCAGACTGCCATTTGTTAACTCGCACGAGAGCAAAGGTACAGTTGAGTTAAGAATGAGTCATCCTAGGCATTAAGAATGCACAAGGGGTTTGGGTTTGCGAATCTGCATGAGTGTGTCACACATTCATCAAGCATACGCAACCAGTCACAACAAGGGATTGATATGCATTTGGAGTATACAGCGTGAAAGACGTGTCAAGGTTGAAGATGCAGTGTTCAGAATTCTGGCGCACAGAAGTTAGGTTTTCCACTTTCACATTTTATTCATAAAATACTCATACATTCTTCTCATTGGTTTACCAGGCACAACTACACATTAAAGTATGTTTTAAAGTGGTACCTGTTGTCCAGAGAACAATATATTATTGAATCTTTAAGGGCATTGTTGGGTCATCACATCACACTAGCGACCGCTCCCGGTGAAATCCCCGCTCAAACTAATTAGATTTTAAAATATGGCCCAGGAATAGCGTGGGCTCATTACTTATGAACCAATCAAAAGACAAGTGCATACCGCCGCCTCCCCCAACTCGTTCTAGAACATTCGATCTAAGAATAGCCCTTATATTTGGGATGGTCCCCGTTAAGACTTAAAGTATCTTTATGAAATGTGTCGGACTGGGAATGTGGGGTTCTGTTTCATCATGCTACATGGCCCCTCTCTTAAATCTTTCATAGGAATGACAGATGATTTTTCAGAAATCCACAGTTCCCAGATCCCTCAAGTGGGTTTTGTCAATTACTCCCTGTCTCCCTTTACCCTACTAGAGTAGTACATTTGGAACTCAGTGATTTTTCTCCTTAAGAAAAAATCTGCCCCAACATTGCATCAGTTGATGAATTTGGTGGCAAACGCGAAGACCATGAAGTTAGCCCTGCATTATGTTCCTTTAAGTCACAGGGAGCATCAAGAGTCCTGACTCCACTCATCTGTGAACTGCTCCTCTATTTACCTCTGACAGTGTTCCACTGCTGACATCCTTTGCTATATTTCCTGTTTGTGATAAATGATCTCTCTGAGTCACACCATTTCGTAATGTATGAATGTTCCATAGAGATTCATTATGTGAAGTAATGGCTTTGCAATTAAGCCAACTTCTAGATGACGTTTAGAGAGAATGGTTGCATTCCATGGATCTCTCAACTGTTCATCTTATCAGAACTTCATTCTTCCCTTCGTCCTGGAGAATGATAATCCTGTGAGAGTGTATTTAACTGAACACTTTCTCCAACAGTAATCTTGGCATTTGGAACTGGGTTAAAATTTTTGATCATCACCGGAGCAAAGACAATCACTTCCGGGTGAACTGTATAGCAGCCGCTGCAAAACTTGTTAAGGCTAAAATCTACTATTGTAAATTTGGTTAGCGTTGGACACAGGGTCTACCTTTCCAATAAGCCTCTTGTGTTTGCAGATGGTAGCAATTTCCCATTATATTTCCTTGACTTATTTCTGTAGTCTTACCATAGATTTAGAGGTGCTTGTCGGTTGAGATTCTCTCATTCCGTTATGCCTCTATTTTGATGTGTTGTGAGAAGTGACAGCATTTTCTCTCCTTAGTTGCTATTTAAGCTGTTTCCAACGCAGCAACTGAGTTTGTAGATGCAATTAGACTAACATCTACTACTACTAATCTATAATTCCAGGTGGAACTTCCAACTAGTTGTCTTCAGTCATGTTTTAGCTAAGTGCTTTTTGAGTGACTGGGAAGTATCCGTTCTTTCTCTCCCACATGAGCAAAACGTTTACCATTGGCGAATTGGGCGAATCCTCTCAGCACAGAGAAGTTCGTCATTATCACAGCCACCTTTGAAGGGATGTGATTATGTGGGTTACTTCTTATATCCCAATATTGACTGGAATTTTGGAAGCAATTTTACTGACTTTGAGGATAGGACTGGCCAGGTCTTGTGAATATACCTCGCATCTCAGTATTAATATAAGATTCCACTGCATAATGCATTGTTCTTATTATATAAAGAGTCGACTGCTGGAGTGCAGGGATCTTTATCTTGAAAGGAGTCAGCTGTTTTTGAGAACAGGGATCTTTCGTTAGTCCACTGAATCGTAGACAATGTGTATAGAGTGTCAGCTGCTGGAGTTGCAGTGAGCTCTACCATATAAGAGTTAACTGTTTGGAGACAGTAATCCTTATTTACATTCCTACCTTCTTCGGGCAGAAAAGTCTTCCCATTGAGAATGAAAAAGGGGAATGACATCAGCTGTACTCAACTTTGTCCGTCCTTTAATCTCCACCATTTTAAAGGCAGAAACGCTTTCTCAACTGAGGATGAATTGACGTCCGACGTCGGAGACGGATCCTGTTATCTCTTCATGAAATTTTTCAGGTTGTCCATGATATGCTTCTAGTCGTATGATATGCCAATGACATCAGGTTGGTTATCCATCGTTTCCTGGACACATGCTTTGCGTATGCTCTCCACTTCCATATGAATGGCTAGGGGTCCAGTTATTTTGATGGCCTTCCTGGAGATTCAATGAGTTCACTCCTGGCGACATGGATCCTAGTACACCAGAGAGATTACACCATCGAACAATAGACTAATGTCTTATAGACACCAGACTGTGGTCGGTTTTATATGACCGCCCATGACATCAGGTAGAATCTTCCCTTCCTCTCGTCCATTACGTATCAAGTATGCTTAATAATACCACTACTTCAGAAATGGCAAGTGACGGAGTTGATAAGGATGTTTTCTCCTGGAGATTCAATTGTGCTTACGCGCAGTTGCTTGATCAGGGCCACTGACAGGGTTACACAACTGAAGAATAAACCCAGATGTCGAATCGACACTGGACATTAGCCGGTACGAATACTGACTATCACCGAGAGAGATTGTCAGTGAGGTGTCTTAATGGTTGCCCAAATTTTCCATCAGGGTTCACACTCTCTACTCTCAGTGTTGCAAGCATGTTATGGGGAGAAGAGAATATAGGGAGTTGTTATGTTATGTGATGTGGTGACATTAAAAATGTTGTAGTTACAACAATATTTCCCCTCTCTCACCCATGCCAGCAATTAATTTTGTGATGGAGTAGGCCCCATATTCATTTACTGGATTAAGTGTCTTAATTTCAGGGACAAAAATGAATTTTTCCCTGTACTAGCTGTCTCAGTTATATTTAAAATAATTTGTGTTCTCTGGTGTTTCAGGTACCTTAATTTTTGGATACATATATTGAACAACCAGCATGCACAAAATTATACAACAATATTGACAAGCCAATAAATCATATCATTCTGAGAAAAACAAATATCATGGATACAAGCAATTATGTTGACCCATAAGATATTTATACACCATTTTCGGTCTGCTACATTGAATCCTAACTGATATATTAAAACAGTGATACATGCAATATTATCACTATTAATGAAATCAAACCTTCTAGAGATTTATTGTGGGTTTACATGTCTGGACAGTTGCCCTCATATAAGAGACAGGGTCCATTAAACAACACCATAAAAACTCCAAGAATTGGGTCTGATTTGCGAGAGGTCACCCCGGATTTTAATACCAACATAGAGATCCCAAAAGTGAGTCCTATGCAGGGTATGCCCAAAGTTTGTATCCCGTCATCAGGGCAACAGGTATGTGAGCCCCTAGCAGGTTATTACCAGGGTTTAAATCCGAGACGAGTGTTCTTTTTCCCAGGGTTTATATCCCGAAAAGAGCAAACCCAGTTATGTGACCAGGTTTTCCCAGGGTTTATATCCCGGACGAGCCCCCAGTTATGTGACAAATTATTTGATGATGACAGAGGACCTAGTTTGTAGTGTTCTCTGGAGATGTATCTTGAATATTAAATAACAAGATAAAGGTTATGATTTTGCCCGTTTTGTCTAGAGGTCACTCAAATGAGCTAATCATTCCCGCAATAGCCTTTTTTTTGGAGAACATTTTTCTTTTGGCTCAAACCCCCACTGTGAGACCACTATGTATCTACACAGAAATTTATATAAGAAGTAACTAGTTCACCCAAGGCCAGAGAAGATCTGAACTATTAGCGCCTGTACAACTGAGGATCCCTCTCACTCATTATAATGTTGCCAGTGTGCTGTTCGTCCGTCACATAGATCTTTCCCTATATTTTTTGTCATTTTGCGACTATATCAGTTCAATTAGTCTTTAGGACTTTAGGACTTTATTTATTTGTAGACAAACAAACTTCAACAATAACTGTACATTACATCTGTTGGACCAGACATCTACATGACAGTTTCCTGCCAAAAGTGGGACATACATTCACAAGGAATTGTTTACACCACAATTGTACAAGATAGACATCATGTGATACTTGACAACATCTATACAGGACTTTTCACAATATGTATAACCAACCACAGCACTTAAGACAGTCACCAGAGACAACACTTGACAGCAACTGTACAAGAAATTCACTGGGGACATGTACTTCAAACATTGGTTCACTAAATACACAATTTATTGAGTTGGTGAGTAGAGTGGTGACCATTGCCTCATCTCCTGTCATGTCAACACTTCAATTATTGCATAGAAAATGCATAAAATATGTCACACATGCAGGTTGATAAACAAGATACAACACTTCTTATTTACTCCACCACCCAATAACTCTCCTCCACCTCTCCTCTCTAATTACCACCACACCATTCCGTTACAGTATCTGTATCTATCATCATTTCCTGACTCTTGGGAATTTAGGAAATCCTATCCATGGGCAACTCAAGGAAGAAACTACTGTTCTGGGTCTGTTGGATCCTTTTATCATCAGCATGGATGTTGGACTAGCTCCAGTTAGCAGCTTCCCCAGAATAAGCTTCATGGCAGATTCATTCCTCTTGAAGACAAGATTTAGTATGATATAGTACTGCATCTCACGGTTGATCAGGCTGTTAGTGAAGGCTGTCACTGGGTACTTCAATAATGACATACAGAATGTCCCATACATTGCAGCTACTCACTTAGCCAGATCAACTTCCCTACTGTTCCTCACATTCTTCAAGAATCACTGTGTGAGCATCAGGCTGGATATTTTCTAAGTTTTGTCTTAGATAAACAAACACTCCCAAGTTACCCCACAGTTCTCCATGAATGTAGTTCATAGAACAAGATTTGATGTTAGTCTCAGTTGATCTTTGACTGACTCAAGATCACTGTCCAGTTCACCACATTGGTAGTGCTTCAGATTGTGTTATTCTCCCATTTATGCATTCAGCTGTTGAGCTGAGAGAAAACTCTTCTTGATATTCCCACATTTTGATAGGGAGTCACATCTGGATCTAGGACTTCTGTTTAGTTGTCCCAGATGATATATGGATGGCCTCTCCACCATACTGTTCTCTGTCGACATATAAAATGGCACAACATCTCTTTACATATGTTAAAAGATAATGTTAGTATACATCAACAGACACAGATTGGGGATGGGGATGTTCAGGGAGGATGTTGACCAAAGACACCTTTCCTGGTTTGATGATGCAGTGTATTTCACTCTGATGTACTGTGGTAATCACAAGACTATATGTTGAGACAGGGTAGCTTAACACAATTACAAGCATTTATGTGGTCTAAGTTTCACCATGTTTGAACCACAGTAGACCTGGGCACAAGGAGGACCAGACACAGTACAGCAATCATTGTGACATAGCAACATGGGACAGGCATTGTGAAGGAAAATGGAAAATAGGCATTTACAACTGCAATATGCAATATGGATTAACTAATGGCATTTACTCAATTAGCAGACCAGACATCCATTCCTATGGCTGTGATGTTGGTGCATGAATGTCCTATTCCATATTCACACAGCAATGCCAGACCTCACCCCTTTTTCACCAGACTTGTCTCACAGGTACATCATCATCATCATGTGCTCTTTCCCCACTGAGTAATTTTCATGTCTACTACAGTAGGTAACAGAAGCTCAATTGCATAACAACTGTTCACATATGCACCAAGCACATATGTGGAAAAACATGTTTAGTCCTTGTAAATTTGCATGAGCCATACATATATTCAGCCAACTAAGACACAGGTTCACACACCGATGGTTCTCTTAGGAACTAGTTTATATGAACCATCCAACAGTAGAGGTAACAGTGTAATGCTGCAGAGAGAAATGGTATTCTCGTGAGCTTAATTTGCCACCAGGTATCACATGAACTTAGCAATTCTGGCGTGCCACACACAACCTGTTTACATATGGATATTTGAAGCATCTTTCCTTCCACTAGATGTGAGAGGCTATTTATTAAATCACCAACTCACTCACTCCATCATTCTCAGCTTTTTACAAAGGAACTTGTACATGTTTACATCACTCATTCCCATTCAGACTGCCATTTGTTAACTCGCACGAGAGCAAAGGTACAGTTGAGTTAAGAATGAGTCATCCTAGGCATTAAGAATGCACAAGGGGTTTGGGTTTGCGAATCTGCATGAGTGTGTCACACATTCATCAAGCATACGCAACCAGTCACAACAAGGGATTGATATGCATTTGGAGTATACAGCGTGAAAGACGTGTCAAGGTTGAAGATGCAGTGTTCAGAATTCTGGCGCACAGAAGTTAGGTTTTCCACTTTCACATTTTATTCATAAAATACTCATACATTCTTCTCATTGGTTTACCAGGCACAACTACACATTAAAGTATGTTTTAAAGTGGTACCTGTTGTCCAGAGAACAATATATTATTGAATCTTTAAGGGCATTGTTGGGTCATCATATCACACTAGCGACCGCTCCCGGTGAAATCCCCGCTCAAACTAATTAGATTTTAAAATATGGCCCAGGAATAGCGTGGGCTCATTACTTATGAACCAATCAAAAGACAAGTGCATACCGCCGCCTCCCCCAACTCGTTCTAGAACATTCGATCTAAGAATAGCCCTTATATTTGGGATGGTCCCCGTTAAGACTTAAAGTATCTTTATGAAATGTGTCGGACTGGGAATGTGGGGTTCTGTTTCATCATGCTACACTGGCACAGCTACTGGTCACGGCTTGTAAGCCCGGATGACCCGGCATTATTATAATACCATTACCGACCCTGTGAGCTGCTAAACCAACTTTGGACGGAGCGGCTGTACGACACAGAATTTCTGTATTAGCGACATGGACATGGGGCAGCAGAAATGTAATCACTACAGGCGTGTGAGACAATTGAAAAGCCCGTCCCCGACTAAGACAGTAGGAGAGAGATATGGAGGGATAAGGAGGATGGTGAACGCAGTAGAGCTGGAAGATAAACTTGGCCAGACTGGTCATTGTATATGTTTGTGTTATGATATGTTTTAATTAGGATTGCGCTGATGTAGAACTAGGTATAACACATTCTTGACTTTCTTTCAAGCTCTCACAAGGAGCACCTATGTCACAGATCTCAAGAACGAGTGAAGACTAGGTAGAGCTAGGACTGGCATGAGTCAGAATACCGGCAAGCTGTTTCTTTTTTTTTTTTTAGTCTACTGGAGAGTGGGGATCTGGACCACAGATCCAGATAGATCAAGTAACAAGTAAAGTTACGTAATGTTTGTCATCAATATCAATATGTATATGATTTCATCATCCTCATATTGACAATCATCCTATGTCTATTGTTATGATTAGCAAATAAATGTTGTAGTATTGTAACTCATAGTTCTGTCATTATATTTTTTCCAATTGTGCATACGTGTTGTGTGTGTACATTGGTGGGGGTTCACTTACACACCAAGGAAAGGAGCAGTCAGGGAGAAAAGCCTGTACTAGGATAGTTGTCCTTAAACTTTAATTCAGACTTAAAAATCTATCCTAGCTAACATTCTCTTTCCTATTCCTTGGCGAATATTCAGCACAGTTCATTTCAATTTTGTAACGAGCCACTTAGAGCTGTACGTTGGATATTCTTGGGCCTAATCTATAGTTCAGCCATATAGATTTTGTCCCTAGTCAGTTTCTGACTATTTGGGGTTGCTCGCCAGTGAATAATACTTTCATCTAGCCGGTGGGTCACCCCGACTTATGACATATACAAAGAAGCAAGCCTGAACAGAACCGATTCAGAAAATTTCGAATTCTTTAATTTAGACCAACGATTTATTGACAATATGTCTTCAGGAATCCCTGTGCCGCCGAAAGGCTATAAAACGCAGTCATCGTCGTTGAGAAGAAAGAGATACTACAATGTAATATACAGGTACATGAGAATATTCTTTGACATGTGCATCGATACAACTATCTCGGAGCAGTCATAACGTCTGATAGGAAATGACTTGAAGGGTTTATAACAGGAATTGCCGTAGCGAAGGTAGCCTTTTCCAAGATGGGAAAACATACTGACCAATAAAAAGATGTAAATTGCAACGAGAAAAAGAGTGTTGAAGTGCTACATAGAACCTGCACCTTTGTGTGGATGTGAACCGTGGGCAATGAACAGACAAGCTGGGGGTCATCTAATGGCCGTGGAAATGTAGTTTCTGGGGAAAATGCAAAGAGTATCGTGGACAGACAGAAAAATAAATCAGCAAGTTCTGCAAGAAGCAAATGAAAACCGTAAACTGATTAGAGAAACGAAGAGTGTCAACGTTTTTTTGGGCACGTTATAAGAAGACATAGACTAGAAAACATGGTGACAAATGGCAAACTTGAGGGGAAAATAACGAAGAGAAGGCAGTGAAGAAAGTATCTGGATGGCTTGACCACATGGCGTGGTCGAGACAAAAACACGGAGCTGATCCACGACTCTGGTGAACCATGACCGCCCACGCTTATCGACATGGCACATGATGGGCTAGTAGTCAGTGAGAAACTCGTCTTCTTTATAACTCGTCTTATTATATCTGCACTGGATTACTTTCACATTTACTAATTCAATCAATCAGGTGCCGTCTCCGCAATGACGGTTGGCTGCAATGGATCTCCAACACTGTCTGTCTCTCGCCCTGACTGTACATTATGTCAGGCTGATGCTCGTCCATCTCTTGATGTTATCCTCCCACTTGTATCGTTGTCTACCTCTTGCTCGCTTGCCCTCAACCTGTGCCTTCCAGTATGTTTTTTTTTAATAAGAGTATCGTGTCTTTTAACGTGGCCAAAATATTTCACTTGTCTCCTCTTTATTTATTTCATCAACTCTCTCTTCATTCCCAGTTTTTCTAGAACCTCTGCATTTGATTGTTTTTGTTTCCATGAAATACGAACTATTCGTCTGTATATCCACATCTCCAGGGCTTCTATGCGACTTTCTAGTTGCTTGTTCAATGTCCAGACTTCCGCGCCATACAGTAGCGTTGAATATACGTAGCATTTGATAATTCTCATTTGTAATACGTTATTAATCTCTCTAGATGTTAATACTGATTTCATGCCGTTGAAAGCATTTTTGGCCATTCCTATTCTCTTTTTGATTCCATTTCACTTCTGCCATCATCTGTTATTATATGTCCAAGATAAGAGAAACTTATTTACAAATTAACATTTTGCACTTTATCCTTTGTAAAGGGATTTAAGTCCTTAAGTGTTTTTTTTTTTCAACAGTTATTGCCCCTACTAAATGTTTTACTTTCAAGGCGAGAGATCGCTAAAACAGATCAATCAATCAATCAATCAATCAATCAATCAATCATTCAATCAATCAATCAACTCCGCATTGAAGATCTGCTATAGTCGAATCTCAACTACCTACTATCCTACGTCTTCACAGGGCACTCGTGCATTTTCCTTTCAGTGACATCTCTTAATGCAGTTTACGCACGTGTATCGTTGTTTTCGTTTTGCATACTTCAATACTTTCCCAACCAGCAACTCCTTTAAACTGGGAGCTGTGGCTCTATATTTTCACAGAATGCTTTCATTAGCTGACGGTGATCTTATTTAGTCATGTTTTCTTCAAGCTTACTTGTTGTTTTCCTGTGCAGTGTTTGTGTTTGTCTGTTTACCTATCGGTCGGCCTATCTGCTTGTTCTCGACATTTGTTGATTGGGATCTTCTTCCTGGTAATTCAGTAGATATTCCACTATCACAATACGATGACGTCATCTGCGACTGTCCATTTGTTTGGGTGCACCACAACACACGTATCCATCACAGCAGCAGACATGCCGCTTGGCCCCGATTGGACCCTGTGAACCATAGCAATACAGTTTGGATGGAATGTTTATCTATGAATATTCAAGTGACGCCACTTTTTGCTCGGTGATTAACGAGACATTATTTGTAATAAAAATTCTCTTTGGCAATAAATCCGGCACATTTTGGACACACGTGGTCTTTTCCCCAAGTTTTATAAATTCATACTTGCAACACAATGTTCTCCCGTAGCAAGGAACTATTATTAAAAGGACACGCCTTTGATAGACATTTGAACGGATTCATGACTTAGCTAAACACTGATGTCAGAACCGATATACCTGCATCGGGACATTCCTACACATGCTCCGCCCCGCTCTTCAAAACCCACCCAAGAGTTTCCGTGTTGATTACTCTAGTAGCAATGTGATTGATACTCCGGCTGGTCTTCCTTCTACGTTTTGAGTATCGTCCCAGGCATCTAATCACTCTCTTCTAAGCCAGTTTTTCCAAATATGGATACTCGGTCTTTCCAGTTGCACCAACTACCTGATTCCAGAGAGACGTCACCACTCACTCTCTGGAGACTGGATAGTAAAAATGTGGCTCTCTCTCTCTCTCTCTCTCTCTCTCTCTCTCTCTCTCTCTCTCTCTCTCTCTCTCTCATGCCTTTCATACTGTACATGTATTGACTGTATACTGAAATAACTGAAGTAACTGCTCTCTGGTGACTGGATAGTACACTCTCTGTTCCCTGGTGACTGGATAGTACACTCTCTGTTCCTCGGTGACTGGATAGTAGAATCTCTGTTCCATGGTGACTGCATAGTAAAGATATGTCCTGTGGTAACTGGATAGTAGACTCTCTGTACCCAAATGACAGGATAGTACATTCGCCGTTCCCTGGTGACTGGATAGTAAAGTAAGGACCCTCTGGTGACTGGATAGTACTCTCTGTCCCATGGTGACTGGATAGTAAACTCTCTGTTCCCTTGTGACTGGATAGTAATGTAGCTGCTCTCTGGTGACTGGATAGTACACTCTCTGTTACCCGGTGACTGGATAGCGAAGTAGTGGATCTCTGGTGAAATGAGAGCAAAATCGCGGTTCCCCCTTCTGACGTGTCTCCGCCTTGCCGTGGTAGAGGGCTTGCGTGTCCCAATGACCCCAAGAGCTATGCCGACTGTAGCACAACTACATGTCGGACAGGTCTTGGGATAGGAACCAGACCAAGAGAGACACACACCTGCTGCCTTGCAGGTAGACTGAGGACAGGCAGTCAAATGTCCGAATCGGGCCACTAATTCTTGGCCCAGACACATAATCAAAGGCTCTATCCTGAGGGATATGGCTGATCGCCTCTAAGTCATTAACCCTCGATTGTGAGAGCCGGGCCGATACTCACCCACTGCAAAATAGAGGTGAGATACCGAGCATGCTAATGCTTGGTCCAGACACTTGTTCGAAGGCTCTCAGCCGAAGGATATCAGGGATCCCCCGAACGAGAGGGCATGGCCGCTACTCGCTCTCTGCTGCATAGAGGTAAGCTGCTGAGTCGGCAGCACATGTAGCCTACTTCGGGAGCGTTACTACAGGTGAAAAGGCGCTCCAATCGCACGCAATGGTTACGATGCCCAAGTCTCTATTAAAAAAATAATTGAGTGAGCGTAATCGAAGGTGGATAAACGTCTCATTAACACGAAATGGAACGCTTGGCTAACGAATCCATCACGTGGAATTCAGAAGCAAAAGCTTGCTGAGTGGATGTCGTCTGTAAACTAAGGTGGAAAAACATCTCATTAACACGAAATGGAACGCTTGGCTAGCGAATCCATTACGTGGAAGTCCGAAGCGAAAGCTTGCTGAGTGGATGTCGTCTGCAGACTGAAAATTTTTGGTTTGCCAGTCGGCCAGTTGCGAACGAAATACCCAATACATGGAAGTGAGGAATTAAAGTAGCCACGAGCAGGACGCGGCGATTTCTTGGGTGAGCCCAGTACCAGAGCGCAATGTGCCGGCTCTGCATTTATGGAAGTCTCCTTGGATGGCGGGGAATGCGCATGGTCCGCCCCTGCCTTCTCTTGAGGGTTGACCGTGATGTCATCGGCCGTTCTACCTTGACCAGCTGAGATGTGGACGGCACCACAACAGAATGTCCCTCGAAACTCCCAGGACGGTTAACCTGGTTTTTAAAACAAACAACGCTAGCAGAAGTCGGATGTGCCGGCCTAAAGGTTGCAATAAATAGGTACAACGCAAAAAACGTCCGAGTGAAATGTCCCTCGTGCCCGGAACAGCTCTGACTATCTTGTCTTCCGAACGGAACAGCTCTGACTATCTTGTTTTCCGACTGGAACAGCTGTGACTAGCTAGTCTTCTGGGCACAACGTCCGTACACGTCCAAACCGAAAGCTCGCTGAGTGGAAGTCGTCTGCAGACCGACCGTTCCTGGTTTGTGCAGGGAGCGGCCTGTAGCGAACGAAATGCCCAATACATGAAAGTGATGAATTAAAGCAGCCATGTGCAGGAAGTGGCGATTCCTTGGGTGAGTCAAGTACCAGAACGCTATGTGTCGCTCTGCAATTATGGAAGCCTCCTTGGATGGCGGAAGATGCCCATGGACTGCCCCTGCCTTCCCTTGAGAGCTGACTTTGAAGTTTTCGACCGTTCTAACTTGACCAGCTGGAATGTGGACGGCACCAAAAAAGTGAGAGTCCCTCAGGAATGCTAACCTGGTTTAAAAAACGCACGCAAATGTTGGTTGTTGTGGCCTAAGGACTTTGGCCCAAGGGTGCTTAACGAGACACCCCTCAATTACGTCTGAATAAAAAAAAAAACTCTCCGGATGAACGCAGAAGAAGAAGAAAATCGCGGTTCTCTTGTGACTTGATGTTGATAAGAACACGAAACCCACATGCTTCGTTCTACAGAAGGTACGGAGCTAATCGTTTCAGAATAACTGTTAATATAAGAAGAGATGAAAACAAAAAGTGCAACATGATACACCAAGGAGAAATGCAGAAAGAACGAAGGAATTAAACAAAATGAAAGAACGAGTGGGGAAGGAGAGAGAGAGAGAGCATGTTTAAGTTTTAAACTGCTTCTGTTCTAATCAACTGATGCACGCAATAAGACTGTAACAAATTATTTGATTAAAAACGAATCCACAATGCCTGTTGCAGAACGCAAGTATTTATGTACAAAGCAATGGTTACATTAAAGTCAGGTCATTTGTTTTGACGTGAAAATAATAAAACACCTGGGCAGGAGGATCCATAAAAAAAAAAACTGACTCACACTAATGGAATTGCGTGTTGAAATAGCAGCAGCTGTATGGGTCGGAGTCCAGTAAAGAGAATGAATTAAAGAGTAACCGATAACAGTAGAGTGAGTTGCTCGACTGAGAGTGAGTTAACATAAGTTTAATGGTGACATCATCGGCTTTCTTATAGAAAACTAAACATGTATTGGTTATGTACAGAGGTTGTAACAGATCACTACATTGCGATGTGCTGAAATCAGTTCAGTTGTTATGTAAGTTAATTAAATGTTTCCTACACCCATGGTTACTTATGGTGTATTGAAGTTATTAAATATGAATACAGTGTGATATCAACATCAAGTTACGTTGTGTTTTTGCTGGGCCTCAAATAACCTTCGTGCCATGGGGGATCACTAAAAAAAGGGGGATTACGAGGCAAGCGTAAAAAAAGTTGGGAGTGAGTAGGCATACACACGCTTGTGCGCGCGCGCGCGCGCGCACACACACACACACACACACACACATACACACACACTCACACATATGGAGCTAGTTTCCTGCCCGCGGGATAAATATAACTTCACGCGTCAAAACTCCATTGAAGTGACGAGTGCTGCATGATAACCCCCCTCCCCCTTCCCGAGGTTATAAAATGGAACAAGTCCAGATTGTGAGCTGTTGATGAATGGGGTTTTCTAGAGAGACTTCTTTCCCCCGTATATGCTTCTTCTCGGCTAGTGGAGTCGGATTTTCTCCTAGCCTGAACTTTCCCGTGCCGGCCTTGGTCGGGCTACGAGTGAGCAATGAGAGTGTGTGCGTGTGTGTGAGAGAGCAGTGCAGGGCTGATAGGCGCTTCAGGATTTCGCGATTATAGTTCGTAACTTTGCCCGCAGGTCGCGTTGTAATGCATGTTTCGCCTTATTTCTAACTTGTTGGCTTATTTAATGTGTTGCAGCTGTTTAGTTCACGGGATTATGTTGTTCTGTTTGCTCTGGATGTGTACTTAATTCCTAGAAGACAATGAAACACAATAACTTATGAACAATCTCAAGTTGTTGGAGATATTCAAATTTAGGTGCGCTAAACCCAAGTGACTGTACATAACACCGGAAATAGTCTGCAACACATTCAAGAGGTAGCGTTGTTGAAGCCCGAGCCTGCAGGTAGGCTGCTGGAGGTTGCACTCATGTTTGTGACCCGTTTTGCACTTTTTGATAGCACCTGCAGATTTTTTACCTTTGTTGCATTTACCATTAACTTTGTTATGACTACTTAACAAGCAAAATAATTTATTAAAAGTGATCTGATCTGGTAGGGTGTGTTATCTGTCCCCTCACCTTTATTTTCTCACCCATCCTCCCACTTAATCACCCTAGTAAGACATCATTAAGGGACATAAGGATGTGAGTGCAGTATACAGTCTTGTGTTCATTTGTAACAACACATTGCTGCACCAGCCAAAGAATGGTTCAGCGCAATAGGAGTTTCCTGGAATGAGACACATTACATGAAGCTAAACGTACCGTAAATATGGCTGCAATTCCAGGACAATTAATAAACGAGCGAAAACATCCCTTGAGGTTTTGGAGATGTAGCTTTATAGAAGAATACTGAAAATGCCTCGGACAGCCAAAATGAGCAATATGAATACTTTGGAGGAAGCTAAGTCGCAAAGCCGACATATCACAAACATAAGAAAGAGGCAGTTTTCATTTCTGGGTCAGAATATTAGAAGACAAAAAGTGGAACATGTAGTGACAACTGGAAATATTTGTTGATAAACAGATTGAGGAAGACAACGAGAGAAAATTCTTGGTAGTTTTGTATTTTGGCACGGAAGGGAGTCAGCACACGAACTGACACATGCCTGATACATGATCTCCGCCATGTCGGTCGTCTAGGCAAAATGTTGATGAAACATATTGATGTTCTCATTTAATAAGAGGCGGAAGTTGATTAAAATCACAAAGAAAGCGTGTCAATACAATCATGATGATAACAAACATTTACAATTATAACTGCTCACGTGAATAGCACAATATAAGTATCATAATTATCTGGGTCGATCATCACGAACATAAGCACATGGCATTGCTGACAACTTGAGGACGAGAGTGCTTACAGCAGGAGAAGTGGCAAGAGATCGAGACACTGGTTCAGGGGGGATGTAGATGAGGGCGACTTCATAGGCCCTGCTACATGATGATGCCTGAAAGTATGTAATAAACACAATAACAAATAATACAAGTGTAGTCTAGAACAATGTAAACATCCGTTACATGAAACAACCCGATGTGATACCTACCACATCATCCACCGACCACATCATCCACCGGGTGCCAGCTGATCTATAGAGATATGCATCTGACACCATATGCCCACGGGCCTTAAGGTGTTAACAGGGTCCTTTGCTGACTTTACTGACTGTAGAAGTAACATAATGAACTGCCTTGACAGTTGCTGACTTTACTTACCGTAGAAGTAACATAATGAACTGTACAAGTAACATAATGAACTGTACAAGTAACATAATGAACTGTACAAGTAACATAATGAACTGTACAAGTAACATAATGAACTGTACAAGTAACATAATGAACTGCCTTGACAGTTGCTGACTTTACTTACCGTAGAAGTAACATAATGAACTGTACAAGTAACATAATGAACTGTACAAGTAACATAATGAACTGTACAAGTAACATAATGAACTGCCTTGACAGTTGCTGACGTTACTTACCGTAGAAGTAACATAATGAACTGTACAAGTAACATAATGAACTGTACAAGTAACATAATGAACTGCCTTGACAGTTGCTGACTTTACTACTTACGGTATAAGTAACATAATGAACTGTACAAGTACCATAATGAACTGCCTTGACAGTTGCTGACTTTACTTACCGTAGAAGTAACATAATGAACTGTACAAGTAACATAATGAACTGTACAAGTAACATAATGAACTGCCTTGACAGTTGCTGACTTTACTACTTACGGTATAAGTAACATTATGAACTGTACAAGTACCATAATGAACTGCCTTGACATTTGCTGACTTTACTTACCGTAGAAGTAACATAATGAACTGTACAAGTAACATAATGAACTGTACAAGTAACATAATGAACTGTACAAGTAACATAATGAACTGCCTTGACAGTTGCTGACTTTACTTACCGTAGAAGTAACATAATGAACAGTACAAGTAACATAATGAACTGTACAAGTAACATAATGAACTGCCTTGACAGTTGCTGACTTTACTTACCGTAGAAGTAACATAATGAACTGTACAAGTAACATAATGAACTGTACAAGTAACATAATGAACTGCCTTGACAGTTGCTGACTTTACTACTTACGGTATAAGTAACATAATGAACTGCCTTGACAGTTGCTGACTTTACTTACCGTAGAAGTAACATAATGAACTGCCTTGGCAGTTGCTGACTTTACTACTTACGGTATAAGTAACATATTGAACTGTACAAGTAACATAATGAACTGTACAAGTAACATAATGAACTGTACAAGTAACATAATGAACTGCCTTGACAGTTGCTGACTTTACTTACCGTAGAAGTAACATAATGAACAGTACAAGTAACATAATGAACTGTACAAGTAACATAATGAACTGCCTTGACAGTTGCTGACTTTACTTACCGTAGAAGTAACATAATGAACCGTACAAGTAACATAATGAACTGTACAAGTAACTTAATGAACTGCCTTGACAGTTGCTGACTTTACTACTTACGGTACAAGTAACATAATGAACTGCCTTGACAGTTGCTGACTTTACTTACCGTAGAAGTAACATAATGAACTGCCTTGACAGTTGCTGACTTTACTACTTACGGTATAAGTAACATAATGAACTGTACAAGTAACATAATGAACTGTACAAGTAACATAATGAACTGTACAAGTAACATAATGAACTGCCTTGACAGTTGCTGACTTTACTTACTGCAGAAGTAACATAATGAACTGTACAAGTAACATAATGAACTGTACAAGTAACATAATGAACTGCCTTGACAGTTGCTGACTTTACTTACTGTAGAAGTAACATAATGAACTGTACAAGTAACATAATGAACTGTACAAGTAACATAATGAACTGCCTTGACAGTTGCCGACTTTACTTACTGTAGAAGTAATATAATGAACTGCCTTGACAGTTGCCGACTTTACTTACTGTAGAAGTAACATAATGAATTGTACAAGTAACATAATGAACTGTACAAGTAACATAATGAACTGCCTTGACAGTTGCCGACTTTACTTACTGTAGAAGTAACATAATGAACTGTACAAGTAACATAATGGATGTACATAGCTTCGTTCTGTTTCCTTTCCATACTTTCTATCTGCTTACGGCTGAGAGTCAGGATCGCAATCGCATACTCAAAAACAGACATGACCAGCCCATCATATATACGACATAGATGGCGCTGCTCACAGTTTGCTGCCGCCATCACCCGCATCGCAGCCAAACCCCATTTGGCCTTTGTTATCACCTGGTCTATGTGCTCATTATAAGCAAGGCTTCGATCAAAACGTATCCCGAGGTAATTCATTGCCTGCGTTCTTTCCACAGTCTCTGAACACAGATTTACCGTTGGTGTTGGAGTGTTGACAATATGGTTATTCAAAGAGAACCATGTCACTGTTGCCTTTGCTAGGTTGACCATTGCCCCATCTTCAACAAACCAAGTACTTATGCGATTGAGTTCGGTTTGTAGTTACACAGCAACCTGATCTCTATCCTTAACTTGACGATACACTAAAACATCGTCGGCATATGACAGTGTGCTTCCCGGTCAAGTGATCTGCTCGCTGGTGATTCTCACAGTATAGGCGTTGAACAGCACCGGAGATAATGGTGATCCCTGTGGTAGGCCAGGATATATTGTTGTTTGTTCCGAAGTCCAACTGCCACATCTGAAAACTACTTTCCGTTGGAAGAGGGCTACGGCGATCAAACTAAGGAGGAAACGACTTATCTTGAGTTCAAGAAGCTGAAGCATTAATTAATTCAATGGTACTCTGTTGTACGCATCCTCAAGATCAATCGCTGCAGCAAAGGTTTCAATGCCTGAGTGGAAACCTTCATAGATGTCATGGGCAAAAACTTCTGCATTGGCCCATTGCATTGGACGGTACCCTCCCAGGGTAGGTGGGAAAACACCTTGCCTCTCTAGCTGGCTTGATATTTTCCTGGCAATTAACTTCTTCAGCAGCTTGCCTATTGTATTCTGCATGGTTATTACTCGATATCCCTGAAGTTTTGTGTGGTCTTTGCCAGGCTCCGGCAAGGGAATCACATCATCATCATCATTGGCACCTTGCCGTCTTGACAGACGATAGTTTGTGCTCTAAAAAGGCATAATAACTTTTAACTATGGCGGTAGCGAGTGTGACTGATAAGGCCAATTTGCGCTGTAAATGTCCGTTCACAGTGGGTGCATGTGAACACGTGGTCATTTCCACCATCATGCACCATCTTACGTCTCAAACGCTTGGTGTGTGACTTTTCTGCAATAATTTTCTCCTTTGACTTTATTCCATTTCTGATATTTGCCCTCCATGCAACACGTTCAGCGGCGACTTGCTCCCAATGTGCATTATCAATGCCTGTATCAATCATGTCCCGCTTACACACATCTTTGTATCGTAGTAGAGGCCGACCCTGAGATCTCTTACCCATCTGTAATTCACCAAAAAATATATCCTTTGGTATTCTACCATCATCCATCCTCCTAAGATGTCCTATCCATCTAAGTCTATGAAGACTGAGCATGGAATAAACTGTCACACAACCTGATCTTTCCAATACTTCAGTATTTGTGATTTTGTCTTGCCACTTAATACCAAGAATTCTTCGCAGACACCGCATATGAAAGCTGTTTAAATTGTTCTCTTGGTGTGAGTAAGTTGTCCAGGTTTCACTGCCATAGAGAAGAGTACTAAGGACACAGGCTTGATAGACAAGGACTTTTGTTTTGGCAGTAAGCTTCCTGTTCTCCCAGACTCTTTTTCTTAACCTGTTCATTGTTGTTGCTGCCTTACCAATCCGGATGTTGATTTCCTGATCTAGGGATAATTTGCTATTTACCACTGATCCTAGATATGTAAAATGGTCTACTATCTCTAGTTCGGCGTCGTCAATAAAGATTGATGGTACCCCATGTGCACCTTGTGACATAATCTGTGTCTTCTTTTTGCTAATTGTTAAACCAAATTCAGAACAAGCATTGGAGAATGCAGATAGTAGACATTGCAATTCTTCCTCAGAGTGGGTCGTAACTGCAGCATCATCTGCAAAAAGCAACTCTCTGATCAGTACCCTCCTAATTTTGGTCTTAGCCTTCAATCTCTGAGCATTGTAGAGGCCGCCATCTGAGCGTGAGTGAATGTATATACCACCATCCTGATCACGAAATGCATATTTCAGTAGAAGTGAAAAGTATATTCCAAAGAGGGTGGGAGCTAGTACACAACCTTGCTTAACTCCACTCTTGATTTCAAATTCTTCAGAAGTTGCACCATCAAACTTGATTATACCCTTCATGCCTGTGTGGAACGATTCCACAATGGACAGAAGAGTTGGTGGGCAGCCAATCTTCTTTAGTGCCTTGAACAGACCCTCACGACTGACCAGATCAAATGCCTTTGTGAGGTCGATGAAGGCAATAAACAGTGGTTGATTCTGTTCACGGCATTTTTCTTGCATTTGTCGCAATGAGAATATCATATCAGTGGTAGACCGGTTCTGTCGAAAGCCACACTGTGATTCGGGGTAGACTTGATCTCCTAGGACTTGAAGTCTGCGCAGAACAATTCTGGCAAATACTTTTCCAACAATTCACAGAAGTGAGATACCCCTATAGTTGTTACAGTCGCTCCGATCACCCTTGTTCTTGTACAGCGTTATGATGTTTGAATCTTTGAAATCCGGTGGGACTTGTCCTTCACGCCAGCATAGCTCTATTAGCTGGTGGATCTGTAGAGTGAGTGTGTCTTGCCCACTCCTGATAACCTCTATTGGAATCCCATCCTTACCTGGAGCCTTGCCAGATGCAAGTTCATTTATAGCACACTTAACTTCTGTTATGGTGGGAAGTGTGTCCAGGTGGTCAAGAGTTGGTAGAGCCTCTATGGCGTTAAGGGCATCATCCGCTAGTTTGGTCTCACTTGAGTAAAGCTCCAAATAGTGCTCTACCCATCTGTCCATCTGCTGTTTCTTATCAGTGATGACTTCTCCAGTCAAGGTTTTCAGCGGTGCACTTCTTTTGATCACTGGACCACAGGATTTCTTTATTCCTTCATACATGCTTCGTATGTCTCCCTTATCACTTGCGATTTGAATGGACTCACATAACTTGATCCAATAATCATTTGCACACTGCCTGGCAGCCTTTTGCACATCCTTCCTAGCTTGCCTTAGCTCACTCAGAGTGTTACGCGTTGGTCTTTCCTTGTTTCTTAAGAGAGCTTTCTTCTTCTTATCAATCAAGGGCTGCAGAGTCTCGCTGTTGGCCCAAACCAGTCCTGCCTCTTATGATCCACAGTGCCGTAAACCCCTACGGCAGTTTTATAAAGAGTTTCCTTAATTAGACCCCACTTTTCATTTACTGTACAATTTTCTGATGTATCAGTGAAAGCGTCTTCAAGTTGCTGTTGAAACTGAAAGCACTTTTCAGGATCATGAGTGTTAATAATATTAATCCTGGGGCTAGATTTGTGTTTAGCTGTGTAGATTCTCTTTGGTCTCAGTCTAACTCTTGCAACAACCAAAGAATGATCTGTATCACAGTCAGCACTGTGGTAACTACGAGTCAATGATATATGGTTCAGATGTTGTCTCCGTGTGATGATGAAGTCCAGCTGGTGCCAATGGCCGGATCTTGGATGTTTCCATGTGACCTTATGCATCTCTTTTGTTTTAAAAAAAGAGTTTGTAATACATAGGTCATTACTGGTGCAATGCTCCAGCAGCCTTTGCCCATTTTCATTCATGCGACCGATGTTGTATTTTCCAAGGGACACTGGTCATGAACTCGAGTCCTTGCCCACACGAGCATTGAAATCACCGAGCATATAAATGTAGTCAGATTTTGGAACTGCCTTGATCACGGAGTCTAACTCCTCATAGAACAAATCCTTCACATCATCAGAGGAATCGAGTGTCGGTGCATATGCAGTAATAATGGTGGCAAACCCACAAGAGGTTGCCAAGCGCAGGGATAATAGTCTTTCATTTCCTCCTGCTGGAATTTCAATCATTCCTAGTAGCGAATTCTTCACTGCAAAGCCCACACCGTGTTGCCTTTTTTCTGCCTGCGGTCTACCCTTCCAGAAAAAGGTGTAGTTGTTTTCCCTGAGTGACCCTTCCTCAGCGAGGCGAGTCTCCTGCAGGCCAGCAATATCAATGTTAAGACGATTGAGTTCGGCATCAATCACAGCCGTTTTTCTCACATCGTGAATATTGGTCAAGTCAGTGGAAAATCCTGGACACATGGTTCTCACGTTCCAGGTTGCAAGCCGTAGGTTGAGGTTTCTATTTTTATTTTTGTTTGTACCTGGTGCATTGGTTTTACAGCCTGCGATGCAGATTCTGTCCTAGCCCCAAGCACCCATTGAAGCAGGCAGACTGTGGCGGATCAGCACCCAATTGGCTGGGGGGTTCCCAGCTTGAGGCGGGCGGTAGCTGATCAGTGACACCTATAGGTGTCTCCCACCGTCAGAGGCAACGCGTGGCGCCCCATGTCTACGCCAACTGACAAGGACTTATAACCCGTAACAGTTGCCTCTCGCTTTGATTCCGAGACCAGTTAAGACCAGGGATGGAGTTATTGCCTCTCCATAGCACAAAGCCTGGGCTAAAATATAGAGATCATGTGTTGCCCATGCAGCATGATCCCTCTCTCGGCCTGCCTAGTTCACTCCAGAGGAAAGGTAACACCCCTACATCTGGAACAAGACAAGCTGCAGAAGCTGCCGGATCAGCAAAGCAATGCTCTAACTGTCCGCCTGTCGGAGCTTCGATCCTAGACCAGTCGCCAACCAAGGCTTAGGGCCTGGTCTGCCCTGCCATGACAATTTTGTCTTTAGCTTGCATTTCCTCGCACCAGGGTAAGGCTTGTACCCTCCCAATTGCGCTCTTCCGCCCGAAGCCGTTGGCACAATGTGGGGTGTCGGGTTTGGTAAGCGCCGCCCAACGTTCGGCGCTAACAGAAACCAGGTAGTACCGTCTACTGTTATACGGTAGCGAGGTGACCTCCTTGTCAAGATTTCGGCCTCTCATGTCTGTCTGGTTGCTCTGCTCTAGATAGCATTCGAAGAGGGCTTTTCCCTTGTTCTCGTCAGTCCTCTGCCAGATGAGGTCAGCACCTTGGAAGTCAGAATTTCTCTTATTCTTGGCTACCCCACTCATACGTTTATGATGTCGCAAGAACAGTTTCAGTGATTTGTCTGTGCTTACTCTGTGATATGCCTCAGCCCATTTTTCCCTTTTAACCTCATTAACCAGTTGTTTGAAATAGTTTACTTTTGTGTGCATCTCTCTTTTTAAGTGCATGCATGGACTAGGATGGGCAACTCTGTTCTTCTTGGCCTCTTGCCATTTCCTTACAGCACTGCGCTTATCCACCCAGGCCTTCTCCACCTCAAAATTCCAACACGGTGGCTGCTCCCAGCTTTTATTCCTGCCCTGAAGCTTTATGCGCTTGTCGCGCTTTATTTTGCTCACCACATCTTGCCCTGTACTGTCATACTGGAAAGTCTTGACCGTTGACTTGTGCTGCCTGGTTCTGCCTTTCTCCACCAATATGCTGCAAGGGTGGTGGTCGCTGCCATGGTACCCTAGGACACCCCATCTACACACTGTAGTTAGTGAAGGAGAAACCAGCGCCAGAGCGCCTCATCACCTGGACGGCTTGCTGTCCTGGTGACACAGCCACTGTTGATACAAACCAGGTCCATGGTTTCAAGTGCAGTCTCGAGCTCCTCCCCCTGTGTGTTGGAGGAAATGTTACCCCATGAAATCGCCACAGAAAATAACATTTCTCTCGTGACCTAGTGTGTTACAAAGGCACTGCCACTTCTGGGACTCCACACACGCGTTGCAGGATAAACATTAACCTACAGCTGCTACTGCTGCTGCTGATTCTACTACTACTGCTACTGCTGCTATTACTAGCTAGAATGTAACAAGATCAATCAGCGGCTAGAGCGTTGTACATAAGAACATCGGGATACAAGGCGAGAGGGCGACCCAGGAAGAGTTGGCTATAGGAAATAAAATAGACATTGAAGAAATCAAATGTGACACTAGCACAAGAAACACGACAAGGGAAACAAAGGAAATTACACCTGTCCCCTCTCCGTGACGCATCACTGCTAAAGCAGTTGGAGAAAAGAAGAAAAAGAAGCAGATGAAATAACAGTAACACTATATATCACAATTGTAACATAGGAAGGTTAAAGCATTGTTGGTATAATTAAAATAAAGTGGTTCTCAACCTTTTATTGGCCCGTGCCCCCTTCACCATATTTTCAGAACGTCATTATCTCTCTCTCTCTCTCTCTCTCTCTCTCTCTCTCTCTCTCTCTCTCTCTCTCTCTCTCTCTCTCTCTCTCTCTCTCTCTCTCTCTCCCCCCCCCCCCGTTTTCGTATTTCCTACCTACAAATTTGGCCCGTGCCCCCCTTCACCATATTTTCAGATCGTCATTCCCCCCTTTCGTATTTCCAACCTAAAAATCCCGCCCCGCCCCTACACAGTATACGTAATAATTGAAGCTAAATTTAATAGCACATACTAAAACAAGTCTAGACGTCCACATAAAACGTGATTTGTGGGTCTACTTACTTTATAAATTGAATTTTAGAAGGGTGAGTCATACAGAACTGTACAGTATGAAGGGAAAAACAATATCAAGTAATCGGTTCTTGTATTAACGCGATCTTGAAATAATCTTACCCCCCCCCCCCCCGAAACCCTAAAATTTCCCCGGGGGGGGGGGGGGAATTCCCAACCGGTTGAGAACCACTGGTATAATTCAACAGTTTGTTGTCTCTCGATTAAGTTAGCCAGGTGCTCTGTGCAGTTACAATATCGTTAGATTAGTTCAGATCCTACAAGGCATTGTTGTTTGTTTGGGAAAAGCGACCAGATAGTAACACTCACTCACACTGTCCGAGGTTCAACATAATGTGGCTTGTGAAGATACCGTCCGGCAATCCAGCTATCGACAAGTCTCTAGGCATGGTGGTACTCAAGAGTGAAAATAGCTTTTGTGCTGCTGCTGCTACTGCTGCTGTTACTGCTGCTACTGCTGCTGTTGCTACTACTACTACTACTACTACTACTACTACTACTACTACTACTACTACTACTACTACTACTACTACTACTACTACGACTACGACTACGACTACGACTACGACTACGACTACGACTACTACTAATCATAATAGTAAACTCTAAAGATGAAGAGGCTTCTGATCAAATTAAAACATATAGTATCTACCGTGACGTCTCTTATTAACCACTCATATAAACAGGAGAGTGGGATATATTTGAGAGTATACCACCGTGCAGCCATCAGAATACCAGGTTCACCCAACAAACATATCAAACATGCATGAAGATGTAGACAACGGTTCACGCGGGAAGGTAATAGTCAGTCAGTCAGGTACAGGATCCCCTGTTCACGCCATGAGATCTATTAGGTGTGTAGTTCTAGTCCCAACATTTTAGACCATTGGGTACTCGGTGGGTGATGTGGTGAGTACCACACCGGCCCCTTGCACGCGTCGTTAAATGTCCCGGTACTTACTTAATGCTGATTCCACCAGGGAGGCCACGTGAATGGGGACAACACATCTTTGCTTCGAGGAGGATTCATTAACATGACCATCGGGTCTGCAGGCCTGCGTGAGGGCGAGATCAGAGCTACGAAAAACACCTGGAAAAGAATTTTGGCACGACAGAAAAACACAGAATTGGAAGCATTAATTGCACCATCCGTGTTGGACACGAGCAACATCAAGTTTGATCATACTGTGGGTCCCCTAGTTTTCCATTCCTCTCCAGTTCACTCCACACCTCCCGATCAACCCACTAAGTTATAATTAGTTCCACGCTCTGTTTTGCTATATGTGCTCATTTTTACGGCAACGTACCTAATGAACTCATATTATTTTAAAATCCTTGCCGAATTGTCTTGTGATATTTATCTGATGTGTGGCAAAACAAACTTGTTTTCCAGAGAGTGAGCAATTTGATGTCTAAGAGTGCACACAATGCTCAACACGGAGGAACCAGTGCATTGTTTGGTTTGTTGGCCAACCACAGCCATCGCAAAGCCTGCAGTAGAAATAACTGCGCGAAACAAGCGCGGATGTATCTCCACCTGTCTGGATAAAGAATTGACAGAAGATAACAGTGCTGCCTCGAATACTTCTGCTTCAGGGAATGCCATCAAAGATAATGCAAAAAACATCCGTTTGTGTGCCCTGAAACTGGGTTTACGAATGGCATATCTTGCTGTTATGGCGACAGTATTGCTACTGATGCCATCTGCTTGTGCTTTTAACATTGACGTGCAGAAAGCTATAATCCACACCGGAGAAAACGGCAGTATGTTTGGATACTCTGTAGCACAACACATAGACCAGTCCACAAATTGGTAAGTGCATTGTACCAGAAAGTCTTGTTTTCTTCCTCGTGTGTTTTGTCAGCCGGCATATATGCTTGTGTCTGTCACCTGTCTTCCCACTCTAGACCTCAAGTGAAATAAATGACCCTTTCACACGCTTTAAGGCGCACTGGCTATATGGTGCTAGACACATATTTGTATAGACCAATTGACACTCCCGGGGTGATGGGGTCAAATCTCTACAACCGCCTTGACTCCCCAAGACATATTCTGGTACCCATGTCAAGCTTGGTACACCTGTCAGCCCTGGTCAATTTCCAACATCCACATAGATGCCAGTTCAACCTCTTGACCATCAGGCCTGCAGGTGAGCGACTAGGAAGGCAACCGGTGACTCCTCATAATGCAGCAGCCTAGTATATGTGACTGTCTAACACTTCACACCGTAGGCAAGGTCAGTATCACTTTATTCTGTCTGCCTCCTTCTCCGCCCTTTCCTTCTTCTTCTGTTATTATTCTTACCTCCACCCGTGGGTCGCCGGCGTGCTGTGATAGATGTGCCAATGCCTTCCATTACTTCCTATCGCCTTTATTGGCTCTCAGATAAGCACCTTTACGGTTAAGAAAATCTGCAGCTTGACTCGGGTATCGTGTCCATTTAGTCAGAGAAGGGTAAATCACATTGCCGTGTGGGACGCAGAGGTGTTTCCAAGGCACCAGGGCCGGGTTATATACTGGCCAAGATCTATTGACGCGTCCTCGTCGAGCGTCCTGGGCAACAGGTCCCTTCGGGATCCTGGCTAAAGTCAGTAGGATCGCCGATTCCTCCGAAGTCGGAGAGTGTCTGCCTGTACGGCGAGGCACCACCAGTCTGCACACCAATAAGCCAGACATGGGACAACGGATACTCACGCAAACCTCAGGTCCTGTATGACATCACACTGATGTTGGACAACAGGATGCCTTCATCCGACATACAGGACTTCGCGTTGGAGCTCAAGCCAACGAACACAAGCAAGCAAGCAAGCAACATTGCCGTGTTACCTCTCACAGCCACCGCACGGTCTTGGAGAACACATTCCTTTGTCTGTTTGCCATATCTGCATAAACATATTTCAGAATGTCAAGTTACCATGTTGGTGAACAGATGGTATCTGGATCTACAATCAGGATTTTGAGTTGAATATTACCGTGTGACTGGTAATTCACAACATGTTTGTTGATGTGTTTGTTTCTGTGTTGGTTTTAACCACGTTTTTACTAAAGTTAATTTTGGATGCTGATTTTGTATTTTCACATATTTTTTCAACCTCCTTCCTTGCCAAATGTATCTGCTGTTTTTCATGTCCACATTATTACAGAAATCCAATCCACCGTGTCTTCACCGCTTAGCAGTTGGTGTCTCTCTGTACCGTTGCCAAGTTGTCCGGTTAATTGTGTTTACTGTAACAGGGCCAAATAAACGAATGCAAATTAGTATTTCGCCTGTCAAGATTAAATATCTGGCAGTGGTTGGCAGCCACCGGAAGTTATAATCATTAGCGGGCGTAACAAAGGCAGCAGATGATTATCTTTTAACGGGCGCGTTGGTGCAATGGCAAGAATGTTATAATGGCATGAGAACGTTCGGGAAAGTGTTTAATACATCTCTTGACGTTCACTATTGGATTGAAAGAGAGGCACCCATTATTCTTGCAATCTGGTCTACAAAATACGATGGTACACACACTTCAGAGACTCCCAGCACGTTCCTGCCATGGGAATTATTGTTGATTTTCTATTTAAGATTATCTTGTGATATCTGCCCACATCAAAGTTAAGATTTCGGGAAAGTGTAGTTCTTATAAAGTATAAACACAGACCACAGATGAGTATTGAACGTAACAGCCAGTCTTATTTACACAACCCGGGTGTATAGAATGTTGATCCAGACCGTTTGTAGTAAATCTATGTGGTATGTTGGTCAGCGTCATCTATCTGTGTAGAAGCGTTCATTGTTGTGTAGTATTTGTCTGATTAGCACTGGCTGTATGCTAGAATGCTGGATTCTCCTTCAGGAGACCACGTTCGAATGTGTGGAGTTTTTTCTGTCGGGAGCAAAAAGAAAACTAACCTACACAGTTCGCGGCGACTGCACTAGCCAGGCGGCCTTAATTCCTCAGGCTCAAGACGCCCCTGCCATACACCGCAAGGTCGGATTACATGGTCCACGAACAGACATCCAGCCATAGGTACTGTTAAGCAATGTAATGGCAGTAAATGTTAGTTTTTTTTTGTTTTGTTTGGACAGCACTAGGTGTAAAGCCTGCTCCCTGTAGATTTTATTTTAAATTGCCTTGTCACTGCTTACAGTTTATCTGTGTTCCTGCGAGTCGACCATTCCATCATTCTTTCACGCTTTCCTCTTCACATCTGATCACCCTTTCTCTCCCACAGCTGATCCATGTCTATTCCTGAGTGCTGTAGTGAATGCTGTGCTGTAGTGAATGCGTGTGACAGCCAGTGCTTTATGTCGATCAATACCTGTGCCCCATGACTTACAAACCACGGCACTGCCCATAGCATTACCTCACTACTGATCTCCCACAGCGTTACCTCACTACTGATCTCCCATAGCGTTACCTCACTACTGATCTCCCATAGCGTTACCTCACTACTGATCTCCCATAGCGTTACCTCACTACTGATCTCCCATAGCGTTACCTCACTACTGATCTCCCATAGCGTTACCTCACTACTGATCTCCCAGAGAAGTAGGAGATCTTGACAACGACTGTATTCTGGGAAGCTTGTTGTATCCACTGTGTGTGTGTTTTCATTCATTCGATGTATTCTTTTTTATAGCAGTTATACCGCAAGCCAACCTACTTGACTTGTTGACGAGAACATGCCGCGTATTCCGCACTCCAACGGCTATATCTTGTATAGACCCTCTACCCTCTTTGAGCTCCAGATTTCCAGGTTCCCTGGAGCCACCAACCATGTCGGACATTAAACGAACATGAATGCCGTCTAGGGTAACTAGGCCACTCACTACCCAATTCAGTAGTGGGGATATAGAGGCGAGAGGGATGTGGGGGAAGAGATTTCTATGTCAACAAAGAACGACTGGCGCCATCCGCGGCCTTGACTGGCGTTTTACCGTGGCGGGACACGGCGAATATTTCAATAACTTCCATATTGTTGTGTGTTCACGTGTTTCCTATCTGTGTATGTCAGTGTGACCCGCGGAGAGGCAGGCATACACTGCATTGAATACAGATCGCGAAAAGAACACAAGTCCGGCGTTCAGGTGCACCTGCTCTGTAACCATGACAACGCCGCCATTTAAAGGTGTCGTGTTCGAATCCTGCCCGCAGACATCTTTCAGTGTCATAATCTCTACACCCTCCCACACCCGTCTTCGGTGAGTGCTTAACAGTACCTATGGCTGGATGTCTGTTCGTGGACCATGTAATCCGACATTGCACCTGATTCGTTCAGGGAGCCGCGGTAGTGCACTTACCCGCCAGGACAGTGGCCTTGGTTCAATCCCTAGATGAGTCATAGTTATCATTTTAACTTATTCGGTCCAAGTCAGTTACTACACCAACTTCTTCATTCATAGTTATCACTTTAACTTATTGGTCCCAGTCAGTTACTACACTAACTTCTTCATTCATAGTTATCACTTTAACCCATTCTATTCCAGGAAGTTAACTGTATCCCACTATAGAACAGTTATGTCCTCAGCTTTGAGAGACAGCTATGGCATAGTCCTCTCTGTAAGGAGAGGGTGTGTTATTTTGAAGAACTGGTTGACCGTGAAAGAAAGAGATAGCTCTCATAGACTATACGTCACTTGGCGCGGCATGTGTAGTTAGATTAGCAATATGAACCGTCACTTTGGACAATTCGTCATGATGAGATTAAAAACAATATTTAGTATAAATTGATGAGGTTTCTCAAAAGAAAACGGCCACCATTCTTTGCCTAGGTTATGAGACGCGAACAAAAGGAGCACATTGAATGATTCATGAGAAACAATCTAGAGCAGTGGTTCCAATCTTATTTTGTCCCGTACACCCCTTCACCATATTTTCAGAACGTCATCCACCCCCCCCCCTTTTTTTTTTTCTCGAATTTCTTCCATATAAATCCCCCCTCCCCCTACACAGTATACGTTAAAATGTATGCTAAATTTAATAACACATACTAGAACAAGTCTAGACGTCTACATACAATGTAATTTGCGTATCTTCTTATGTTATAAAATTAATTTAAGAAGGGCGAGAAGTATAGAACCGTAAAGTATAAATGGGAAAGCAATATCAAGTAATCGGTTCTCGTATTAACGCGATCTTGAAATAATCTTAACCCCCCGCCCCCTCTTTGGAAACCCTAACCCCCCCCCCCCTCTCGCGGGTGGAAAAGGGGGGGGGGGATCCCCTACCGGTTAAGAACCACTGATCTAGAGGATAGCAGAACAACAAGGTAATAAACAGGCACGGTATCGAAAAGCATGACACAAATTGGTAGAGGAGCCCAGTAGATATCCATCATCTCCCCCGCCACTTGGCAAGACACTTTAAGGGGAAGAAAAAAATAAGCCGGATGTGAATGAAATATTCTGTGCTAATTTTTATTTAGCGATAAAACTCCACAAACGTATAGTGAAAAAAAAAAAAAAAAGGATAAAAAGAAAAAGAAAAACCTGCAGGTTTACAGAGTTCAGTTAAATAGGCAATGTACTACTGAACAAAAAGAACAGTCAACTTATATTAACGTTTCAAACGTGAAGCAAAATGGGACATTCTTTGTTAGCACTTCCGTGCTTACACCACTACTAGAGGAAACAAAGAACCGAATAAATGCAATTATAGTTTGCACGTTTCTGCGCCCAAGCAACATCTGGTGCGGCAACAGTTCGGTGTTTCTTTGTGCCGGCTTTTGTCGCGGCCTCTTGCTGTATCCCTTTTATGTGGTTATTGTGACCTTTTCAAACGGCAAGAATGCTCTTTATTATTAGTTTTTAATCCTGCCGGCTGCTTTAAAATCTCACGAACACAATAAACACTGAATGAGAGAGAACACTCAATAAGAGAAATTGATTTTACACAGGAATACAATTCCTCTACAATACATCGTCTGTCCTAGTTTGTCCTAATGTATTTATCATGTAGTGCCTTGCCGTAAGACATGGGCGATCATGCTTTTTCTCATCTTGCGGTCGTTAACAGCATTTACCAGTTCGTGTATTGACATCTTTCCGTGCCGTGACAAAAGGCTGTTATAAGAATCTTCGATCTGTATGTCCTGCTCTATCTCGCTTTCCAGAAATCTTTCAACTTGTCACAAATTCCAGTTCTTTTCTTTCTCATGATGTGGCCAAACAAAAATTAGGACAGTCTCTTTCTGATGTTCGTGGTAACATAATAAGAATATTCTGGTTATTATTTTACTCCATCCATCATGTGCCACGTGGCCAAGCCATCCAGGTATTTACTTCTCAGTCTTCCCCTTGGACTCTTCCCTTCGATCTTGCCAGTTGTCACCAAGTTCTACAAGTCATTTCTTCTCATAACATGCACAACAAATTTTGACTGTCTACGTCTAATGTCTCTAATCAGTTTACGATCTTCATTTGTTTCTTGAAGGACTTGTTCATTGGTTTTTCTGTCTGTCCATGGTATTCTTTGCATTTTCCTCAGAAATCACATTTCCACAGCCATCAGCTGTTTTTCAGCTTTGCTTATTGTCCACGCTTCACATCCATAAAAAAGTATAGGTTCTATGTAGCACTTCAACACTCTTGTTCTCGTTTCAATTGATATCTTTTTATTGGTCAGTATGTATTTCATCTTGCAAAAGGGTACCTTCGCAATGACAATTCTTGTTCTAATCTCTTCAAGGCATTATTTTACTCATGCATTCCCAAATCGCCGTTTCTTCAATCAACTATATACCAGCTGTTACTGTAACCCCTATTATAAGTGTAACGCCTTTGTTCTAAAGATTACATATCCAACTTCCGATTCAGTCAGACGTTACTGAAAGTAAGTAATAGTTAACCTTGGAATAATTGAATGGAGGAGGCATGTCGTCAGTGACATAATTAAGCTAGAATCCACACTCAGATCTGAATTTGTTGACGTTTATATTCACACCACGAGGCTGTTGGGTAAATGGCGCTAGCTCCATATTTTTCTATACTAATCAGCACTGGATAGGGGAAGCTGTCAATATCACACCGACGTCCTTCACTTCCCATGTCCATTGTAGACTGGATCAGTGTGGGAGACCAGGCCAGTCACCCTCCCCTCCCTCACATGGGATTCGAACACACGACCATCAGCCCGGCAGATAAGCCAGACCCATAGGGTCTTAGTTTAAAATTTAAAAAAAAAAGCAAAGTAAATGTTCCGACATGATTAAGACGTTATTAAACTGGAGTTCATGTACACATCTGGGTAACAATTCTTCAATGATTAAGGCGTTCTTAAGCCGATTTGTATAAACATATATGCGTAAATGTCAGGACAGAAACAGACATGATTAAGCTGGAGTCCATGTGTAGACCTCTAGACCTTATGAGCAGCTCAGAGACATGTATGTGGAAACAGTTCACACGTACTGTCGCTTGGAGCAGTGCTAGTGCAGGGGGTTGAACGTTCACTACCTTACCAGGGCAGGTGTTCAGGCTTGTGTGGCTGCATAGTTAGTCAGCATTAGTAGGTGCTCTCCGCACCCTCTGCTAATTCCTTATGGCCACCCTCTTTTCCCTCCATGAATTCTCTACCTCTGGTGTCCACCATGGTGGTTGGATGAAGATTCTTCTTGTTGGCTTAGATCTTCCCTCTGATCTTAGGCGCCCCAAGAGCGAAGAGTGGCCGTGATCATAACTGAATGCCCTGCGAGCTCTTATAGCTCTAACTGTGCTGGACTTAGGTATCAGTACAGAACAGGGGAGGTGGTCACTTCCATGGTCTCCAATGACGCTCCATTTTATATCTGATGCCGCCTCTTGGGATACAAGCGCCAGGTCGATGGCCGTGTCAGGGTCCCCCGGTCTCATTGCAAGCCTAGTGGGTGTCCCGTCATTTAGACAGACAACATCCGTCTCAAGCAAGGCCTCAGCAAGAGCAATACCCTGTCTGTTCTCTACCGACCTGCCCCATTCCTTGGCGCGGGCATTGAAGTCACCACAGATCAGATACCTGGTATCTGGAGTGTCCATTGAACCTTTCAACCAGTCCCAACTCTCTCTGCTTATGCAAGATTCCCCACTTACATATACATTTATCAGGTTCTCCCCGCTGGCTGTTGTCAAAGGTATCAAGCACAAAACACGTACTCCGTTGCTTCGGCGATAATTCTTTGTATTATTCATAGTTGGTTAGATATAGTTGGTTAGCGCTCTCGTCGCTTCAGAGGTCACAGATTGTGAGAATTGTATGGATATTTTGCCCTGGCCATGCGGGTGTACGGGGGAATGAACAGGCTGATAAGCTAGCAGGGAATGCACCTCTTAGTGGTATCTTGCCTATGGACAAGGGGGAGGTGGTCGTGCGCTTGTGGGACCAGGTGGAGAAGGCGGAGGAACAGATTGAGAACCCATATGTGGAAAGAATGAGGTTGCGGGGGATCGGCAGGGGTTCTGGAAGAATCTCAAAACTGAGAGGGAAGACCAGGAGAACATTTAATCAGATAGCGGTGGGAACGATTAGTAGTATGACTCTTCGCTGGCTGTTGAACGAGGGGACTGAGCACGTATGGGAATGTCCTGAGTACAGTGATGTCGGTTCATGACTCAACTCAACTCAACTCAACTCAACTCAACTAGTAGGTGCTTAGGATACAAACATAAATGGTACACCAGACACATACCAATAATAATAATAATAATAATAATAATAATAATAATAATAATAATAATAATAATAATAATATACAAGAAAATTAGACGATTACGTGTTATTATTTGTACAAAATACTCTCCCCTGATTTCCTTGGTTCTCCCGACTCCATGGCCTAGTGTGGACTGCATCAAGCTGCCTGGACTAGGAACAATATGACATCGATGATCTTTATTGTGCTGTACTTCAGTACAACTAAGTCCGCGGAGTCCTCTTAAGTTAACATACATCTAATCTTGGGATCGCACCAAAGGTAAAGGCTCTTTTAGGAGCTAGGTTCTGAATGCGGAGTGACGGGGTGGAAGGAGTTGGTGGTGAACTATTCGTTGACTCATCATAGGGCACCAGTTGTAGTAAATCGTCTCAGTGTCGGCGCTTCAATCGGTGTTGGAGAGCTATGTTTTCTGTACACAATCTGATCTATTTTTAGAACTTTCGAGTGTTCGTTTCTCTCTCTCTCTCTCTCTCTCTCTCTCTCTCTCTCTCTCTCTCTCTCTCTCTCTCTCTCTCTCTCTCTCTCTCTCTCTCTCTCTCTCTCTCTCTCTCTCCCCCCCCCCCCCCAATTGCCTTTCCTACAGTACATGTATAAAAGCGATTAGGAAATCATACAGCTTTTGTAATCTTATGTGTACACCACAGCTTTCACAAATGCCCCAGTTAGCAATTATCATCATTGCATTGCTCTAATCACAGAAAACTCTCGGTCTGTCTCATATCCCTCTACCTCATGTATTTTCACGCCCAGGGTGTCTTTAATGTCCCGTTTCCGCCTTCGAGTTTGTCGACTCATGTCTCTGTCTCCAGATAAATCTCTTTCATTTCTAGTCTATGTAAGCCATTGAGATGTTTAATATGGCCATATATTTCAGTTCTCGAGACATAACAATGTTTATTAGCTGGTTTTCATGGATGTTAGGAGCTTGCAGCGTAGAATGGCAGTATGTTTTCGTCTTTTTGACGATACAAGTTATGAATCTGGAGTCATAATTGTAGCGTAGCAGTAGCTATTTGATAGAGTTCTCTCACCAAAGAAGCGAGTAGACTGAGAAATAGAAAGACTATTCACTGCCGAAGACAAGATCGAATTGGCTCGTGAGTCTAGACTGTATGAAATTACAGGCCCAAGAAGTGATTTAGTATTCTAACAGTGACTAGGCTAGGAAAGTAAGGCGAACAGCAATAACTTATAGAAAGATCGTGGGCCTAATGATCCTGCTACGTGTGCCTATTAATTAAAGTATCCCCCCCCCCCCCAAGTCTTACCCTGTCTCACAACACGGAGATAGGAAGACAAGTAAAGTTAAAACTATCAATCAGCCATCAGCCACACTAATTACTATTCTAATCTTAGCTAGGATTATAATAGATTCTTTGGGTTTGAAAATTCAATCTGCAACATAACTTTTATTTAGAACACATTGAGTGCACCCCCAGGGACGCAGCACTGACACTGATAAGGGGAGTTTGACAATGCCCCAGATAATATAATCATACCAAGACTGTTTCTATAGAGTTTGGTTTGTATGAATTATGAGCTAATATGCTCTTTAAATTTGTAAATCATAGTCTGGAAAAAGTCAGCCCCTGGATTGATTCTTGTAGATTTGATAGGTGGTTAACAGACGGGATGTCTGTCACTCAACTTCGGCTCCAGATCCTCGCAGCTAGCAGTCGTGGGTCTCCAAGTCAGGTTTCTCCTCCTTCTCGGACGACGAAGATTTCTACGATTCTCTCCACTGGGCACTTGGTTGACCTTGTTGTTTAATTGTCGATTAATTCACTGTTCATGATTACCGTTTGCCTATTTGTCCTTGTTCATGGTTTATGTGATGATAAATTTCGGTGCTAGGCAGCACTAATTTCGTTAACATTTTCATAAATATTAGGTGGCAAGTAAGCCAAGAAACGAATTTGAAGGATGCTTAATTTTGTTGTTCCGTGGTACGTTGAAGCAGTCAGGTGTAGTTTTCTGTCAGTGTGGGTGCACAACAACCTGACATCAAATACAACACAACCTCGTGTGAGTGGTCGTACTTAATGACCTCGTCTTGTCAGATGGCGTCACTATCAGTCTCATATAATATTCATTCTCCCAGCTCTAAGTTTTGCCTCTACATTCGAAGTGCAGTGATACAAACATAAAGTTGTAGTCCACTGGACTGACATACATACATATAATATTTTTTTTGCGCTCGCTCGCTGTGAACTAAAGCGTAGTCTATACACTACTTTCAGTAGTGCTGGCTGAATTTTGCTTTTGGATTAGCTTTCCCTTTTAACAGTGTCCTCACCATCAGGCGAACCCACTCCGACTTCAGAGGTACTTGTAATTACGTCCCCAAGTCAAGGAAGATAGGTAAACATTTTAGTCCAACTTTCCGGTGTAGGGGTTGAACCTTTTACCTCGGCATCAACATATCGGATGTTTAAGAACACACGTTCTTTTCCATTTGGCCATGCTGACCTACATACATCTAATATAAGAATAGATTTCACTGGTAAGATTCTGTTCTGTGAACAGTCCTTCATCAATTTATAGATTTTAGGAAATTATATAATTCTACAGCCTCCTGCGATATCAATATTGATTCTATAATCGGCTATTGAATGCCTCTACTCAAGATAGGGATAGTAAAGTTGAGGTCGCCTTGACAGTCCCGTTGAATATGCGTGGCCTTCCCCACACGTGGCATAGACGCGTGGACAATGTGAAAAGTAGGCGCCATTTTGAATATCTGAACATTCATTACTTTGAATCACACCTTTCTAGTTTAAATATCCGTTGAATTATTATATACACGTGTTAGTTAATAACTAAACACCAATCCCTTAAGGATTGACACTCGTTCCCAGAGAAATGATGAAACTCATGGAACGACTTGAGAACATGTATTATTTCCTAATTGGGCGTGTGGTCTCTTGTGTGATATCACTATTCACCGTTATTTCTGTATTTGTTATTGTGGCATGCTGGGAGGATAAGTTCAGTACCCACCAAAGCATCCCCCGTGGTGAAGTAACGCTAGAGCGATGGAACTAATTTCTAACAGATTGGATAGGTCACTGGAAGCTAATGTGACCCAAAAGAACTCGGAATGTCTAGGGAACTCCCGGATATATTGATGAATCCACACCTGTTTATCTGTTCCCAAAAGGAGAACCAAAGTTGACTCATTATGAACCCTCACTTGTATCCATTTTCCCTTTAAGGAGAAACGGTTACAATAATTTGTTAAAATATAGATTTATCCCCAATGAACAATTTGGAACCCGGGAGCTTACAGTAGAATCAGTAATTCGCTGTCCACTCGTGTTTACCCAGCCACACACCGTTCCAAATTCTTCAATAATGTCAATTAATGACTTAATTAAACATATAATGAAAACTGGCGCGTCACGAGTCTTTTAATAAGAAGAGAGTTAAATTTCACCAATTTAATGCCTAAAGATTCTGTGAAATGGAAAAACGTTTGGTGGACCCTTGAACACGAATGACACATCAATACACATAGCATGTATAAAATGTAAAACCAAGAACATTAAGAAAAATTGCTGGCACCATGAATATGAACATTGTTCACAAGGTCATGTCACTGTTCTCCCTACAAACTACACTTCTTTATTAAAACCAGTTCAGGTGGTATTATATTGGTTTTTTAAATATAGGATCCCATGATTTTTGAAATAAAAAGTCCTCCTTTGACACTGTGACTAGAGTTCAGAATTAATATGTTCTCAGTCTTTATTTCCAATGATATAAGAACTAATCTGTAAGATATTGACAGTGATTCTTCTCCGAATGGTTTTAAGGTGGTGGTATGGAATGATGATGTTGATTGGACCTCCAAGTAACAATTCAGCATCTTGATAGTAGCTGGAGATATTGGGCTTGGCAGCTCTTCACTAGAATGTATTACCTTGTTTGAGTACTTTATATTAGACTCTTGAGGAATTAACAAACAATGTGATGACTGTCCAACGCTCGGACTAATGCTGAGCTTTCCCTAATTTCATCTCAGACTAATCTTTGTGCATAGTTTGTACTGGAATCGTCCATCTCTATTCATTCTCCATCCATCCATCTTCTCTTCTCCGCGAACACCGTCTTTCCTCTCTAAATTGAATAATCATAATGCACCTATTCATATTTGATCACAACTGAATTTTCTAGTGCAGTTGACAAGAATGAAAAGGGGCTACAGATAGAAGGTTTGAGAAAGAAGAAGAGCAAGGCAGTGTCAGAGGGTGAGATACACTATTCTGTGTGTCTCCTCTGTACTGTATCAACTCTGACTGCTACAAGGCAGAACAATTTTATTTATTGCCATTACTTCTTGCCCTTGCTTGGTTGGTGGTCTGCACGTGCTGGTGATCTCATAGTAGACACAGACACCAGAGAATGAGAAAGCTTTAGAAGTATGATTGTGTAGTTGTAGTGTTCCATGATCTCGAGTAGAAGGTATGTGGGTCAGACGGCTTGTTAATCAGGATGAATCTATTCTCATCCTGCCAGTCTTCCAGTCTCTATCCTCTCTGGTCCATGTGATCATAGCCCAAGCTCTGCGAGTGGCTGTTGAAGTCGCCACACACAATCATTTTTCCTTTTAATGGTAGTGTGTCCAGTGCCTGTGGGCGGTCATTTGGACAGTAGTAATTGATTAGGTGAAGGTCTGTATTGTCTGTCTTAAGTTTAAGTGCCTGATACTCAGCCTCTTCCATGTAAACTTCAATTTGGGAAGCAGGAATGTTGTTTTTGACAAGAGTCAGTATCCCACCTTTTCGCCTGTCCTTTCGGTCGGATCGGTAACACGGGTAGCCTCTGATTTTGAAGGCCTATATCTGATACAGACTATCTTCGAGAGTGGTTTCTTTCCATATGGTGTCATTACTCCTCATATGTGTCATCTGTGTTTTCTGCATTCTTAAAAAAAAAAAATCTGTAGCCTATAATTAGTCTTTCACTAATTTACCGATCGTCCATGATTCACTTCTTTATGCAGGAGTGGTTTGGGGTGTACATTTTCTCTATGAACTGGGTTTTGGTTTCCAAAGGAACACCTTTATTGCACACTCCGATAATTCCATCAGTGCCCCAACTCTGCCTCCATAGATCTAACACAGTCTCACACAGTGGCCTAACTCTGCCTCCATAGATCTAACACAGTCTCACACAGGGCCCCAACTCTGCCTCCATAGATCTAACACAGTCTCACACAGGGCCCCAACTCTGCCTCCATAGATCTAACACAGCCTCACACAGTGGCCCAACTCTGCCTCCATAGATCTAACAGTCTCACACAGTTCCCCATTAAGCGCCAGCAAAAAGGTTCAAATGTCAGGCCAAGATAGCCCCATCTCCGACAGTGTTGTGGGATGTGACTTATGACACCTATACATATATAGGTCATGACACATAATATGGCGGACTGAGCTTGAGAGCAGCCGACAGATAGTTAATAGTTCTGGTCTCTAGTTCGCCACGGTAAGCGTAAGATCTCTTAATTAGAGATAATAGCTGCAGCCACAGGCCGGTTTGGTCACTGCCAAGAAGGAAATCAAGACCTTCTGTACAGATAACTAGTACGTCGTGATGCGATATGAATCAGACAGCCATTCAAGAAACAAATGAAAAGCCGCAATTTGATTAGAGAAATTAGGCATAAACAGTGATGCTTTTGGGTACGCCGCCAAGTAAACTTGAAAATTTAGTGACCACTGGCAAACTTGATGGGAAAAGAGTATCATCAGCATCATCATCATCATCATCATCATCATCATCATCATCATCATCATCATCATCATCATCATCATCATCATCATCATCATCATCATCATCATCATCATCATCATCATCATGTGCTGGTAAGCGTGGGCGATCACCAGAGTCGTCGATAAGCTCTGTGTTCTTGTCTTGACTATGACATGTGACCAAGCCATCCCGATTTTTACTTCTCTGCCCTCCCCTTGTTCTTCACCCCTCAGTCTTGCCAGTTGTCACCAAGTTCTTTAGTTTATTTATTCTTATGACGAATGGGAAGGACATACTCAAACACTTGGATGGCGTGATGACATGGCATAATCGGGACAAGAACACGGACCTGATTCAGGACCCTGGTGATCGCGGGAGATTGCACATTATGACCATCCACGCCTGTTGGCATGACACATGACGATGATGATAATTAGGTGTGGTGATCGAGTAGGAAACTGTCGCAATGACCGCGAGAGAGCACGGTTTCAACGCGCAGCGCTAACCAGTTCACAACAGGGATAATCTGCGTCCACATCCTTCGACCATTGATAGGAGACACCCGCGACAATGGCATTGTTCCGATTGCAGAGAAATTGAGTTTTCAAATACATATGGCTCATGTTACGCTATAAATGATACTGTCATGTGGGTTTAAACCGCCACACTATCCACAAGTGAAGAATTCCTTGGCCACTGTGCCAACCTTACGGAGAGGAGGGACTAGAGATGTAATTATTTCAAACAGTCAGCAGCCAATAATGGTGATTACATGCTATTTTAGCTTTGGTTGAAATAATGGACAGTCAAGCAAGACAATGATCTTCGGCGTACACAGCTGGAGCTGTAAGGCAAGTTGTGGATGGATTCATTGCTATGAAACCAATAAAGACAACTATCAAGGTGGTCTGCGCATGGTTGGAACCGTGGAGTGTGGTCCTGGTTGTATTCACATGCTAGCTAGTCAATAATAGGGCCGATACGGGCTTTTACTGCACAAATGGCACTTGCCTGAGTGCTTGAGGTGGGTTTAAACACTGGACAATTAGAGTCAAATATGCCCATTGTGATTTGTGCACAGCCTGGACTGTGAAGTTTCCATTAGTTTGAGTCAACTGCCGGCAATCAACAATCGCGACTATCGGGGAACTATCTAAGTCACACTCTTTAAATGCCGGAAAGCGACTACTATCATGTTATATAGAACCTCTTTTATTGGATGGCAGTTAATCTTGGAATGTGAACTGACAAGTCAGGAAGAATTTAGAACGGGGATGTGGTTTCGGGGACTTATGATGAAAAACCTTGACCTGTCAAGTTACTAACAACAAATGCCTGACAAAGGCTAATACAAAAGAAAGTAACACATAACATGCAGCTATAAGAAATACATATTTTTTTGTTGCGTATGCCTTACGGGACGTTGCAGTCAGCACTAGCATTTTTCAGCTGATGTTGATGTACAAGGCAAGTGTTACGTTCAGTAGTTTGCCATTGCTTTCTGAACTACCGGCTTCCATACCAGCACGTTATAACACAACGCGACACGGTCTGCTGCACAAATCGCTCGCAGCTGGGCTATAAGAAAGGGGCCAGCAAACCCTTTGGTCATGTAATGAGAAGAAAGGTATTGGAAAATATCTCGACGGCTGGAAAGATCAACTGTAGAAGTAGCACAGGTATACCGAGAGAAATGATGCTGGTCAGGCAAAGACGGTGACATTTTGGAACAACATCAATATCCCTTCTTCTTCATACATCTTCAGACGTCAATATGAATAAATACCAAGAAAGTAGCGCGAACTTAAGCTCGTTGAATCCCCACTGAGTTTGTCAGTAATACCACCGCTGATGTCCAAAAAAAAAAGTATACGAAATACAGTGGTACCTCGGGTTACGTACGCCCCAGGTCACGAACAATTCAGGTTACGAACAATAACTTCGAAAATGTTATGTCTCGGGTAACGAACAGTGCCTCGGGTTACGAACGTAGACGGAGAGAGCGAGAGAGAGAGAGAGAGAGAGAGAGAGAGAGAGAGAGAGAGAGAGAGAGAGAGGTGTAACGTTGGAGACAAACGATCGCGTACAGTACAAACCAAACAGTACTACAATGAGCTTGTGGATCTTCAGAATGAACGGCTAGAGACATTAAAGGAGGAGCAGTCGTCCGATGATGAGGAGTCAGTGAACGTTTCAACTGCCAGGATTAAAGAAATTTGCAACAAGTGGGCAGACGACGAAGACTTCATTGTAAACCATCATCCAAACAAACTTGTTGCTAACAGGGCAGTAATCCTGATGGATGATAATGCGATGGCCCACTTCAGAAAGATTCTCCAGCAAAGCAAGCGACAAATTTCCCTTGATAGTTTCTTGGTGCCGGCTTCGTGGCTTAGAGGTTATGACTTTTCTCCGTAATCTCGTATACTCTCGTCGGTAACGTGATGACGGTTCAAATCAGCAGTGGTTCGAATCGCATCGGTAACTTACGGGGTATGTGAGCCGGCCGCTCAGAAAAGCGTAATCTTGCCAAGAGATCAACATACAGCTGAAAGATGCTGGTGTTGACAGCTAAGTCCTGTAAAGGATATGCTAAAAAAAAAGAAAAAAAAAAGTTTCTTGGTGCAGAAAGATTCCCAGTCGACTGCCAAGAAACAGCGACAAGATACCCCTGAAACTAATGATTCGGAATAATAAAGAAAGTGACAAATTTCCCCATGATCGTTTACTTAGTAATAAAGATAGACTAAATCTTTGTGCTTTAAAAAAAAAAAAATTTACATTTAATTCATTCTGTTGTTTTCTTTCTCTTTATTTAATACGTGAAGTACGCGTATTCTTTGCATTTTGTCAGGTAAACGACCGGATGTTAATAAATAAGAACGATTCTTTCATCTTGATACGGATTGTCTTTATTTCATTGATTTCAATGTTGAGTTGATTTGAGTTGAGTTAAGAACCGACATCACCGCACTCAGGACATTCCCATATGTGCTCCGTCCCCTCGTTCAACAACCAGCGAAGAGTCACACTACTAATCGTTCCCGCCGCTATCTGATTAAAAGTTCTCCTGGTCTTCCCTCTCAGTTTTGAGATTCTTCCAGAACCCCTTGCCGATCCCCCGCAACCTCATTCTTTCCACGTATGGGTTCTGAATCTGTTCCTCCGCCTTATCCACCTGGTCCCACAAGCGCACGACCACCTCCCCCTTGTCCATAGACAATCTGCCACCAAGAGGTGCATTCTCTGCTAGCCTATCAGCCTGTTCATTCCCCCGTACACCCGCATGGCCAGGGCAAAATATCCATACAATTCTCACAATCTGTGACCTCTGAAGCGACAAGATCCATTCCACACGAAACATTCCTTTCTCCAATTTACTAGCATACTCTTTGAATCCGTAATGAATACAGCATGTGTTGCAGTAGTCTCCTCTAGCCAACGGAATCCGTTGTTACTGCCTCCACCTCCATTCTCATACTGGAAGTCGTAGTCTCATATGCCAGACTCTCCTTTTTCAAGACTCGTCCATTAGCCTTTGCAATAAAGCCCCAACCACTACGTCTGTTTCTCACTACTGACCCATCGGTGTAGATGACTATGTCACCTTGATGTGTGTTACTCTGGATCAGCTGTTGCACTTCAAACTCAGTGCGGCCCGCTGCCCATTCTCTGCACTCACGACCCAGTGTTATTATTGCATTATGCCAGACCGTCGTGTCTTCCAGAACCTCAACCCACTCTCTTCCAAAATGTTTCGGGTTAAGAACCGAGTTCTGGAACGAATTAAGTTCGTAACCCGAGGTACCTCTATATACGCCAATCATCTCTTCTTGAACTGTTTCAGTATAGAACTCATTATTTGATCGAACTATATCTTTCTTTTTTCCCCCTCGTTTCCATCCTGTTTTAGGATATATACATACCCTCATAAGTCACTGGCGCGACTCGAACCGCTTCCAATTCTCGTGCGCTCACGTCAACCACGAGAGTATTCGGGGTTACGGAGAAAGCTGCTAAAGCCTCGGCCAGGGAGACCGGCTAACTACATCTTGATGTGAAATATTATAAAATGCATAATGAAGGAAGCGTCATGAAAGGTCTCCACAATTAGTTGTTGTAACAACGGAATAATGTCCCTTGCAAGATTTTTTTCTTAAGCAAATAGACACTATTGGCAATTGTAGGAAACACTCCCGAAATCTATTCCCTGAAACCACGCTCAGCTGTATTGTCAGGCGGTGACGGCAGCCTTTGCCTTCTAGACGCTTGAGCCAGTCACACAGTTGTGAGTGTTACTTACTTACGGAGGGTATGTGTGAGCCAGTCACACAGTTGTGAGGATTACTTACGGAGGGTATGTGAGCCAGTCACACAGTTGTGAGGCTTACTTACGGAGGGTATGTGTGAGCCAGTCACACAGTTGTGAGTGTTACTTACTTACGGAGGGTATGTGTGAGCCAGTCACACAGTTGTGAGGATTACTTACGGAGGGTATGTGAGCCAGTCACACAGTTGTGAGGGTTACTTACGGAGGGTATGTGAGCCAGTCACACAGTTGTGAGGATTACTTACGGAGGGTATGTGAGCCAGTCACACAGTTGTGAGGGTTACTTACGGAGGGTATGTGAGCCAGTCACACAGTTGTGAGGATTACTTACGGAGGGTATGTGAGCCAGTCACACAGTTGTGAGGGTTACTTACGGAGGGTATGTGAGCCAGTCACACAGTTGTGAGGATTACTTACGGAGGGTATGTGAGCCAGTCACACAGTTGTGAGGATTACTTACGGAGGGTATGTGAGCCAGTCACACAGTTGTGAGGCTTACTTACGGAGGGTATGTGAGCCAGTCACACAGTTGTGAGGGTTACTTACGGAGGGTATGTGAGCCAGTCACACAGTTGTGAGGCTTACTTACGGAGGGTATGTGAGCCAGTCACACAGTTGTGAGGCTTACTTACGGAGGGTATGTGAGCCAGTCACACAGTTGTGAGGGTTACTTACGGAGGGTATGTGAGCCAGTCACACAGTTGTGAGGATTACTTACGGAGGGTATGTGAGCCAGTCACACAGTTGTGAGGATTACTTACGGAGGGTATGTGAGCCAGTCACACAGTTGTGAGGATTACTTACGGAGGGTATGTGAGCCAGTCACACAGTTGTGAGGGTTACTTACGGAGGGTATGTGAGCCAGTCACACAGTTGTGAGGGTTACTTACGGAGGGTATGTGAGCCAGTCACACAGTTGTGAGGGTTACTTACGGAGGGTATGTGAGCCAGTCACACAGTTGTGAGGGTTACTTACGGAGGGTATGTGAGCCAGTCACACAGTTGTGAGGATTACTTACGGAGGGTATGTGAGCCAGTCACACAGTTGTGAGGATTACTTACGGAGGGTATGTGAGCCAGTCACACAGTTGTGAGGCTTACTTACGGAGGGTATGTGAGCCAGTCACACAGTTGTGAGGGTTACTTACGGAGGGTATGTGAGCCAGTCACACAGTTGTGAGGATTACTTACGGAGGGTATGTGAGCCAGTCACACAGTTGTGAGGGTTACTTACGGAGGGTATGCGAGCCAGTCACACAGTTGTGAGGATTACTTACGGAGGGTATGTGAGCCAGTCACACAGTTGTGAGGGTTACTTACGGAGGGTATGTGAGCCAGTCACACAGTTGTGAGGATTACTTACGGAGGGTATGTGAGCCAGTCACACAGTTGTGAGGGTTACTTACGGAGGGTATGTGAGCCAGTCACACAGTTGTGAGGATTACTTACGGAGGGTATGTGAGCCAGTCACACAGTTGTGAGGATTACTTACGGAGGGTATGTGAGCCAGTCACACAGTTGTGAGGATTACTTACGGAGGGTATGTGAGCCAGTCACACAGTTGTGAGGGTTACTTACGGAGGGTATGTGTGAGCCAGTCACACAGTTGTGAGGCGTACTTACGGAGGGTATGTGTGAGCCAGTCACACAGTTGTGAGGGTTACTTACGGAGGGTATGTGTGAGCCAGTCACACAGTTGTGAGGCGTACTTACGGAGGGTATGTGTGAGCCAGTCACACAGTTGTGAGGGTTACTTACGGAGGGTATGTGTGAGCCAGTCACACAGTTGTGAGGCTTACTTACGGAGAGTACGTGTGAGCCAGTCACACAGTTGTGAGTGTTACTTACGGAGGGTATGTGAGCCAGTCACACAGTTGTGATGATTACTTACGGAGGGTATGTGTGAGCCAGTCACACAGTTGTGAGGGTTACTTACGGAGGGTATGTGTGAGCCAGTCACACAGTTGTGAGGCTTACTTACGGAGAGTACGTGTGAGCCAGTCACACAGTTGTGAGTGTTACTTACGGAGGGTATGTGAGCCAGTCACACAGTTGTGATGATTACTTACGGAGGGTATGTGAGCCAGTCACACAGTTGTGAGGCGTACTTACGGAGGGTATGTGAGCCGGTCGTTCAGAAAGCAATGGAGAACTTTTTTCGCATATCCTGTGAACATTGCAGTCAACTCCAGCATTTGTCAGCTGCTATTGATGCCTTGGCAAGTGATTACGTTCAGTAGTTTGCCATCGCTTTCTGAACGACGAGCTCACATACCCCCCATAAGGAAACAACGCGACGCTATCCGCTGCCGAATCTCGCGCAGTTATGTTTCGTACGAGAGTATATGGGATTACGAAGAATGTCCTTAACACCTTGGCCAGGGAGACTGGCAATGGTAAACTACTGAAAGTAAAACTTGCTAAGACATCAACAGCAGATGAAAAATACTGGTCTTGATTGTAATGTCCTGTAAAGGATATGCGAAAAAAAAAAAATGGTACAGTAACATCCTCCAGTATCGCCATGGATAATGTACCGGCTATGTGATTAACAGAAACATTCTATTTGAGGGGAAGAAGAAGAGTGGGGGGGGGGGGAGGGAAGGAGTAGATTTAAACTCGAATACTTCTTCTTCTGCGTTCATCCGGAGTTTTTTTTATTTTTTTGGACGTGATTGCGTTGTGCCTGTTTACAGCAGAGCTGCGTTCTTGCGCCGTTAGGCCGACACATCCGACTTCTGCGGGCATTTGTTGACCGAGTTAACCTTCCCGGGAAACTCGAATACAAAACTGGGGTTCGTCCAGGAATCTTAAGCAGTTAACCAGATATTTTCTCAATGGCAATAAAACTGGCCGGGATGAAAGTGACCATGTATTTTCTAGTGTGCCACATTGTTAGCGTATACATGGAGCTAACATGGTACTCCCAACCTGCCGTCTTGTTACATGCAAGAAGCACACTCGTCCTTTTATATATATATATATATATATATATATAGAGAGAGAGTGATGTCCTAATTGTTAGATCACTCACTTAGAGCAACAGTGTTACGGATTCAATCCCAGTAGTAGCAGGATTTATATGGACTAGTGGGCTCTGTGATCTCCTACAGTGAGTACTGGGTACTTGTAAACATCTTTGGAAATTGTCTGGGGATAACAAATAGCGAGAAACAGAGCTGTTCACCCAACATCATTGTGCCATTGATCTTGTTATGCGTGAAGGTCAAATAATGAGGATCACTGTCACTCCTCCATTCCAGATTGCTACCTGCTCATAAACGTATTCTTGGGTTGATAATGTGGTGATTTCCCCTTACCTTCCACATCCAGACGGGATGTCTGTGACCTCAACCTGTGACAGCAGTTTTCGGCTGTCATATCAAAAGAGTGCCCTGCTCTATTTAAGTGCAGATGTGTCCACTTATTATGGCAGAGACTCAGCCTCCTGAGCGGCGTTTGCTGTGACCTCGTGCTTGTCTGACCTCTATATCACTAGTCGGTGTCCATTTTCGCGACTTTGGGGGATTGAACTCGGAGCACTGAGTTGTTATGCAGACATTCAAACAACTATACAATTTCCATTCCTAAAATAATGCATCTATTTGCTTAAGACTCTTGTTGTGCTCCAGTGTGTGCACACACAAAAAGAATGAGGTGACTTACAAACAACAAATAAATGATATCTGGTACAGAATATATACGAAAACATTCAAGTACTGCTAATATATTTTTCACAGGTTGTTGATCGGAGCGCCCCGCGCCGAGACGCCCCAGCCTGGCGTGGAGCGGGGCGGGGCTGTGTTTAGATGTAAGACAGACAGGAACAGCTTCTGTAAGGAGCGTATCCCATTTGATGAAACTGGTAAGTGATCCCCCCACCCCCCCCCCCACCCCGGGGGAGGGGGTGTCGATGTTGTTTGATGAATGTGTGTGAGTGTGTGCGTGGAAGCAACCATGTCTTGTCATTGGCTCACTAATGTACATATGCTTACAGCGCACGCGTGCACACGCAACACACACACACACATACACACACATACACACATACACACATACGTACATACATACGTACATACATACATACATACGTACATACGTACATACGTACGTACGTACGTACGTACGTACATACGTATTTACTTCTCGGTCTTCCCCTTGGTCTCCTCCCGTCGATCTTGCCAGTTGTCACCAAGTTCTCCAATTAATTTCTTCTCAAAACATGCCCACAAATTTTTGACTGTCTACGTCTAATGACTCTAACCAGTTTACGATCTAAATTTGTTTCTTGAAGGACTTGTTCGTTGGGTTTTCTGTCTGTCCATGGTATTCTTTGTATTTACCTTAGAAACCACAGTTCCACAACCATCAGATGTTTTTCAGCTTGACTGCTTATTGTCCACGCTTCACATCCTTACAAAAGTACAGGTTCTGTGTAGCACTTCAACACTCTTTTTCTCGTTTCAATTGATATCTTTTTATTTGTCAGTATGTTTTTCATCTCGCAAAAGGCTATATATATATATATATATATATATATATATATATATATATATATATATATATATATATATATATATATATATATATATATATATATATATATATGAAGTGTTAGATAGCATCACATGCCTACCTGGGGATCCAGCAAATGTTGGAAATCTGACATTTAATTATAAACACACAAGCACACCTACACACACACAAACACACAGACGTATACTCATGCATACATACGTATACACTCATATACATACAAACACGCAGATGCATTCATATACGACATATACAAACATAACAAAAACGCGCGCACACAGACACACACAAACTCACACAGACACACACTCACACACCCCACTTTACAAGTTAAGACGCCAGGCTGAGCACAGTCACCGGCAACTGGAGCTTGTTACCTGTGAGCACACACACACCCACACACGCACATACACAGAGAGAGAGAGAGAGAGAGAAAGAGAGAAAGGGAGAGACAGAGAAAGGGAGAAAGGGAGAGACAGAGTATACATCGTTATCTCACGCATGCTGACGATTCTCGTAGCTACCAGATTAAGTGGGAAGACATATTTGCCCTGTTTATGCTGCCGATGGTTTGCACGGAAAAGCATTTGTCTTAGAATGTTTATCTTTGTACCTTACCTTCGCGACTTGCTCGTCTGCAGATCTGAGCTCACGGCCATCTGTGTGTAGCCGCTTGATGTTGATTGTGATGTTGCTAGCTACTTTCATATGTTCGTTACACTCTTTGTTTTTATTTGTTTCTGCACATTAATTAACACCATCATTATCATCATCATGATCATCATCATGATCATCATCATCATCATCATCATCATCATCATCATCATCATCATCATCATCATCATCATCATCATCATCATCATCATCATCATCATCATCACCATCATCGTTATCATGTGCCCTGCCAGCTGGCGATGGCGTACATGTTTCTCCACAGATCTCAGTCATTGGATGTTCTGGATCAATTATGTTGATGATATCCTCCATGGCCTCCGTCCCAGTCTATCCTGGATCAATTATGTTGATGATATCCTCCATGGCCTCCGTCCCAGTCTATCCTGGATCAAATATGTTGATGATATCCTCCATGGCCTCCGTCCCAGTCTATCCTGGATCAATTATGTTGATGATATCCTTCATGCCTCCGTCCCAGTCTATCCTGGATCAATTATGTTGATGATATCCTCCATGGCCTCCGTCCCAGTCTATCCTGGATCAATTATGTTGATGATATCCTCCATGGCCTCCGTCCCAGTCTATCCTGGATCAATTATGTTGATGATATCCTCCATGGCCTCCGTCCCAGTCTATCCTGGATCAATTATGTTGATGATATCCTCCATGGCCTCCGTCCCAGTCTATCCTGGATCAATTATGTTGATGATATCCTCCATGGCCTCCGTCCCAGTCTATCCTGGATCAATTATGTTGATGATATCCTCCATGGCCTCCGTCCCAGTCTATCCTGGATCAATTATGTTGATGATATCCTCCATGACCTCCGTCCCAGTCTATCCTGGATCAATTATGTTGATGATATCCTTCATGCCTCCGTCCCAGTCTATCCTGGATCAATTATGTTGATGATATCCTCCATGGCCTCCGTCCCAGTCTATCCTGGATCAATTATGTTGATGATATCCTCCATGGCCTCCGTCCCAGTCTATCCTGGATCAATTATGTTGATGATATCCTCCATGGCCTCCGTCCCAGTCTATCCTGGATCAATTATGTTGATGATATCCTCCATGGCCTCCGTCCCAGTCTATCCTGGATCAATTATGTTGATGATATCCTCCATGGCCTCCGTCCCAGTCTATCCTGGATGAATTATGTTGATGATATCCTCCATGGCCTCCGTCCCAGTCTATCCTGGATCAATTATGTTGATGATATCCTCCATGGCCTCCGTCCCAGTCTATCCTGGATCAATTATGTTGATGATATCCTTCATGCCTCCGTCCCAGTCTATCCTGGATCAATTATGTTGATGATATCCTCCATGGTCTCCGTCCCAGTCTATCCTGGATCAATTATGTTGATGATATCCTCCATGGCCTCCGTCCCAGTCTATCCTGGATCAATTATGTTGATGATATCCTCCATGGCCTCCGTCCCAGTCTATCCTGGATCAATTATGTTGATGATATCCTCCATGGCCTCCGTCCCAGTCTATCCTGGATCAATTATGTTGATGATATCCTCCATGGCCTCCGTCCCAGTCTATCCTGGATCAATTATGTTGATGATATCCTCCATGCCTCCGTCACAGTCCATCCAGCATCAATTCTGTGTCTCCCCAGCCTCTTCTGCCGCGGATTTTCCCATTAGTTAAGCTGTTAATTAATGCCCCTCTTCTCGTGACATGGCCAATGAAAGCTGTCTGCTTCCTTCTTATAGTCGCATTTGGTGTTCTACTTTCATTAACCCTTTTACAGGCAAGTGTTGTTGATTACTCTGATAGTCCAAGATATTCGCAACACACATCTCAGAAACCACACCTCTGCTGCCTTCATGATCCTCGTAGTTGGTTCCTTCAGATTCCACGATTCACTGTCATAAAGAACTGGTTCTACATAGCACTTCACTTCTCTCTTTCTGACATTCAATGATAGTGACTAATTGCACACAATATTTTTCATTTTTTAGAACGCAGCTCTTACTTGGTCTTTTCTGCTTCTAATCTATGTCCCGCATCTTCTGTCGGATGTTATGACTGCCCCTAGGTATTTAAATCTAGCAGGCCACTCCGCGGAAAGAGACCGAGCCTTGTATGCTAAGACTGTTGCAACGAAGTCGTGCCCCTTGCCTTTAAACCTCTTCTGTAGTTGATTATACATTAGGGAAATGATAGTTGCTCTAAGAAAGGCTGTCATGCCAACGACTAAAAGCATAGTCTTTACCTCTTCACAACAAAGGTTGGATGCAATGGAATTCCAACTCTCTCTCTCTCTCTCTCTCTCTCTCTCTCTCTCTCTCTCTCTCTCTCTCTCTCTCTCTCTCTCTCTCTCTTCTCGCACATTCTCTCTCTCTCTCTCTCTCTCTCTCTCTCTCTCTCTCTCTCTCTCTCTCTCTCTCTCATGTGTAGAAGTCCAACATCCAGTCCAACTCTTGATGTTGTATCATCTCGTTTAGAAACTGTTATCTCCCTCTTACATTTGTTCTTACCCTGCCTTACACTTGTTCATCTAGTCTCTTTTTATGTAATGTTATGCCATTTTACGTGCCCTCGATGTTTTATTTTTCGAAATTTGATCTCGTTTTGTAATACTTTCTACATTCCTTCTTCATTTGTCATTTTGTACATCCAGATTAGTAGCTTAGTTTTTCTATATATTCACATTTCAACGAAATTAAAACTTTCTTCCAACTTGTTCACAATCCATACCAAACACAGTATAATGTAGACAGACTATTTATGGCACTAGGTTACTCTCAAGTTTGGCAGTATGATGTCTGTCTGTTTGTTAGAATCTGTTACACGTCATCGGATATAGCTTTGTTAGAATATGTTTAAAATTTGGTGGAACTGCTGTAAAGCTGTGAAAATGTTCGGAATTCTGAGGTAAATAGGAAATGTTTTTTCAATTTTTTTTTTCTCTTCATTGCTTTCATTTTTTCATCTTTTTATTCTTCTCATCCTGCCGTCAAGTCTTAATGTTATGTAAAGCTGCACTACTTTGTGTCATTTTATATTGTTGGAATATGTTACACGTCATGGGATACAGCTGTTAGAATATGATACACGTCATGGAATACAGCTGTTAGAATATGTTACACGTCATGGAATACAGCTGTTAGAATATGTTACACGTCATGGAATACAGCTGTTAGAATATGTTACACGCCATGGGATACAGCTGTTAGAATATGTTACACGTCATGGGATACAGCTGTTAGAATATGTTACACGTCATGGGATACAGCTGTTAGAATATGTTACACGTCATGGGATACAGCTGTTAGAATATGTTACACGTCATGGGATACAGCTTTAGAATATGTTACACGTCATGGGATACAGCTGTTAGAATATGTTACACGTCATGGGATACAGCTGTTAGAATATGTTACACGTCATGGGATACAGCTGTTAGAATATGTTACACGTCATGGGATACAGCTGTTAGAATATGTTACACGTCATGGGATACAGCTGTTAGAATATGTTACACGTCATGGGATACAGCTGTTAGAATATGTTACACGTCATGGGATACAGCTGTTAGAATATGTTACACGTCACGGGATACAGCTGTTAGAATATGTTACACGTCACGGGATACAGCTGTTAGAATATGTTACACGTCATGGAATACAGCTGTTAGAATATGTTACACGTCATGGAATACAGCTGTTAGAATATGTTACACGTCATTGGATACAGCTGTTAGAATATGTTACACGTCATGGGATACAGCTGTTAGAATATGTTACACGTCATGGGATACAGCTGTTAGAATATGTTACACGTCATGGGATACAGCTGTTAGAATATGTTACACGTCATGGGATACAGCTGTTAAAACATGTTACACGTCATGGAATACAGCTGTTAGAATATGTTACGCGTCATCGGACACAGGGGTGTTAGAATATGTTACGCGTCATCGAATACAGGGGTGTTAGAATATGTTACGCGTCATCGGATACAGGGGTGTTAGAATATGTTACGCGTCATCGGATACAGGGGTGTTAGAATATGTTACACGTCATGGGATACAGCTGTTAGAATATGTTACACGTCATGGGATACAGCTGTTAGAATATGTTACACGTCATGGGATACAGCTGTTAGAATATGTTACACATCATGGAATACAGCTGTTAGAATATGTTACACGTCATTGGATACAGCTGTTAGAATATGTTACACGTCATGGGATACAGCTGTTAGAATATGTTACACGTCATGGGATACAGCTGTTAGAATATGTTACACGTCATGGGATACAGCTGTTAGAATATGTTACACGTCATGGGATACAGCTGTTAAAACATGTTACACGTCATGGAATACAGCTGTTAGAATATGTTACGCGTCATCGGACACAGGGGTGTTAGAATATGTTACGCGTCATCGGAGACAGGGGTGTTAGAATATGTTACGCGTCATCGGATACAGGGGTGTTAGAATATGTTACGCGTCATCGGATACAGGGGTGTTAGAATATGTTACACGTCATCGGATACAGCTGTTAGAATATGTTACGCGTCATCGGATACAGGGGTGTTAGAATATGTTACGCGTCATCGGAGACAGGGGTGTTAGAATATGTTACGCTTCATCAGAGACAGGGGTGTTATAATATGTTACGCGTCATCGGATACAGGGGTGTTAGAATATGTTACGCGTCATCGGATACAGGGGTGTTAGAAAATGTTACGCGTCATCGGATACAGCTGTGTTAGAATATGTTACGCTTCATCGGAGACAGGGGTGTTAGAATATGTTACGCGTCATCGGATACAGGGGTGTTAGAATATATTACGTGTCATCGGATACAGGGGTGTTAGAATATGTTACGCGTCATCGGATACAGCTGTGTTAGAGCATTTTACACATCATGGGATACAGCTTTGCTAATTTAGATTCTCCTCTTGATTTGTGCATCACATTTGCCATCGCCTGCTGTTATGGAGCTAGGGTAGGAGGAAACTTGGCTTATCACAACTACCTCTATGAATTTCTATTTTTATATTTGGAATTTCAAAACTGTACCAATTTTCACAGCTCTGGCCTTCATTATTCTAACACGTGGTCTATATTCGTGGCCTATTTGGTTAATATGCTGAATCTTTCACAGCTGTCGGCGTTTGTGGCTTGGGGGTTGTGAAACTACATACCGCGGGGAATGTTCGAAAACCGGCAAGGGAGATTTGTAAATAGATTGCTTTGCGTTGATTTCGATGGTATGAAGCGTCGACCGTTTAGAAATCAGCGACACTTTACTGATCCTATAATTGCCTTGTAAGTCACAAACAGCCAATACATGATGTGGTTAATTGCAACCTCTTGTAAAGGGCATACAACCAATTTTTGTGTAAGGTTATCCCGGTTTCTTAACTGTTTCTGTTAAAATCCAATGCTGTAGTTGGTCTCATGTCCGGAAACTCTTCCTTCTGAACAGATTCAGCGCATTCATGTTGTTTATCCCAATTATCTGCTTCCGTTTCTTTCCCTCACTTTGGTTGTCGGTTGTTGCTCCCATAATTCTCCCCCACGTCGTTAGTTACTGTTGACTGTGGCTTGTTGAAGGGAAGTCTGGGAGGTTCCACATATCAACGCACCTCTTCTTTCAGTCCCATGCCAGGGCTGACTGGAGAGTACATTCTAGTTTCCGGTACTCACAAAGCGTCATGTATTTTCCGCTCGCTCGTTTACAACTCGAGCGTAGTCCAAATACGTGTTTCTAGTGCACTGGTTTTTGAGCATGGATTAGCTTTCCCTATTATCAATATTCCTCGCAATCAGGTGAACCCACTCCGACTTCAAGTCAAGGACAAAAATTCAACATTTTAGCCCAACTGTTCGGTGTAAGGGTTGAACCAGTAACTTCGGCATCAGCACGCCGAATGTTTAAGAAAGAGTACTTAATTTGAGTTGCCCAGAAATCATCAAAGATGCTGTTATAGGAGTATCAACTGTTAGGTATTCGAATATACTAAACAACATAATAACGTACATACAATGCAAGATCACGGAAGAACGTTCGCATATACTAGACCACGAAATAATGTTTACATATATCAAACGATTGGCAGTACTCGAGACAGAAGGCTGTGGAAAGACGTGATCGCCAATGCCATACGGCATGGGCTAAAGGAAGAAGAAAATATCAGATCATGAAATGATGTTCACATGTGCTAAACGTTAATTGCATGTGCTTTACATGAAGTCGCAAGCAGCCTAGGCATTTATTGGTTCTTTGTGATTTTCTGGACAATTTTACGTTCAGTTGTTTACCGTTGTTTTCTGAACTGCCGACACTCATACCATTGTGAATCTCAACGCAATAACGGAACAGCGTTCACATATACCAGATCACTGAATAATCTTCAAATATACGAGACCATGGAACAGCGTCCACATATACTACATCACATATACCAGATCACTGAATAATCTTCAGATATACTAGACCGTGGAATAGCGTTCACATATACCAGATCACTGAATAATCTTCACATTTACTAGATCACAGAATAATGTTCACATTTACTAGATCACAGAATAATGTTCACATCTACTAGACCATGGAATAACGTTCACATTTACTAGATCACAGAATAACGTTCAAATATACCAGATCACTGAATAATGTTCACATTTACTAAATCACAGAATAATGTTCACATTTACTAGATCACAGAATAATGTTCACATTTACTAGATCACAGAATAATGTTCACATCTACTAGACCATGGAATAACGTTCACATTTACTAGATCACAGAATAATGTTCACATCTACTAGACCATGGAATAACGTTCACATTTACTAGATCACAGAATAATGTTCACATCTACTAGACCATGGAATAACGTTCACATTTACTAGATCACAGAATAATGTTCACATCTACTAGACCATGGAATAACGTTCACATTTACTAGATCACAGAATAATGTTCACATCTACTAGACCATGGAATAACGTTCACATTTACTAGATCACAGAATAATGTTCACATCTACTAGACCATGGAATAACGTTCACATTTACTAGATTACAGAATAATGATCACATCTACTAGACCATGGAATAACGTTCACATGTACTAGATCACAGAATAATGTTCACATTTACTAGATCACAGAATAACGTTCACATTTACTAGATCACAGAATAATGTTCACATCTACTAGACCATGGAATAACGTTCACATTTACTAGAACACAGAATAATGTTCACATTTACTAGATCACAGAATAACGTTCACATTTACTAGATCACAGAATAACGTTCACATTTACTAGATCACAGAATAATGTTCACATCTACTAGACCATGGAATAACGTTCACATTTACTAGATCACAGAATAATGTTCACATTTACTAGATCACATAATAACGTTCACATTTACTAGATCACAGAATAATGTTCACATTTACTAGATCACAGAATAATGTTCACATTTACTAGATCACAGAATAATGTTCACATTTACTAGATCACAGAATAACGTTCACATTTACTAGATCACAGAATAATGTTCACATCTACTAGACCATGGAATAACGTTCACATTTACTAGATCACAGAATAATGTTCACATTTACTAGATCACAGAATAACGTTCACATTTACTAGATCACAGAATAATGTTCACATTTACTAGATCACAGAATAACGTTCACATTTACTAGATCACAGAATAACGTTCACATTTACTAGATCACAGAATAATGTTCAATTTACTAGACCATGGAATAAGGTTCTCATATATTTCCTCTTCTTCTGTTGCCCTCTTTCCTGCAATGGGACCCTCAACCAACCCACACCAAGCCTCCCCTCCCTCTATCTTTAGCTATCCCATGCAGCTCTGTCCATGTTCTTCCTATATTGTTCACTTCTGTGTTTACTTCCCGTCTCCCTGGGTTTTAGGTTTTCCTTATTTTCTTTTGTCGTGTGGGTTCCAGATCAATGCGTTTCTTGTGACACTATTCTCGTGTTTGCCAGCGTCCTTTCTTCCCCTCTTGGTCTGTTGGTGTTTATCTAGTTCTCTCCATGATCTCCACACTGGTGATTCTGTTATATCATTGTATTCCTTCTATTAGGCACAGGCACCCGTTAGTGAATGTCTGTATTTATTTGAAACTATTGTCGTTGTTTTCTGTGTTTCTGATCCTGACACTAAGTGTTGAATTAACGGTAGAGTTAAATATTCAATGTATTGTGTTCAGTGTAATTTCTGTTGACTTCCACACATTTCCTAGTAGTATGAAAGCTCCTCTATCCTTCTGTATTTGTATTATGTTATCTGTATCTATTCCACCCCCTTTGTCTACATTGCTACCTAAGTAAGTGTATAATTCTGTCTCCTGAAGAGATATCAGCTTATCATTTGCATGGTTGATCCTCATTATCGGTGGCTCTCCTTTATGCGTGTTAAAACCTAGCTATTGTGACCCCCCGTCTTGTATTCTCAGTTTATTCTGCATCTGATGTCGTGTGTGAGGCAGGAGGGCATTGTTGTCAGCAAAGTCCAGACCGCCGAGTTGCTTTTGCAGGGGAGTCCATTAGGTTTAATTTCTGGCTGTGCTTGTTGTCTTTATAATGAGAATAGTAAACGGGACAAGAGGCATCTTCGCCTCATTCCTCTTCTTATTTCGAAAGTCTCCGTTAGTTGCCCCTCATGGAGGACCCCGCCCTTCACGTCACTGTATGTTGCCTTTACTAAGTTACTGATTTTCGGTTGCGTTTCATGTCATACAATACATGTATCCATGTCTGCCCCGTTGTCTAATGTACATACAATATCCATGTCTCCGTTGTCTAGTGTATATACAATATCCATGTCTCCCCAGTTGTCTAATGTACATACAATATCCATGTCTCCGTTGTCTAGTGTACACACAATATCCGTGTCTCCTCCGTTGTCTAGTGTACATACAATATCGATGTCTCCTCCGTTGTCTAGTGTACATACAATATCCATGTCTCCCCAGTTGTCTAGTGTACACACAATATCCGTGTCTCATCCGTTGTCTAGTGTACATACAATATCCATGTCTCCCCAGTTGTCTAGTGTACACACAATATCCGTGTCTCCTCCGTTGTCTAGTGTACATACAATATCCATGTCTCCTACATTGTCTAGTGTACACACAATATTAATGTCTCCTCCGTTGTTTAGTGTACACACAATATCCATGTCTCCCCAGTTGTCTAGTGTACACACAATATCCATGTCTCATCCGTTGTCTAGTGTACATACAATATCCATGTCTCCTCCGTTGTCTAGTGTACACACAATATCCATGTCGCCTCCGTTGTCTAGCGCACACACAATACCAATGTTTCCTACGTTGTCTAGTGTACACACAATATCCATGTCTCCTCCGTTGTCTAGTGTGCACACAATATCCATGTCTCCCCAGTTGTTTAGTGTACATACAATAGCCATGTCTCCCCAGTTGTTTAGTGTACATACAATAGCCATGTCTCCCCCGTGTCTAATATACACACAATATCCATGTCTCCCCTGTGTCTAGTGTACACACAATATCCATGTATCATCCTTTAACTATGTATGAGAATTATATAGCCAGAAACATTTGTCGGTGACCCCCAATTATAGTGACGTCAGCCTTTGAGAAGCCCTGTTCTAGTTGGCTGAGAAACCAGAACATGCAGTATCCCCAGCATTTACGGATGATCATAAGCACAGGCATGATATTTTCAGCCGACGACTTTGAGGCGTAGATGATGCCATTATAAACAGAAGCTGGAGAACACCATCTGTTATGAGAAGCGCCATCCAGCAGTAAACATGGCAACAAGTATCACAGCATATGTTAACAGACAAGGATTGTGGCAGCTTCGGCGAGGAGTCAGATTATTTACTTGTCTTGTGAGGACCGCGCTTCGCGGCAGAGACCGGGTGAGGGCTGGGGAGTCCAAGCCTATGACCAAATAGCCCAAAGGAAGAGATGGCTTCCTGGGGAGCGAGCTTCAGTGTGGCGCATTGCACATCCCTGTCGCACACTTCTCTTGACTGGCTGATATTGACCGACTTCATTATTAGTCATCATGGCAGCTTGTTGTTTCCAGCATACGTTTTTAAAAAAGCCTTAGATATTTCCGGTCAATGGGAAGATCTGCAAACATCTTTATCATATAGACATGTCTTACTCTATCGAAAGCCTTTGTGAAGTCAATGGAGCAAAAGATGTAGGTGTTTACTTCTATCTAACACTCTATTAATATTCTCAGCAAATACACAGCATTTGTTGTATCCTCTGTTTGTTTTCATTATACAGTGAGCATATAATGTGATCTATAGAAAATACACCAGGGATCGCGGCTGATTGACAAAATATAAATAACTTAAATTATGCTGATGATACCGTCTTGATAGCATCAAGTCAGAAATAACTACATATAATGATCTATGCGGCGATTTTAGAAAGTGAAAAATTGACCTAAAATGGTAATATAACCAGAAAACTAGTCAGTCACGTCTAAATTTACAATGAAAGTCAGTAGTATTAATTTGAGGCAAGTACTGACATTCAAGGGAAACAACGGATGCACGATGTATCACTAAGACAAAGAACAGAATAGGACAAGCAAGCACTGCATTCCATGAAATGTAGCACATCTTACGAGGGTAGGTCAGAAAGTTATGCACCACAATTATTATCTTAGCTAATAATACAGATAGAAGAATTAAATTAGCACCAATTTAAGTTTGCAATCTCTTGAATATGTATACCAAATTGCCTTTCTGTAAACAAATTCTAACCGTGACACAAAACCGTTGAAATGGCAGGTATTAATGACATACGTTGCAAGCAGAGGATTGTTACATGAGTTTTGATCACAGAGAAAGAAACTGTCGTTAGCATTCACAAACGTGTGTGTGCTGTTTATGGCACTTTTGCAGTCGATAGAAGCACAGTTAGTCGCTGGGCGCAGATAGTTTTGGTTTCTGCAAGTGGAGATGTAGAGCTGGCTGATAAGTCGCGCAGATATAGGCGAATCATGATGCAACAATTGTCCATGCAGCCTTCAATAAGCAATGGTGGTGCGATTAAAATTTTCAAAAACCTGGAATATTCAAAGGTTTGTGCAAGATGGTTTCCTCGAGCACTCACAGAGGATCATAAGGCCAAAGGGAAAACAATTTGTTCAGCATTGTTGCAGCGGTTTGAGACAGATGGGGATATTTTTTTTGTCGAACATTATAAAGAGTGCTAAAAACCAGCATGAATGAGTAATCCACATGTTTTGCAACAGGCTGAAGGACAACATGTCACAAACACCAGAAAGTGACATTCGCCATTTTTGTGTCACATTAAGAAAAGAGAAACATTTTAATTTGTTGTGATAACTGGACAAATTAACGGAAAGATTGATTCACGAAGACAACGAAAGAAGATTCTTGACAGTCTTTTGTCCCAGCACAGAAAGATGTTAGCACACGAACTGATACATGCTGTTGGAGGTCACAAAATGGAGGCCACGAGACTGTACCAGCACAGAAAGATGTTAGCACACGAACTGATACATGCTGTTGAGGTCACAAAATGGAGGACACGAGACTGTACCAGCACAGAAAGATGTTAGCACACGAACTGATACATGCTGTTGGAGGTCACGTGACTGTCCCAGCACACAAAGATGTTAGCACATGAACTGATACATGCTGTTGGAGGTCACGTGACTGTCCCAGCACATGAACTGATAAATGCTGTTGGAGGTCACGTGACTGTCCCAGCACACGAACTGATACATGCTGTTGGAGGTCACGTGACTGTCCCAGCACACAAAGATGTTAGCACATGAACTGATACATGCTGTTGGAGGTCACGTGACTGTCCCAGCACATGAACTGATAAATGCTGTTGGAGGTCACGTGACTGTCCCAGCACACGAACTGATACATGCTGTTGGAGGTCACGTGACTGTCCCAGCACACAAAGATGTTAGCACATGAACTGATACATGCTGTTGGAGGTCACGTACTGTCCCAGCACATGAACTGATAAATGCTGTTGGAGGTCACGTGACTGTCCCAGCACACGAACTGATACATGCTGTTGGAGGTCACGTGACTGTCCCAGCACACGAACTGATACATGCTGTTGGAGGTCACGTGACTGTCCCAGCACACGAACTGATACATGCTGTTGGCGGTCACGTGACTGTCCCAGCACACGAACTGATACATGCTGTTGGAGGTCACAACATACAGAAAAGCATGATCGCTCACGCCAGCCTGCAAGGCAGCCGATGATAATAATGAATGGCAGCACGTAACCTCACACTTCAGCTGAAAGTAATGACCTTAATTCATGTAATTACAATTTTGCAACAATCATCGTCGTCATCATCATCATCATACCACCACCACCACCACTTTCGTAAAGTGCCATCTCCGCATTGAAGGTCAACCGTATTTGATTCTTGTGAGTCTTCAAGCCACATTCATGTATGCTTCTTGGAGTCCATACCCTGACGACGTCCACCCACATTAACGTAGTCGTTCGCTTCACTTTCCCCCCCAGAACACCATTTACCGATACATGTGATCGATGTAGCCGTGTTGCCAGATTGCTTATTTCGTTCAGTAATATTTTATTCTATACCGGGAAAGGGCGTGGTAATTCTATAACCGACATCACCAGGCCGGATAAGGCTGGGTAGCTCTACAATAAACATCAGCAGACGGTGACTGGGCTTGGTAACTCTTCAAAAGACATATTTCGAGCAGTCCTCATTAGTGATCGTTATGAAGTCAAGATAGTCCAAGTTTGCGACATTTTCAGTTTCTTACCTAATGTCTGCAGGTAAAATACATTAAACAACCAGGGCTGAGCGTTACCTTCGTTAGTGTTATCAGACAGCCAAAATGAGATTAAGCTATTTTAAAATGCATTTGTGTCAGTCTAACGTGGTAAAATGCAAGTCCATGACGTTGAACAGCGTTAACATATAGTTAACATTTAGCTACACGAAGTCGAATAATATTAACATTTAACTACTCGAAGTCGAATAATATTAACATTTAGCTACCTGAGATTGAACACTACTAACATATAGTCATGTCAACAAGCAGCTAGACCAGCAATGTAAAGCAAGTAAAGCACTATATTACATATCATAAGGCGCACTGGGCAGATGGTGCTAGATCCATTAGCTTATAGACTAATCGTGGCTGAGTGAGTGAAGTGGTCAGTATCACGCCGGCCACTTTTACTTCCCAAGGCATTTCCTGGTGCCCATTTAGTCAGGGTTGACCAGGGAGCCCAGTTCAATTGTACAAATCCACTCCGATGCGGATTCAGACCCATGACCACTGGACTGGCAGGCGAGCATCTAGCCCCTATCCTACAATGGCATCCACAGGTGCATGAGTTTGAATTATATTTACTGATGTCTTTGTAAGACCAGACACTGTCTATGTAAGATCGAACAATGTCTATGTAAGACCGGGCAATGTCTATGTACGGCCGGACAACTTCTATATAAAACCGGACAATGTCTATGTAAGGCTGGACAACGTCTATGTAAGACTGGACAATGTCTATGTAAGATTGGACAATGTCTATGTAAGATCGAACAATGTCTATGTAAGACCGGGCAATGTCTATGTACGGCCGGACAACTTCTATATAAAACCGGACAATGTCTATGTAAGGCTGGACAACGTCTATGTAAGACTGGACAATGTCTATGTAAGATTGGACAATGTCTATGTAAGAGCCGACAATGTCTATGTAAGGCCGGACAGTGTATATGTAAGGCCGGACAATGTGAATGTAAGACTTGACAGTGTCTAAGTAACAGTGGACAATGTCTATATAAGACCGAACAATGTCTATGTAAGACAGGGCGATGTAAATGTAAGACCTCACAATATCTATCTAAAACCGGACAATGTCTATGTAAGACAGAAAAATGTCTATACAAGACCGAACAATGTCTGTGTAAGTCCGGACGATGTCTATGTAAGCCCGGACAATGTCTATGTAAGACCGGATAATGTCTTTTTTTTTTTTGCATATCCTTTACAGGACATTGCTGTCAACACCAGCATCTTTCAGCTGTATGTTGATTTCTTGGCAAGATTACGCTCAGTAGTTTGCCATTGCTTTCTGAGCGCCCGGCTCACATACCCCGCAAGTTATCGATGCGATTCGAACCACCGCTGATTCTTACCGTCATCACGTTAACCCACGAGAGTATACGAGATTACGGAGAAAAGTCATAACCTCTAAGCCACGAAGCCGGGTTGGATAATGTCTAGGTAAGACAAATATCAACATATACCTTCATGGCGCTCAAACGTTCTCTTACAAATCTGATTAATGCCAGTTATGCTTCACTAAATGTAAGCTTGCATAATGTGAACAGATGCTAAATGTGAGTCATCTAACGTTTTCAGGTAACAACATCAAGTACGTTCAAAGGTTGAACAAATACTTGCCCGTAGAGGAGAAATCCAACCAGTGGTTTGGCATGACTGTGAAGAGTTCCGGGGAAAACGGAGTCATCGTGGTAAGCTTGTGTACATGTACCTGTGTGCGTGTGCTGTGTATGTCAGTGTGATATCATGTACATGTGTGTACGTGCTGTGTATGTCAGTGTGATATCATGCCAGGAACATACTCTGTTAGTCCAGGGATTCGAAATCAACTGCGGTCGATTTGGAAGTAGGCCGCTTTGCGTTCATTTCCATGATATATGGAGTCGGTCGTTCAATGGCAAACTACTGAACCAACATTGTCTTGTAAATCTCAAACAACCAACAAATGCTGGGGTTGACTGCAACGTCCTGTAAAGGACACGTAAGAACGTTTGTTAAAAGACAACATCAAAGTGTCTACTGCTATTGATTTGTCATACATATACACTTCACCTTTTTCCAAGTTCGTGCCCATTTTCAGAGAACCTGCAACCTTTTGAAGACTAATAGATGCGACTTAATCCCATTTTGAGTTTTGCCTTGCTTCTTCGGCGCTTCCTTTTTCTGGGAGACTGAATTGATTCTATTGTTTCCAGGATCACCGTGTATAGGTGGAATCAGGTCTTGCTCGCTGCTCAGCGAGCAGTCTGGCTATGAATACCCACATGAACTTATCTCTGTGGCTTCCGTCTCACATAATACGTCACGGCGCTGTGATCTGGGTGAACCAGCCTCTTTCATGTCAGACACCTCTGCTACCGTATTATTATGAAGGTGTACCGACCCCGGAATGTCTGCCGTTCAACTCAGAGTCAAGAGTTAATCAACCGGTGCACTACCGATCCTGATATCAAGGATCTCTTGTGTTATCTATTATCTATGGTATCGAGAGTCAAGAGTTAGTCAACCGGTGCACTATCGATCCTGATATCATGGATCTCTTGTGTTATCTTTTATCTATGGTATCGTATAGCCCTCGGTGAAAACTGTTCCGTTAATATAAGTGTGTGGGAACGACAGCAAGGCTATATAGGCATGTGCCCCCCACAGCAAAGCCATATAGGTGTGTGGAAGTCACATCAAAGCAATACAGGTATGTGGAAGTCACAGCAAAGCCAATAGGTGTGTGGGAGCCAGGGCAAAGCCATATAGGTGTGTGGGAGCCAGGGCAAAGCCATATAGGTGTGTGGGGGACACAGGAAAGCTATATAGGTGTGTGGGAGTTTGGGCAAAGCCATATAGTTTTGTGGGGGACACAGGAAAGCCATATAGGTGTGTGGGAGTTTGGGCAAAGCCATATAGTTTTGTGGGGGACACAGGAAAGCCATATAGGTGTGTGGGAGTTTGGGCAAAGCCATATAGGTGTGTGGGAGCTACAGGAAAGCCATATAGGTGTGTGTGAGTTTGGGCAAAGCCATATAGGTGTGTGGGGGTCACAGGAAAGCCATATAGGTGTGTGGGAGCCACAGGAAAGCCATATAGGTGTGTGTGAGTTTGGGCAAAGCCATATAGGTGTGTGGGGGTCACAGGAAAGCCATATAGGTGTGTGGGAGTTTGGGCAAAGCCATATAGTTTTGTGGGGGACACAGGAAAGCCATATAGGTGTGTGGGAGTTTGGGCAAAGCCATATAGTTTTGTGGGGGACACAGGAAAGCCATATAGGTATGTGGGAGTTTGGGCAAAGCCATATAGGTGTGTGGGAGCTACAGCAAAGCCATAAAGGTATGTGGGAGCCATTTCTGGTATTTCTTTTATTCTGGTAAATAAAGGCGGCTACTGACCACATCAGCCATCGATGCCAGTTAGCCTATAGCAATATGGGGCTAGCACCATATACCCAAGCAGCCTTGAGGCCTGGAAAAGGATTCTTCACGGAACTTTTCTTACTGTGCTTCTTAATGTGTATGTGAGAAAGAGAGTGCTGACATGCCACATGGAACCTATTTTGCTGTATGGAAGTGAATCTTGAAATGTAAAATAACAAATTAGGAAGAACCTGGAAGCAACCGAGATGTGGTTCCTGAGACGAATGTTGCGAAAATCCTTGGACTGCCAAAGTAACTAACGACGATTGCTTGAAAGAGGCTAATGAAGCTAGAACATTATATACAACAATAAGAATGAGACGAACTGCTTCTTTGATCATGTGATGAGACAAAAGGCATTGGAGAACATCGTGACAGCTGGGAAAATCAAAGAGAAGAGAGGCAGAGGCAGACCAAGAGAAATGATGTTGGATGAATTGAGACGGTAGCATGGAGGAATATCATCAGCAGAGTTTATCCAAAACACAAAAAAATCGAGATCTGTGGAGAAACATCAACGTCTGCGTCAGCTGAAAGGCACTTGGTGATGATGATTGAATTGTATTGATGTGTATAAATAACATGGAGTATCCAGTGCCGGTGCTGAGCTACTTTGCTCAGTAGGCAAGGATGACTAGCTATGCCGTGCAGAACTGCGTGGTTACATGTCAGTACTAACGTAAGCCGTACATTAGCTAAAAGGAACATCTAGCAGACATTTACGGCAAGGCAATACTCCAGCAACACTTACATACACTAAAGATAACCACAGAATACCGCACTGTCTGGTTGAAGTTAATAAAAGGACATGGCACAGCACGGTTAAACATTACTGGACAAAAACATAGCCATCACGACACCGATGATGGCTTGGGGACCCTCTGTTGCAGCCATATCAGATTTCAGTAAACAGTTGTTTGTGATATTTTACCCGCTCGCTTTGAACTCAAGCGTAGTCTATACACATGCTACTGTTAAAGCAGTTGTCACTACAAAAGAGTGCATTATCAAGTAATATCAACTAAATTCGTCAGGTTACTTTTGGAAGAAATTGCCTAAAGAATTAGAAATCACATAGTTCACACCGAACCAAGCTGTTCAATTTACCGTTGACGATGATTTAAAAAATGTCGACACCAAATGCTCATCTGAATACACGATTTACTGTCACCACTTATACACACTTGTCCCCACACAGTCGATTAACAATTGTGCGATTGTGATAGTTGTTGCACACACTCGAACATTCCTTGTCTTGAACAAATGGTTGTGCTACGTGAACATGTCCCAAACTACAACCATACACGTCTTCAGACTAAAGTAAACAATTCTGCTATTGTGATAGCTGTAACACACACTTATTCCTCCACAGTTTTGAATTAACATGTTCAAACTATCCGCAGTTATGTTCCTTTTTGTTGGACTTGTTCTTGTCCAGCAGTTTCTGTGATCACTTCCCTGGCATGGTTCGTTTCTCGATGATAATATGTAGACACAGATCAAACAGTTGCTGTGAGATGATGATATGTAGACACAGATCAAACAGTTGCCGTGAGATGATAATATGTAGACACAGATCAAACACTTGCCGTGAGATGATAATATGTATACACAGATCACACACTTGCCGTGAGATGATAATATGTAGACCCAGATCAAACACTTGCCGTGAGATGATAATATGTAGACACAGATCAAACAGTTGCCGTGAGATGATAATATGTAGACAGATCAAACACTTGCCGTGAGATGATAGACACAGATCAAACACTTGCCGTGAGATGATAATATGTAGACACAGATCACACACTTGCCGTGAGATGATAATATGTAGACACAGATCAAACAGTTGCCGTGAGATGATAATGTGTAGACACAGATCAAACAGTTGCCGTGAGATGAAAATATGTAGACAGATCAAACACTTGCCGTGAGATGATAGACACAGATCAAACACTTGCCGTGAGATGATAATATGTAGACACATATCAAACACTCGCCGTGAGATGATAATATGTAGACACAGATCAAACAGTTGCCGTGAGATGATAATATGTAGACACAGATCACACACTTGCCGTGAGATGATAATATGTAGACACAGATCAAACAGTTGCCGTGAGATGATAATATGTAGCCACAGATCAAACAGTTGCCGTGAGATGATAATATGTAGACACAGATCAAACACTTGCCGTGAGATGATAATATGTAGACACAGATCAAACACTTGCCGTGAGATGATAATATGTAGACACAGATCAAACAGTTGCCGTGAGATGATAATATGTAGACACAGATCACACACTTGCCGTGAGATGATAATATGTAGACACAGATCACACACTTGCCGTGAGATGATAATATGTAGACACAGATCACACACTTGCCGTGAGATGATAATATGTAGACACAGATCAAACACTTGCCGTGAGATGATAATATGTAGACAGATCAAACAGTTGCCGTGAGATGATAATATGTAGACACAGATCAAACAGTTGCCGTGAGATGATAATATGTAGACACAGATCAAACAGTTGCCGTAAGATGATAATATTTAGACACAGATTAAACACTTGCCGTGAGATGATAATATGTAGACAGATCAAACAGTTGCCGTGAGATGATAATATGTAGACACAGATCAAACAGTTGCCGTAAGATGATAATATTTAGACACAGATCAAACACTTGCCGTGAGATGATAATATGTAGACAGATCAAACAGTTGCCGTGAGATGATAATATGTAGACAGATCAAACAGTTGCCGTGAGATGATAATATGTAGACAGATCAAACAGTTGCCGTGAGATGATAATATTTAGACACAGATCAAACACTTGCCGTGAGATGATAATATGTAGACACAGATCAAACAGTTGCCGTGAGATGATAATATGTAGACACAGATCAAACAGTTGCCGTGAGATGATAATGTGTAGACACAGATCAAACAGTTGCCGTAAGATGATAATATTTAGACACAGATCAAACACTTGCCGTGAGATGATAATATTTAGACACAGATCAAACACTTGCCGTGAGATGATAATATGTAGACACAGATCAAACAGTTGCCGTGAGATGATAATGTGTAGACACCGATCAAACAGTTGCCGTAAGATGATAATATTTAGACACAGATCAAACACTTGCCGTGAGATGATAATATGTAGACACAGATCAAACAGTTGCCGTGAGATGATAATATGTAGACACAGATCAAACAGTTGCCGTAAGATGATAATATTTAGACACAGATCAAACACTTGCCGTGAGTTGATAATATGTAGACACAGATCAAACACTTGCCGTGAGATGATAATATGTAGACACAGATCAAACACTTGCCGTGAGATGATAATATGTAGGCACAGATCACACACTTGCCTTATGATGTACCATTTATGGAGAAAATCAGCAAGATGGTGAAATTGGCGGCACACACAGAGGCAGAACAAGCATTGCGTTCTTGAGTTCTCGGGGAGTTTTATGCTGATCCGTGTGTTCTGATGTGAAGTAATCCTGTGAACACACGTTCTTATTGCTTTTAAAGGTACTTCGTTGACTATCTATTTTGAAACCAAGCATTTCATTGAAATAATTAGTTCTTTGAGATAGTACACGTTTGTCTGTCGCCTTTAAAACCTGCAGTTCTGAATTGTTGTGACGCTATTTGTTTTTAAATGAGTAAAAGTGTTACAATACGATTTAAAAATAATTGTCTTATTGAAGCTCGGAAATATATTGCCACATACAAGTGGCTTTACGGCTACTTGGGACTTGTAATGATGAAGTAGTGGAAACAAATATGTTCCTACTTATACGTGGCTTTAGAGTTTCTTGGGATTTGCACTCAAGTAGTGGAAGAAAGCACACAGTCGCAAAGTGTTTGTATTGTCGTTAATATAGCAAGAACTCTTGAGAGAGAAACAGATGTGTAATGTCTTCACATGAACAGACCCTTGGTCATACACGCGAACAAGCAGAATGACAGACCTCGCTTCGGGTTAAAACATACCACGTCTGCTCCGCCTGACAGTGTTGAAGCAAGTCTCTAGCAAATCTACCCTTCTTTACACACTAATGAAGTCAAAGGGAAACCATCACATTGTTCTCCCAACAATAAGTTTCTAAACATGTCACAAATGAAGCAGTAACAGGATGGAAACCTGGCCTCGAACTGAATAACCCTACATGGCATGACTTTCTCAACGTACATTTTCCGTATTCCGCGTTTTACATGAGTTTCGAGAGCATGAAATACGGTTAGTTAATGAAAAAAGAATTCTTGTCTTTAGTGAAAATATTATATTTACATTCCTACCTCAAACTATTGTGATCAGCGTCAAGAAATATGCTCGAGGGAAATGGTGTTAAAAAATTGTGTTTTGATGGTTATATATGTCAAAATAAATAAAATAAATACGTATCTGTACTATGACACTCTCAATCTTATGATTTGATAGCTACTTCACCACTGCTTCTCTATTTACACAGCGAGAAGAACGAGTGGGGAGGGAGAGAGAGAGAGAGAGAGAGAGAGAGAGAGAGAGAGAGAGAGAGAGAGAGAGAGAGAGAGAGAGAGAGAGAGAGAGACACACACACACACACACACCCACCCACCCACCCACCCACCCACCCACACACACACACACACACACACACACACATATTGAACCTGCGACGAGTGTAAGCCCAGCGAGAAAAACAAAGAGCGTTATTGCATGCCAGTACTCAGAATATATACACTAATGACAAAGAAATAGCGTTGAAACGTACGAGAAACAACAGACTGTCAGAATAAACACAGCGGACAAACATCTGTGAATAAAATGTGGAAATGTGATGACTAAAGCAAAGAGTTTTATCATTCTGATCTTCCTAGGAGAGAGATTACATTTTATGGAAGTATAGGCTTGTGGAACCATGACGCGTCTTCTCTTGTGGCTGGGTGGCGCACGGAGTATCATCTGACGAGTCTTCTCTGTGCGGCTGGGTGGTGTATCTCTAATAACGTGACAGCAACGTATGACGAGCTAGCGACCCCTGCAGGAATTTACAAGTAGGAAAACATATCTGGAAGTGGGCAACTACTGGACAAGTGGGATATACCAGCGACATTACTGATGTTTGCCGGGGGTCCAGAGAATGAGCTACTTGTCTTTACCGACGTCACGTGGGGCACGCAGGCAGAATGTTTAAACAGGTTACTTTCGATTGATTGAAAAACAAATAACTTTCTGGAGATTGTTGCTGTTGTCGGTTGAGAATCCCTTGGAAGATATCTGGAGATTGTTGCTGTTGTTGGTTGAGAATGCCTTGGAAGATATCTGGAGATTGTTGCTGTTGTCGGTTGAGAATCCCTTGGAAGATATCTGGAGATTGTTGCTGTTGTTGGTTGAGAATGCCTTGGAAGATATCTGGAGATTGTTGCTGTTGTTGGTTGAGAATCCCTAGGAAGATATCTGGAGATTGTTGCTGTTGTTGGTTGAGAATCCCTAGGAAGATATCTGGAGATTGTTGCTGCTGTTGGTTGAGAATCCCTAGGAAGATATCTGGAGATTGTTGCTGTTGTCGGTTGAGAATCCCTTGGAAGATATCTGGAGATTGTTGCTGTTGTTGGTTGAGAATGCCTTGGAAGATATCTGGAGATTGTTGCTGTTGCCGATTGAGAATCCCTAGGAAGATATCTGGAGATTGTTGCTGCTGTTGCCGTTGGAAATCTTCTGGAAGATTTCTGGAGGTTGTTGATTAACATAGTACAAGAAGAAATGGTGATTTGACAAAACTCTCACCAGCAATAGTACAGATGAAGTAATTATATGGTGATATTTACATTGTGGTAATTATGCTGTAATAATTATATTGTATTAGATAATTAGATCAAGAAAAATGATGCTGGATGGATTGAGACGGTGGATTAGAGGAATATCATCAGCAGAGATGTTCCAGAACACCAAAGACCGAGATCTGTGGAGAGATATGAACGCCTACTCCTGCTGGCAGGCACTTGATGATGATGATTAGACAATTATAGTTATAGAGGTGGATATATAATGGGAAAAACGACATCTCAGATAGTTATAGAGGTGGATATATAATGGGAAAAACGACATCTCAGATAGTTATAGAGGTGGATATATAATGCGAAAAACGACATCTCAGATAATTATAAAGGTGGATATATAATAGGAAAAACGACATCTCAGATAGTTATAGAAGTAGGTATATGATGGGGAAAACGACATCTCAGATAGTTACAAAGGTGAATATATAATGGGAAAAACGACATCTCAGACGAAATGACACTCTAGTGGATGAATACATACACAGACAAGTCTAAGCTCGGTCATCAGAAGTGAAAGCTCGGCCTAGATACACAAGAAAATTCACGAAATAATACAGACAAGAAGCTACTGAGATATAGGCAAAAATAATCATATGACAAATACTGCCATAGAAACCGGGAATGCTATAATCCTGTTTAACTGTTGTCATGTTATGTGCTGGGAGGTCCAGTTGTCATACCCATTTTATGTGCTGGAAAGTCCAGTTGTCATACTCATGTTATGTGCTGGGAGGTCCAGTTGTCATACCCATTTTATGTGCTGGAAAGTCCAGTTGTCATACTCATGTTATGTGCTGGGAGGTCCAGTTGTCATACCCATTTTATGTGCTGGAAAGTCCAGTTGTCATACTCATGTTATGTGCTGGGAGGTCCAGTTGTCATACCCATTTTATGTGCTGGAAAGTCCAGTTGTCATACTCATGTTATGTGCTGGGAGGTCCAGTTGTCATACCCATTTTATATGCTGGGAGGTCCAGTTGTCATACTCATTTTATGTGCTGGGAGGTCCAGTTGTCATACTCATTTTATGTGCTGGAAAGTCCAGTTGTCATACTCATGTTATGTGCTGGGAGGTCCAGTTGTCATACCCATTTTATGTGCTGGAAAGTCCAGTTGTCATACTCATGTTATGTGCTGGGAGGTCCAGTTGTCATACCCATTTTATATGCTGGGAGGTCCAGTTGTCATACTCATTTTATGTGCTGGGAGGTCCAGTTGTCATACTCATTTTATGTGCTGGAATGTCCAGTTGTCATACTCATTTTATGTGCTGGGAGGTCCAGTTGTCATACTCATTTTATGTGCTGGGAGGTCCAGTTGTCATGCTCATTTTATGTGCTGGGAGGTCCAGTTGTCATGCTCATTTTATGTGCTGGGAGGTCTAGTTGTCATTCTCATTTTATGTGCTGGGAGGTCCAGTTGTCATACTCATTTTATGTGCTGGGAGGTCCAGTTGTCATACTCATGTTATGTGCTGGGAGGTCCAGTTGTCATACCCATTTTATGTGCTGGAAAGTCCAGTTGTCATACTCATGTTATGTGCTGGGAGGTCCAGTTGTCATACCCATTTTATGTGCTGGAAAGTCCAGTTGTCATACTCATGTTATGTGCTGGGAGGTCCAGTTGTCATACCCATTTTATGTGCTGGAAAGTCCAGTTGTCATACTCATGTTATGTGCTGGGAGGTCCAGTTGTCATACCCATTTTATATGCTGGGAGGTCCAGTTGTCATACTCATTTTATGTGCTGGGAGGTCCAGTTGTCATACTCATTTTATGTGCTGGAAAGTCCAGTTGTCATACTCATGTTATGTGCTGGGAGGTCCAGTTGTCATACCCATTTTATGTGCTGGAAAGTCCAGTTGTCATACTCATGTTATGTGCTGGGAGGTCCAGTTGTCATACCCATTTTATATGCTGGGAGGTCCAGTTGTCATACTCATTTTATGTGCTGGGAGGTCCAGTTGTCATACTCATTTTATGTGCTGGAATGTCCAGTTGTCATACTCATTTTATGTGCTGGGAGGTCCAGTTGTCATACTCATTTTATGTGCTGGGAGGTCCAGTTGTCATGCTCATTTTATGTGCTGGGAGGTCCAGTTGTCATGCTCATTTTATGTGCTGGGAGGTCTAGTTGTCATTCTCATTTTATGTGCTGGGAGGTCCAGTTGTCATACTCATTTTATGTGCTGGGAGGTCCAGTTGTCATACTCATTTTATGTGCTGGAAGGTCCAGTTGTCATACTCATTTTATGTGCTGAGAGGTCCAGTTGTCATACTCATGTTATGTGCTGGGAGGTCCAGTTGTCATACTCATTTTATGTGCTGGAATGTCCAGTTGTCATACTCATTTTATGTGCTGGGAGGTCCAGTTGTCATACTCATTTTATGTGCTGGGAGGTCCAGTTGTCATGCTCATTTTATGTGCTGGGAGGTCCAGTTGTCATGCTCATTTTATGTGCTGGGAGGTCTAGTTGTCATTCTCATTTTATGTGCTGGGAGGTCCAGTTGTCATACTCATTTTATGTGCTGGGAGGTCCAGTTGTCATACTCATTTTATGTGCTGGAAGGTCCAGTTGTCATACTCATTTTATGTGCTGAGAGGTCCAGTTGTCATACTCATGTTATGTGCTGGGAGGTCCAGTTGTCATATTCATTTTTTGTGCTGGGAGGTCCAGTTGTCATACTCATTTTATGTGCTGGGAGGTCCAGTTGTCATACTCATTTTATGTGCTGGAATGTCCAGTTGTCATACTCATTTTATGTGCTGGGAGGTCCAGTTGTCATACTCATTTTATGTGCTGGGAGGTCCAGTTGTCATGCTCATTTTATGTGCTGGGAGGTCCAGTTGTCATGCTCATTTTATGTGCTGGGAGGTCTAGTTGTCATTCTCATTTTATGTGCTGGGAGGTCCAGTTGTCATACTCATTTTATGTGCTGGGAGGTCCAGTTGTCATACTCATTTTATGTGCTGGAAGGTCCAGTTGTCATACTAATTTTATGTGCTGAGAGGTCCAGTTGTCATACTCATTTTATTTGCTGGGAGGTCCAGTTGTCATACTCATTTTATGTGCTGGAAAGTCCAGTTGTCATACTCATCATGCATTCCCCCTCTCTAGGAAAACTATTAATCCACTTCGTGCCCACAACAGTAAGGCCTTATGCGTTTAGAGGAGTTTAAAAGGTGAATGGAGAGTAACAACTCACAGGAACTTGTGTGCGGTGTTTGCCTATATGATATTCTATGGCAATGTCTGGCATAGATACTGGACGATGTTGTAACCGCGACCTAGAAACACGCGGGCATATTACTCACGTTTCACTCATTACAATAATCAAGACATAATTGTATAACTGTAACAGGAGACCCAGCCCTGTTTGATTGTACTCCCAGCCAATCAGGCGATGTCTAACTTGACGTGGGTGGTCGTTCTTTGTGACAATCGTTTCCTTGTATGACGTAGTCTGTGAAGCCTCTACACTCAGGATGAAAGGAAGCAAGACATAGTCGACTGGGCGAGCATAGGTGTGTAGATGTGTGGGCACCGTTCACACTCCTGGGGCATGTCATGAGAAAGAGAAGGTTGGAGTACCTCGTGATAATTGGACATTTGGAGGGGAGGAGAGGCAGGGAGAGCCTAAGAGAGAAAAATGGTGTAGAATTTGACATCATGGTATGGAGGAACATTGGTATCGGAAACGATTTTAGTACACTAGACTAAGAGCTGTGGACAGATTTGATCACCACGCCACACGACATGGACTAGGAGAAGAAGGAGAAGAAGAAGAAGCAGGTAGTAGTAATAGTAGTAGTAGTAGTAGTAGTAGTAGTAGTAGTAGTAGTAGTAGTAGTAGTAGTATAGTAGCAGTAGTAGTAATAGTAGTAGTAGTAGTGGTAGTTGTAGTAGTAGTAGTAAAAGTAATAGTGGTAGTAGTAGTAGTAGTAGTAGTAGTAGTAGTAGTATAGTAGTAGTAGTAGTAGTAGTAGTAGTAGTAGTAGTAGTAGTAGTAGTAGTAGTAGTAGTAGTATAGTAGCAGTAGTAGTAATAGTAGTAGTAGTAGTGGTAGTTGTAGTAGTAGTAGTAAAAGTAATAGTGGTAGTAGTAGTAGTAGTAGTAGTAGTAGTAGTAGTAGTAGTAGTAGTAGTAGTAGTAGTATAGTAGTAGTAGTAGTAGTAGTAATAGTAGTAGTAGTAGTGGTAGTTGTAGTAGTAGTAGTAGAAGTAATAGTGGTAGTAGTAGTAGTAGTAGTAGTAGTAGTAGTAGTAGTAGTAGTAGTAGTAGTAGTAGTAGTAGTAGTAGTAGTAGTAGTAGTAGTAGTAGTAGTAGTAATATTTGTAGTAGTAGTAGCAGCAGCAGAAGAAGAAGAAAAAGAAGAAGAAGAAAAAGAAGAAGAAAATGACGACGATGATGACGATGACAAAGGAGATGTGAAGATGTATAGATAGACAGAGATAGAAACAAAGATAACAGAGGGCACGCACACACACACACACACACACACACACACACACACACACGCACGCACGCACACACATACACACACACAGATGAGTAAACCAGTTTATGATAAAAGCAATCCACCCACAATCACCAACAAGTCAATACATTCAGGAATCGTGTATATTTCGCAAGCTCTAGTTTCTGTACAGGAAGAAGTTGTGAGGGGCTAGAGAGCTAGATACGAGCACAGCGGTCCAGGTTTAATCCACAATAATGTGACAGCTGGGCTCCACCGGTGTGGCTCAAGGCTCGACCCAGCCTCGTGTAATGGGTGCTGGTCAATGTTCAGTATATTCTGAATGTTGCCTGGAAATGAGAGAACGCGAGTTAGAGAACTGAATAAACGTATTCGGTATGCCGTAATCTCGTGAATGTGATGGTATAACATCCTACAGCAGGTTATGGCAAGGAATGTTTTTTAGCCTTGTAAGCATACGAGAAATTATATTTATTCTGTGAATGGTTACTACGTTATCTAGTTCATTAAAAAAGAAAAAAAGTTCAAATAAATGCATAGAACAGCCGTGGATTGCAGGGGTACCATGATCGAAGCATCAACACCCAATGTGAACTGACAATCATAGTTTTTCAGGTGCAAGATTTCAGGTCTGACAGATCTGTAAACCGTAACTAGTACTTATCAGTATTGTAAGTTGAAATTATCTGTCAGTAACAATGGTATGATGGATCGAATGTGTAAACAGTCTCCTTCGATTGAAAACTTTCGGGTATACCCTCTCCACAGGACTGTACTAAAGCAGGAAGTTAAGTGAGAACATCAACGCGTAGACATGTAAGCTTTCCTGTACATATAGTACAACTAATTCAGCGTATCTGTAACTTCACTTTGCCAGAAGCCACCAAGGGCTGTCACTATTTAAACACGGTAAGACAATCTGCAATATTGATGCCAGAGTGGACTTATTCAAGGTATCACTTCACATACACATTGTTTCTTCATATACAGTAACTAGCCGTATCACTTGTAAGAAACTTCTCTCATCACAATAGCTCACACAGAGATTGTCGCTAAGCTTAGCGTCTGATTATCTACAAACGTAGAGCACTAATATATTCACATCTAAGGGCAGACGACGCTAAAACAAGCCAGATATATTCTGGCAGTTCCAGTGTTTCAGATTCTGTATCTTCCTAGTGACTGATATGTCTTATTGTAGCATAGCGCCAGCTACGATGATAAGGAATCTATCAAAGTGCTGCGGATGGACTTTCTAAGAATAGAAAAATAAGTCACTGGAGAAGACAAGACTGAATAGCTCGTTATTCTAGACGGAGTAAAGGTCCCAGAACCAGTCTAATCTTCTGACAGTGTTCAGGCAGACAGGAATGGCGTACAACTATACTTGTATAAGAAAGACAGTCTGCCAAGGTTGTCTAGCTACGTGCCTGAAATAAAAAAGCTCGAGCCCCCAAAACTCTAATCCCTCTCAATGACACGGAGAAAGACAGAGTAAAATATATAACAGAGACAAACTTTCATATCTTCTCACTCTACTATGACTAAGGTTAATTAGGTAACAACTAGAGTTTGTAAAATTAAACTCACATTAATATTTAATATATGATAACACTTTGGGTGCTCCACTGGAGGCAGCCCTGTACATGAAAAGTGATACACTTCCCTGTATCCTATTGCATATCTAATATTATGGGTGGAATCTACTAGACTGTCTAATCATTGACGACTCCTTGGCCTATAGTATATTTTGAGTTGAATGATGATGGTGGTGGTGGTGGTGGCCAACGGTAAGTTTGGCCACTTATCTTCTGGTTCTCCGGCTTACACAGTGCGTGTAAACTCTATTTAGAAGGCATAAGTGAGATTGTGAGTGATGCTTCACAATGAGTCACACAGGTTAGCGCATCTAAAGCTTGGCGCTGAAGGTGTCAAATCTGTGAAATATATACAGCGAGAGCAGTTGACTCTTCTGTCGAGACATCGGTAAGCATCGGCCATGGATTGTTCCTGATGGCCGATTACATCTCATAACATTTTCAGAAACAAAATAGCATGAGCTATCTGTCCCTGCTCCCTATTATTCCCTATCCTAGGATCAATAGTAAAACACTGACCTAAGAAAACAGCTCAATAAAATCATTCTAAGCTTTCTTATAAGTGAATGCAATAAGTATTCAGTAATAATTAAACATAATCATATAATGCATATCATAATTATATTATTAAAATACAATAATTACAAAGTAATCTACAGGTAGATATGAATACAATCTATTAAACAGATTACCTATTATAGATATTTATGTTCAAATTCTGAAGCTATATTCCTAGCATATAATTAATAATGATTCTATATAACGTATATTTTAAAATACAGTTTATGTAATTATCATAATAGAATATGATAGGCTTAAAGTTAATGGAGTGGCAGGCAAGAACAGGACTGCGAATTGGTGAGAAATCACCGATAAAAATTAACGAACATGCCTAGGATCTACTACGCTAGTATTTGACATTTTTACACGTGTTTAGTAAGATCTATTTTCGCGGCCTCGCAATATTATTACTAGGAACTGCCTCGTGTTATTCCTCAACTAACGGCTCGATTAGTATGGCCTAGTCTACTGCTATACGGACTAATCGAAAATTGGGTTCTATCCGACTTTATCAAGTTTACAACTATCTCAAATCGGCTACACCTCTCTAAACCTCATGTAAAGGTAATTTTCTACACAGTTACGTTTTACCCTTTACCCTGTGTGCTTAGTAAACTACCTGTACGAAGTATAATATACGCGATCGAGTTTAGTCGGTAAAATAATTATTATGGTAAATAATTAGGTAAAATAACCTATTATCGGCGGTTTCCAACTTTAACTACACACGGAAATCTCGGGCGCACACGGCAATATATTATATTGATACACATAACTATTCCTTACCCTTCTAATCTACTGACCGAACTTGTCAGGTACAAACACTGCTCTAGGTATCTCTCTAATATATTTTAAATATATTTATGGCCGTAATACGCGCCAAAGATAAAACTCTTAACACTTTAAAAGTATTTTATAGAGCCTAGCGACTAGCAGATTGTTCCTACACCGACGTCTAGATTGCGAAAGAACGAGTTTAGCTATTTTTCTCCTGACCAGAAGTGGTCGTGCCAGGGAGTTCGTTGTCGTAATTTCGCCGACCGAATTGTGAAATAGTCGTAGCCAAATTTATAGATTTGGCTGGGTACACTACTTTGTAAATTCAGCCTCTCCCCCAATCCTAGTATAACGTATTATTTCCCACTAGAGTAATAACATCAATTAGCAGTAGATTTATGCTATAGCCATGGGCTATCTATACATAGATATATAGGAATAAAAACGAAATTAAATTCTTCTATAATTACATAAGGGTTTTAAAAAGAATTTACTCCAATTTAAGCAAAAGATGAAGAGGAAGCTGGGGACTTCGTCACATATGCCTACCGTTGAAAGTAAAGTTCGAGGATTCGGACTTTACTCCAGCCAGCACACTCATCAGATTTTGTTGGCACTTACTCCAACAACCCTGGAATATATGGACCAGTCTCCCCCTCTTCTTCAGTAGAACAATTCCTACTGAAACCCTGCTTCTTCGTTTCTAAGACATCTTCTAAGAAACCTCCTCCCTTGATGTCGTTTCCATGGAAACCTATGACGACCTGGTCGTCCCCACCCATCTTCTCTATTCTGAATTCGCAGAGAGTGTTCTCCCCTAAAGGAATAAGGGTTACTGGTTGGCACAGTAACAGGTAAATGATTTTGTCGGACTGGGTCAGTACGGTTTATCATCGTGTTTACTGTGTCACCTTTAATCCATCCGGGCTTATCTGTTCGCATCGGGGCATGCGACTCTGGAATTCGTCTCATCTTCCCTGACTCAGACGTCTCCGAATCAAGGTTGATAGAGACACAATTCACTGTCTCCCGAGGTGTCAGTTGACACTCCATCTCTGAGTTATCTCTCCCTTCGACCACAGTTGCCACCGATAATGCCATCAGACGCACCGGTGGATCAGTTAATCTTTCTACATGGTTCCTAATTAAATACATGGGAAGGCTTCCGGATTACCCTGAATGTTTAATTTGTAATGGGAGCGAGACACCTTATCTGTAATAAGGAATGGTCCTTGCCAACCCATATCTAAAGGATTATCCCCCTTGGGTGATAATACCAATACTAGATCACCTATCTTAGGTGGAGTTCCACCATGAGTAGGCGGAACCAGATGTCACTCTTTACATGACCTGACATATCGTTTGATATCCCGGGTCATCCCCGGCCAGAAATAGGAGAAATAAAGCCTTTGGATGGTTGCTTTCATCCCCATATGCCCACCGTCCGAGATGGAGTGTACCATTTGTAAGACATGGTTACGATACCTTTTGGGTACCACAAACTGTTCGTGGACATGTACCATAGTTCCCGCCCTACGGAATAACAGTTTATCCTTTTCGTAGAAATCACCAGCTACCGGTGGATTTCTAGATTTTGGCAGTTTGCCAAAGCAGGATTGTAAAGTGGGACATGCTGCTTGGGCAGCCCTAATCTCCCGAGATAATGGGTGGATAAGAATGTCGGGTTCACTCAAAGCGGTGCCCTGATTCTGGGTCTGCATAGCACATGTATAAGTTGTGGACTTAGGTTCACCCAGATATACATATTTTCGCCCTAACATGAAGGGATATACTGGATCATCTAGCACAACAGCAGAAACTGTTCCGGTGACATATTTTGATGTCACCTTCACCCTAGCAACTTTAACAAGTTTAGGTTCAGAGCTCAGAGTAGCACCTCTTAACTCAATAGTGTGGTCGGTCAATTGTCCAGGTTTCACTAAGTGAGCTGCAATGGCCGCGTCACTCTCAAGACCCGTGTCATATAAACACGGTACCTGTCTCCCATTTACAGTAACTGTCTCAACAACTGGAGGTCTTTGATTATCACCAGGGGTCCTCCATTGGTGGTTTTTATCCGCCAAAGTCAAACAAGCCGTGTAATGAACAGGGGGTTTGTTTTTGCACGAACTCGTATGGTGGTCATTTGTTCTGCAATTTTTACAATATTGATTACCCCCTCTATTACGTGTAGGTTGTTGAGGTTGAGATGACTGGTTACTATTGTAATTACCTGGATTTTGGTGTGGACTACCAGTGTGCCACCTGTTGTCCTTACCTTCAGAGTTATTGTTTTGATACCCCTGATTTTGTGTGGAAGGATTATTTTGGGTCTTATCTGTATGACTAGGTTTAGCAGTACCTGCCTCCCCATGTGCAGTTAAATACCTTTCGGCTAGTGAGATTATCTCTTCTAATCTAACTCCACCATTTTCAGCTATGAACATTTGGAGAGCTTTTGGGAGACCCTCTTTGAATTGATCTGCAAGCATCATTTCCTGTAGTCCCTCATAGGTAGTATCAAATTTGCTCAGTCCTACCCACTTCGTAAAATACGTGTGTTGTCGTGAGGCGAACTGCGCAAATGATTCTCCCTGAGGTCTTTTGGCTGTACGGAACTTCAGCTTGTAGGCTTCAGAGGTTAATTCAAATCTTTGTAAGAGAGCATTTTTGAGGGTATCAAAGTCCCGCTCAAGACCAGGCGGAAGCTTTGTGAATACATCAAAAGCCGGACCGCGGAGTCCTTGGGAGAGTTTGCTATTAAATTTCTCTTTAGGCAGATTATAAGCTTCACACATTATAACAAAGCGATCAAGGTATTCATCCATCTGATCCTTCTTCGGGTTGAAGTGGGCCAGTGGAAAGCTCATGGATCCTTGGGAGAGAGACGGTCCTGAAGAAATTTCACTACTGTGATGGGGAGAACTAGCACTACTGTACCTGGAAGCATCAGGATTTTGCAACTCCAATCTCCTGACTTCCAATTCATGCTGTCTCAACTGTGCTTCCCTCTTCATTTCCAGTTCCGCCTGCTTCAGCTGTTGGTCTATTTCAGCTTGTCGCATCTGCATCTTCTCTCTAGATTCAATTTCTGCGATTCTAATTCTTTCCTCTCTTGCTTCCTTCTCTCTTTCCTTAACGATGTCTCGTTGTTCCCTTCTCCACTCTCGTTCTGCTTCTTTTACATACTTGCCCAATTCGACACCTTCATACCCTAACAAAGTTCCTTCTTCTCTCAACTCCTCTTTCGTAGGTGGCTTTTCGGAAGACATTATTTGGTAACACAGTTGGGATAATGTGAAGCACCCTGAAATACACTTACTCACCACTAAGTGATCTGTCCTGAAATTATGCAAGTAATAAATTCACTGACAGTATGCACATACACAGCTGACGATACAACACAGGGACTTACCCGTCAGCCCACACTCACTTATGATATTGGCCCTAACTATTTGTAACCAGGTTAACTTATGTTATGTTATCTTATATTGGCTATCTAGTATTTAGTTATGCTATGTTATACTACCTATTGTCACTATTACTTTCTCTAGTTTTACTTAGTATAGTTTAATATTGAGATCTACTGTGAGGCAACACCTTACTAGAATCTCTAGTGAAAGAAGATTGAAAGTTTGAACTATCTCGACCGGACGATAGCCAACCACTTGTAGCGTAGCGTCAGCTACGATGATAAGGAATCTATCAAAGTGCTGCGGATGGACTTTCTAAGAATAGAAAAATAAGTCACTGGAGAAGACAAGACTGAATAGCTCGTTATTCTAGACGGAGTAAAGGTCCCAGAACCAGTCTAATCTTCTGACAGTGTTCAGGCAGACAGGAATGGCGTACAACTATACTTGTATAAGAAAGACAGTCTGCCAAGGTTGTCTAGCTACGTGCCTGAAATAAAAAAGCTCGAGCCCCCAAAACTCTAATCCCTCTCAATGACACGGAGAAAGACAGAGTAAAATATATAACAGAGACAAACTTTCATATCTTCTCACTCTACTATGACTAAGGTTAATTAGGTAACAACTAGAGGTTGTAAAATTAAACTCACATTAATATTTAATATATGATAACACTTTGGGTGCTCCACTGGAGGCAGCCCTGTACATGAAAAGTGATACACTTCCCTGTATCCTATTGCATATCTAATATTATGGGTGGAATCTACTAGACTGTCTAATCATTGACGACTCCTTGGCCTATAGTATATTTTGAGTTGAATGATGATGGTGGTGGTGGTGGTGGCCAACGGTAAGTTTGGCCACTTATCTTCTGGTTCTCCGGCTTACACAGTGCGTGTAAACTCTATTTAGTAGGCATAAGTGAGATGGTGAGTGATGCTTCACAATGAGTCACACAGGTTAGCGCATCTAAAGTTTGGCGCTGAAGGTGTCTGTCAGGGTCTTATAATTGGCTCGTTGGCTAACACGTGTGAGACAGTACAAGTATAACGTGATTCGACGTAAGACACAGCAACACAAGTTCTATGGATTTATTGCCACATTAAATACAGAACGATAATTACAGCAATCTACAATATATAACTCACGACGCTCACAACCACAATACAGCTCATAGGTCTGACGCTCAAGATATCAGTCGTTCGGCTTTCAATCACGGAGATTCATACAAACGCCTTGCTCTCATCGCACATGTCCGTCCGGTCTCCAGTCCCAGCTCGGTCTGACCTTAGCACGCCAACTGCCCACTGCCTCTAGTGGTGTCACGTGTCCTGCGTGCGTCTGTCGTCAGCCTGACCGCTGGTCGCGTGTCAGGTAACAATCTTGTCAGCCGGGTGTCGCAACGATGTTGCTGCACAGCTATACCATGTTAGGCTCTGACATTCTCCCCGGGTACCTCAATGAAAGATGTCATCTTTCATTAATGATGTCTGTATATACTGGGGTAGTGTTAACTTCATGTCAGAGACTACTCTTTCCCAGTGTTATGCATGAAAATACATATATGGCATGGAAATATATGCAAAAAATGTAAGTTGCATTGAAATGACAAATGAAGTACAACTTTTAACACAACTTAGGTTTCATCCCCCTGATGGCTGGTTACCTCCATTGCAATAATACCCAGTCAGATCAGTAGTTACCAGCTTCACGCATCTACTTCGCAGCAATTTGAAAAAAACGTAATAATATGGTTGTTTTGCAACAGCCATCTAGCCAGACTGAAATACGACTTTACATAAGTCGCATTAAACACTCAAACTCTGACCTCATTTGGCCAGGAGCTCTTATGTTGGTTTGCAATGTTGGCAGCTATCTGCCATGCTTGGTGGACGCCTACCCGGTGTGTTAACCATTTGAGCAACAAAATGTCTATTTATACAATACACATTAATGAATATGTTTCAAATTATGGCCCTTGGTGTAATTCGTAAATGCAAGGGAAGTAATTTTGACAATCAAGAAATTCAATAAATGACAATAATTATTTAATTTCTTAGCGTCATTGCTTGACGTTTCTTCATATTAACGAGAAAAAGTCGGTAATATGAATACATTAATCAAGATATGATTCTAAGATTACACTAATCAATTTAAATAAGTACCCAATTGGTGTATTATATTTTATAGATTCAAAAGGATTTTACAGTCGTCATAAGTTTTTGAATATTTGTATATCGTCTGCTAATTTTGCTATACTTTTTAAATTACACAGGAAGTACACACGAAACGCAAAATTTAGTTGCTGTTTGACCACAAATGCTCCCGTTTTATTTTGTAACGGATAGTTAAATGTTCTCAAAGTTCGTGTTTGATGTTCTAGTATCACAACTATCGGATTATGATGGAATGTTCTTATTTCCGATGTGTTCACAACTTCTGGATAAAGATTGAATGTTCTTATTTCCGATGTTCAATTGTGGAACATTTTGGATTAAATTCGATGCAGAGGTGGTGTATAAGTCATTGTTCAGTCCACATTTGCACACGTCGTTAAAATATCACGGTGAAGAAAATCACTCACAGCTGTCACTGTTAAATGGTAAATTTCGCTTCTGGTAAGTGGTTAAGCGTCTGTGACACTGTTCTTGGTGTATATTTACAATTAATAATGTTCTCTTTCTAACACACACTACACAATTATACTACACTCATTACATGGCTTGATTAAAATAAGTATATTATACATGTCGGTTTTTTAACCGTATCACAATTACAATTATAGACCTTACACAGTAGGTGAATAGAAAACATTCACTTATTGGTGGCTGTGTTGTTCTGAGTGTATTAGTACACTCTGCACTCAGACATTGCTTACTGGGTCGGTTGGACAACGGGACAAAAGATCGGCAATTGTATTGATTCTGCCAGAAATGTGACGAACCTCGAAACTGTAATTCTGAAGCTTCAAGGACCAGCGAGCAATCATATTGTTGGATGGTACTCCGGCATTTATATACCGCAATGGACTGTTGTCAGTTTCGATGATAAAGTGACGTCCTAGAAGATATCTGGATAGTTTCGTCACACTTTCTACTAAGGCAAGTGCCTCTAATTGCGGAATGGACCATGTCCGCTCTCTAGGCCTTAGTTTTCTTGATATGAAACAAATGGGATGCAGGATGTTGTTGTATTCCTGCAATAGGACTGCCCCAATCGCAACGGAGCTAGCATCTGTTCTCAATCTGAAAGGTAAACGAATGTTGGGCAATTTAAGGATGAGATTATTCGAATTCTTATCAGAAAAGTATGTCAAAACTTTATGAAATGCATTTCGTAGGCATTCATCGTGTACAACTTTTTCAGGCTTATCCTTGGTTAGTAAGTTAGAAAAAACCTCGGTCAGTTCTGAAAAATCAGGAATGAATTGCCTGTAATAATTGATCAGTCCCAACAAACTCCGGACTTGTTTCTTATTAGTCGGGAGTGACAGTTTCAGAATTTTGGAGACAATTTTGTTGTCTGTCATGACAAAGCCATTGGATATTCTGTACCCCAAAAATGATATCTCTTGGTAAGCCATGTTCACCTTTGAAGGCTTCACTGTCAGTCCGTGCTGTCTGATACGTTCTAGTGTCTGTTCTAGTGTCTTTATATGTTCCGTCATTGTCTCTGTATGGACACAGATGTCGTCAATATAGCAAATGATATTAGGAATGTCAGATAGGAGGAGTCGTGTCATGCGTACGAATGTGGCTGGGGCATTGACTAGCCCAAATGGAAGTTTGCACCATTCGTACAGTCCCCAAGGCGTGGCAAAAGCTGTTAGATGTCTGCTGTCTTCATGTACAGCTATCTGCCAATAACCTTTAGACATGTCAAGCGTCGTAAAGAACTTAGCGTCAGTCAGTTCTGTTAGAAGATCGTCAGTGTTTGCCATTGGTTCAAGATCTAAAACAGTTATTTTGTTCAGTTTTCTGTAGTCGATGCAAAGTCGTATTGTCTTGTCCTTTTTGCGTACAATGACCATGGGTGAAGAGAAGTCTGATAAGGATCGTCTGATGATGTTGTTTTTTTCTAAGTTGATAATTTCTTGATGTAACTGTTCTTTGTAGTGTAATGGTATTGTGTATGGTCTACATCTTATTGGTGTGTTTGATGTGAGTGTGATGTGATGCTGTACTAATTCTGTTTGTCCTGGGTTGTCTGAAAAGATGGTGTTGTATTGTTGTATCAACTGTTTGCAACTGTTTGTCTCTGCTTGACTTAAGTTTGGATTGATCTTGATCTCATTTAAGCAGTTTGTCGTGTCTAATGTAGGTGTTGGAATCTCGTCGCTAGAATCGTCATCTTCGTGATCTATTATCACGGTGCAAGCTGTTGTATCGTCTTGTTCGTTGTCTCTGTTGTGGTATGGTCTTAGCATATTTATGTGAAATATTTTGTGTTTGTCTTTTATTAGGATTTCGTAGTCTACAGATGAGATTTGTCTTGTCACTTTAAAAGGTCCCTGCCAAGAATCAGTCAGTAGCTCTCTGTCACTAGGTAGTAGTAGTAGAACGTCTTGTCCAGGTGTCAATGTTATAGTCCTGTTACCTTTGTCTGCGTACTGTCTGTAAGTAGCACCAGATAGTTTAAGTGCATTTTTAGCAATTTCACATGATTTAATAATCCTTTCACGCAATGATGTTACATACACAAATGATGATATGGGTTTCAGTATTGGAGTAGAATTAGTTAACATTTGGTGATAAATTGTTAATGGGCCTCGTGGTTTGGCACCATAGATTAGTTCAAAAGGAGAGAAACCGGTACTAGAATGTGGTACCTCGCGATAAGCAAAAAGGACAGCTGGTAAGTATACATCCCAGTTGTTGGGGTGATCTTGAGTTACTTTGGCAAGCATGTGCTTCAGGTCCCCATTAAGCTTTTCTATAATCCCGCTAGAGTGAGGATGATAGGGGGTATTGAAAACTTGCTTGACTCCTAACATTTTAGTGAAAGCTTGGGTGGATGCGGCAATAAACTGAGTGCCTCTATCAGACTGGATAGTATCTGGAAATCCAATTCGGGAGAAAATATGGAAGAACACTTCCATGATGTCGTTGGCAGTAATGTTCTTTAGCGGGATCGCTTCTGGCCATCTACTACATTGATCAACAAAAGTTAGAATATATTTATTCCCTCTAGTAGTTGTATGACTAAGAGGGCCCACAATGTCAACTGATAATTTTTCAAAGGGTCGACTGGCTAAGTCAGTGACTTGTAACTTTGCCTGTGGGTGTTTACCTTTTTTTACTAGTTTTTGGCATGTATCACAACTTCTGCAATATGTTCTTATGTCATTGCAAAATTTTGGCCAATGAAACTGTGTCAAAAGTCTTGACCTGGTTTTAACATATGCCATATGACCTGCAAAAGGTATATCGTGAGCAAGATGTAAAGCTTGCTTGCGATAAGTAGTTGGCAAAACAGTTTGCTTTGTTGTAATGTCACCTCTGGTGTAGTACCTGGTGAGTATATCATTGTGTAAAGCAAAATGCCATTTCGCATTTTTGGTTACTCTTGCCTTTTTTCCGATCAGGTCAAAGTACTTTGACAGTGAAGGATCAGCTTTTTGAGCTGTTATGAATGTTTCCTTCATAGAGTCACTAGGTGGTAATTCTGGGCTAAGCATTTGTATAGCCTCAGTTTGGTTACTTTCATCTTGCACTCTAGCAGTAGCTCTTGTTACTGCGTTCACACACTCAATGACATCAGATGATGATGGAATGATATCAGATGATGATGGAATGATATCGTCAATGATGTGATGAGAACTTAGTGCTGCATTAGCTAACATACATTCAATAGGTGATATGACATTTTCAGTGATGACATTTGGTGGTGATGTGTTATCATCAATACATAGTGATGTTATGTCATGATTATGAGGTTTGTCATTCACCTCAGGTAAATTTCCTATGATTATATCGCACACTGGGTTTGTAAGTGCCGCGACCTTTACTTTCCCGGTGAGGAATGGTGTTTCAATGTATGCCCATGCTAATGGATATTTTTCAATATTGCCTGAAAATGTTCTACATGTGATGTGTCTGCCTGTATAGTCTGTAGGCGTTATGAATGTTGTTTTCAGGCCAATAAGTGTACTTCCGGTGTCGCGAAGTACTGTAGCAAACTTGCCATTAACATACCCGTGATGGATGTCTAATCTGCCTTTTGAGTCTATTACCAAGTTAGCTTCCTCACTGGCAATAGGGATGGCGTGCCCGCATGTTAAGATACCATCTTCATAGAAGGTGTTACAGACAGTGCATTTGTTAGCATTAAATACATCACAAGCCTGTGCTGCATTGACAGGATGTTTCTCTGGATTTTCGTCTTCTGACGCTGAGCTATCGAACAAGGCGGCATTGGCTTTGTTGGTCATATGCCTGCCTCTACACTCCATGCGATGGTGCCCGAAAGCCTTGCAGAGAAAACATTTACGTTTATTTTTGAACAATTTACGTTCTCTGTCTTGACTGTTTACTATATTTTGCAAGTATGTCTGGTATCCTGGGTTTTGATCGCACATCTCGTTCAAATGGTGAGAAAATTTACAAAATCTGCACTGTCTAAATTTTTCAGAGGTAGGCCTGTTTGGTTTTTGCCTACTATAGTTTTTCTCATAGTTGGCTGCTGCTACCCAGTTACTGTCAGTAGCTTCAGTGGCAAAGCATTGTTTGTTGGCCGTGTAATAGGCCGACCCACGTCTTTCAATTTCTTCCACACTTGTGCATTCATTCTCCTGTAAGAACTTAGAAAACGATGATGGGATAGAAGAAATGATTTTATCTCGAATGATGAGATCTTCTAATCTATCATAACTTCTATTAATTTTGGCTGCTGAAGTCCATTTGCTGAAAACATCTCGGACTAAACAGAGGTAGTCAGAGAACGTTTGAGTTGATTTTGGACTCAATTTACTGAATTGTTCTCTGTAACCTGCCTCGTCTAACATGAAATGTGCCATTATCTTAGATTTAATATAATGGTACTCTTTCCTTAGGTCTTTGGGGATGGTTTCAATGACTTTAAGAGGTTCCCCAGATAGACTCCTCATATAAAGAATATTCCATTCAGAAAGTGGAACTTGGTAATGTTCCATTAAAGTCTCAAAATTTTGAGTAAAGGCTGCTATGCAGTCACCCGCGGTATAGTTACGGACGATACCTTGATACTTCTTATACTGGTTTTCTTTTTCCAGTCTTTCAGATTTCTTTGATTCTTTATTCATCGCAGTCTCAGTGTCAAGTTGTTTCATTTTCAACTGTAACTCTAGTTCTTCTTTCTTACTCTGAGCTGCTATTTCTGCTTTCTTAAGTTCACTGTCTATCTCAGCTTGCTTTGTCTTTGCAGCCATTTCTACTTCGGCTTGCTTTAATGCTGTTTCTGCCTCTATTTGCTTGGCAGCTTTTTCAATCTCTGCTTGTTTTAGAGCTCTTTCTGCTGCTCTTTCATCGCGTTCATTATTTTTCTCCTGTACCAGCAGGTATTCAGCGTATTTGTCTTCGCTCCATTTTGTTAATTCATCACCTGTTAGATGTAATTTAATACCCATATCGATGAAATCAAATAGTGACGACATGATGGAGAAAATACGTCAATGAAATTCAACCACGCAAAATATGTTTTAACTGGTTAGTAATAAACAATTTACAATTTATTTTACTATACGATGCGTGCCTACTATTGCATACGTAAAGTTAAAGTATAGAAAAATATACTCAAGTGCCCTGGATACGGTGAAGAATGGTTGGACACTCGGGCTAGAAAACTGTAGGGTCGTTACTTCGGAACCACTAATGACCTCTACGGCAAGGTTATGGATGGTACGGAAAAACCTGCTTTATTTTTGGAAGAAAATAAGTTAGCGTCTATTTGTTGGTGTGTGCCTGCAAGTCACTAAGTGTTGACTAGGTTTGGATGGCGTCGAGTGTAATTGTATGTCGTAAATTTGTCGTCAATAGTGTTTTTCTCAACAGAAGTTACACTCTTTCCAAAACTCTTTGCGTTCCACAAACTCAATGCACAAAGACAATCTATCTGTATTTGAACACTCAATAACATTGATGACACATCACTTACATCAAGATGACATTCAGTAAGGACATAGACATCAAGTTTACAAGATGGCGACAAGGTCAAAATGGCGACAAAATAACAATGTCGACAAGGTCAAACGGTGACAAGTTTCACAAATCACAAATGTTTTACACGTTTACAGGATCAAACAATATGTACTGCACATTTACTAATGGTTTTACACATATTTAAACAATGTAATAATGGATCATACTGAGACTTTCACGATCACATTTACATAGCTATAACCTTGACAAATTTCACAAGTTCAAGAATTATAGTTTTAAATACGAAAGACGAGCAACACACGTCTACATATATTAGGTTCTTAAACAAGGACGAGCAACCCACGTCCACACATGTCAGGGTCTTATAATTGGCTCGTTGGCTAACACGTGTGAGACAGTACAAGTATAACGTGATTCGACGTAAGACACAGCAACACAAGTTCTATGGATTTATTGCCACATTAAATACAGAACGATAATTACAGCAATCTACAATATATAACTCACGACGCTCACAACCACAATACAGCTCATAGGTCTGACGCTCAAGATATCAGTCGTTCGGCTTTCAATCACGGAGATTCATACAAACGCCTTGCTCTCATCGCACATGTCCGTCCGGTCTCCAGTCCCAGCTCGGTCTGACCTTAGCACGCCAACTGCCCACTGCCTCTAGTGGTGTCACGTGTCCTGCGTGCGTCTGTCGTCAGCCTGACCGCTGGTCGCGTGTCAGGTAACAATCTTGTCAGCCGGGTGTCGCAACGATGTTGCTGCACAGCTATACCATGTTAGGCTCTGACAGTGTCAAATCTGTGAAATATATACAGCGAGAGCAGTTGACTCTTCTGTCGAGACATCGGTAAGCATCGGCCATGGATTGTTCCTGATGGCCGATTACATCTCATAACATTTTCAGAAACAAAATAGCATGAGCTATCTGTCCCTGCTCCCTATTATTCCCTATCCTAGGATCAATAGTAAAACACTGACCTAAGAAAACAGCTCAATAAAATCATTCTAAGCTTTCTTATAAGTGAATGTAATAAGTATTCAGTAATAATTAAACATAATCATATAATGCATATCATAATTATATTATTAAAATACAATAATTACAAAGTAATCTACAGGTAGATATGAATACAATCTATTAAACAGATTACCTATTATAGATATTTATGTTCAAATTCTGAAGCTATATTCCTAGCATATAATTAATAATGATTCTATATAACGTATATTTTAAAATACAGTTTATGTAATTATCATAATAGAATATGATAGGCTGAAAGTTAATGGAGTGGCAGGCAAGAACAGGACTGCGAATTGGTGAGAAATCACCGATAAAAATTAACGAACATGCCTAGGATCTACTACGCTAGTATTTGACATTTTTACACGTGTTTAGTAAGATCTATTTTCGCGGCCTCGCAATATTATTACTAGGAACTGCCTCGTGTTATTCCTCAACTAACGGCTCGATTAGTATGGCCTAGTCTACTGCTATACGGACTAATCGAAAATTGGGTTCTATCCGACTTTATCAAGTTTACAACTATCTCAAATCGGCTACACCTCTCTAAACCTCATGTAAAGGTAATTTTCTACACAGTTACGTTTTACCCTTTACCCTGTGTGCTTAGTAAACTACCTGTACGAAGTATAATATACGAGATCGAGTTTAGTCGGTAAAATAATTATTATGGTAAATAATTAGGTAAAATAACCTATTATCGGCGGTTTCCAACTTTAACTACACACGGAAATCTCGGGCGCACACGGCAATATATTATATTGATACACATAACTATTCCTTACCCTTCTAATCTACTGACCGAACTTTTCAGGTACAAACACTGCTCTAGGTATCTCTCTAATATATTTTAAATATATTTATGGCCGTAATACGCGCCAAAGATAAAACTCTTAACACTTTAAAAGTATTTTATAGAGCCTAGCGACTAGCAGATTGTTCCTACACCGACGTCTAGATTGCGAAAGAACGAGTTTAGCTATTTTTCTCCTGACCGGAAGTGGTCGTGCCAGGGAGTTCGTTGTCGTAATTTCGCCGACCGAATTGTGAAATAGTCGTAGCCAAATTTATAGATTTGGCTGGGTACACTACTTTGTAAATTCAGCCTCTCCCCCAATCCTAGTATAACGTATTATTTCCCACTAGAGTAATAACATCAATTAGCAGTAGATTTATGCTATAGCCATGGGCTATCTATACATAGATATATAGGAATAAAAACGAAATTAAATTCTTCTATAATTACATAAGGGTTTTAAAAAGAATTTACTCCAATTTAAGCAAAAGATGAAGAGGAAGCTGGGGACTTCGTCACATATGCCTACCGTTGAAAGTAAAGTTCGAGGATTCGGACTTTACTCCAGCCAGCACACTCATCAGATTTTGTTGGCACTTACTCCAACAACCCTGGAATATATGGACCAGTCTCCCCCTCTTCTTCAGTAAAACAATTCCTACTGAAACCCTGCTTCTTCGTTTCTAAGACATCTTCTAAGAAACCTCCTCCCTTGATGTCGTTTCCATGGAAACCTATGACGACCTGGTCGTCCCCACCCATCTTCTCTATTCTGAATTCGCAGAGAGTGTTCTCCCCTAAAGGAATAAGGGTTACTGGTTGGCACAGTAACAGGTAAATGATTTTGTCGGACTGGGTCAGTACGGTTTATCATCGTGTTTACTGTGTCACCTTTAATCCATCCGGGCTTATCTGTTCGCATCGGGGCATGCGACTCTGGAATTCGTCTCATCTTCCCTGACTCAGACGTCTCCGAATCAAGGTTGATAGAGACACCATTCACTGTCTCCTGAGGTGTCAGGGGACACTCCATCTCTGAGTTATCTCTCCCTTCGACCACAGTTGCCACCGATAATGCCATCAGACGCACCGGTGGATCAGTTAATCTTTCTACATGGTTCCTAATTAAATACATGGGAAGGCTTCCGGATTACCCTGAATGTTTAATTTGTAATGGGAGCGAGACACCTTATCTGTAATAAGGAATGGTCCTTACCAACCCATATCTAAAGGATTATCCCAATTGGGTGATAATACCAATACTAGATCACCTATCTTAGGTGGAGTTCCACCATGAGTAGGCGGAACCAGATGTCACTCTTTACATGACCTGACATATCGTTTGATATCCCGGGTCATCCCCGGCCAGAAATAGGAGAAATAAAGCCTTTGGATGGTTGCTTTCATCCCCATATGCCCACCGTCCGAGATGGAGTGTACCATTTGTAAGACATGGTTACGATACCTTTTGGGTACCACAAACTGTTCGTGGACATGTACCATAGTTCCCGCCCTACGGAATAACAGTTTATCCTTTTCGTAGAAATCACCAGCTACCGGTGGATTTCTAGATTTTGGCAGTTTGCCAAAGCAGGATTGTAAAGTGGGACATGCTGCTTGGGCAGCCCTAATCTCCCGAGATAATGGGTGGATAAGAATGTCGGGTTCACTCAAAGCGGTGCCCTGATTCTGGGTCTGCATAGCACATGTATAAGTTGTGGACTTAGGTTCACCCAGATATACATATTTTCACCCTAACATGAAGGGATATACTGGATCATCTAGCACAACAGCAGAAACTGTTCCGGTGACATATTTGGATGTCACCTTCACCCTAGCAACTTTAACAAGTTTAGGTTCAGAGCTCAGAGTAGCACCTCTTAACTCAATAGTGTGGTCGGTCAATTGTCCAGGTTTCACTAAGTGAACTGCAATGGCCGCGTCACTCTCAAGACCCGTGTCATATAAACACGGTACCTGTCTCCCATTTACAGTAACTGTCTCAACAACTGGAGGTCTTTGATTATCACCAGGGGTCCTCCATTGGTGGTTTTTATCCGCCAAAGTCAAACAAGCCGTGTAATGAACAGGGGGTTTGTTTTTGCACGAACTCGTATAGTGGTCATTTGTTCTGCAATTTTTACAATATTGATTACCCCCTCTATTACGTGTAGGTTGTTGAGGTTGAGATGACTGGTTACTATTGTAATTACCTGGATTTTGGTGTGGACTACCAGTGTGCCACCTGTTGTCCTTACCTTCAGAGTTATTGTTTTGATACCCCTGATTTTGTGTGGAAGGATTATTTTGGGTCTTATCTGTATGACTAGGTTTAGCAGTACCTGCCTCCCCATGTGCAGTTAAATACCTTTCGGCTAGTGAGATTATCTCTTCTAATCTAACTCCACCATTTTCAGCTATGAACATTTGGAGAGCTTTTGGGAGACCCTCTTTGAATTGATCTGCAAGCATCATTTCCTGTAGTCCCTCATAGGTAGTATCAAATTTGCTCAGTCCTACCCACTTCGTAAAATACGTGTGTTGTCGTGAGGCGAACTGCGCAAATGATTCTCCCTGAGGTCTTTTGGCTGTACGGAACTTCAGCTTGTAGGCTTCAGAGGTTAATTCAAATCTTTGTAAGAGAGCATTTTTGAGGGCATCAAAGTCCCGCTCAAGACCAGGTGGAAGCTTTGTGAATACATCAAAAGCCGGACCGCGGAGTCCTTGGGAGAGTTTGCTATTAAATTTCTCTTTAGGTAGATTATAAGCTTCACACATTATAACAAAGCGATCAAGGTATTCATCCATCTGATCCTCCTTCGGGTTGAAGTGGGCCAGTGGAAAGCTCATGGATCCTTGGGAGAGAGACGGTCCTGAAGAAATTTCACTACTGTGATGGGGAGAACTAGCACTACTGTACCTGGAAGAATCAGGATTTTGCAACTCCAATCTCCTGACTTCCAATTCATGCTGTCTCAACTGTGCTTCCCTCTTCATTTCCAGTTCCGCCTGCTTCAGCTGTTGGTCTATTTCAGCTTGTCGCATCTGCATCTTCTCTCTAGATTCAATTTCTGCGATTCTAATTCTTTCCTCTCTTGCTTCCTTCTCTCTTTCCTTAACGATGTCTCGTTGTTCCCTTCTCCACTCTCGTTCTGCTTCTTTTACATACTTACCCAATTCGACACCTTCATACCCTAACAAAGTTCCTTCTTCTCTCAACTCCTCTTTCGTAGGTGGCTTTTCGGAAGACATTATTTGGTAACACAGTTGGGATAATGTGAAGCACCCTGAAATACACTTACTCACCACTAAGTGATCTGTCCTGAAATTATGCAAGTAATAAATTCACTGACAGTATGCACATACACAGCTGACGATACAACACAGGGACTTACCCGTCAGCCCACACTCACGATATTAGCCCTAACTATTTGTAACCACGTTAACTTATGTTATGTTATCTTATATTGGCTATCTAGTATTTAGTTATGCTATGTTATACTACCTATTGTCACTATTACTTTCTCTAGTTTTACTTAGTATAGTTTAATATTGAGATCTACTGTGATGCAACACCTTACTAGAATCTCTAGTGAAAGAAGATTGAAAGTTTGAACTATCTCGACCGGACGATAGCCAACCACTTGTAGCGTAACGTCAGCTACGATGATAAGGAATCTATCAAAGTGCTGCGGATGGACTTTCTAAGAATAGAAAAATAAGTCACTGGAGAAGACAAGACTGAATAGCTCGTTATTCTAGACGGAGTAAAGGTCCCAGAACCAGTCTAATCTTCTGACAGTGTTCAGGCAGACAGGAATGGCGTACAACTATACTTGTATAAGAAAGACAGTCTGCCAAGGTTGTCTAGCTACGTGCCTGAAATAAAAAAGCTCGAGCCCCCAAAACTCTAATCCCTCTCAATGACACGGAGAAAGACAGAGTAAAATATATAACAGAGACAAACTTATCTGTTTAAGTCCCCGATAATCACTGGTATCATGAAGGCTAATAGACTACAATGGCTGGGGCATATAGAAAGGATGGAAGATAATAGGGAAACAAAACTCGCTTACACTCAGGAAATAAATGACCGTAGACCCCGAGGTAGACCAAGAAGGCGGTGGAGAGATAATACATGTACAGACCTACAAGCACTTGGAATCAACGACTGGCAAGAGAAGGTCCACCAGAGAGACGAATGGAGACGGATTGTATTTGCAGCAAAGAACCTCAATGGCTCGGAACGCTGAAGAAGAAGAAGAAGAAGAAGAAGAAGAAGAAACTTTCATATCTTCTCACTCTACTATGACTAAGGTTAATTAGGTAACAACTAGAGGTTGTAAAATTAAACTCACATTAATATTTAATATATGATAACACTTTGGGTGCTCCACTGGAGGCAGCCCTGTACATGAAAAGGGATACACTTCCCTGTATCCTATTGCATATCTAATATTATGGGTGGAATCTACTAGACTGTCTAATCATTGACGACTCCTTGGCCTATAGTATATTTTGAGTTGAATGATGATGGTGGTGGTGGTGGTGGCCAACGGTAAGTTTGGCCACTTATCTTCTGGTTCTCCGGCTTACACAGTGCGTGTAAACTCTATTTAGTAGGCATAAGTGAGATGGTGAGTGATGCTTCACAATGAGTCACACAGGTTAGCGCATCTAAAGTTTGGCGCTGAAGGTGTCAAATCTGTGAAATATATACAGCGAGAGCAGTTGACTCTTCTGTCGAGACATCGGTAAGCATCGGCCATGGATTGTTCCTGATGGCCGATTACATCTCATAACATTTTCAGAAACAAAATAGCATGAGCTATCTGTCCCTGCTCCCTATTATTCCCTATCCTAGGATCAATAGTAAAACACTGACCTAAGAAAACAGCTCAATAAAATCATTCTAAGCTTTCTTATAAGTGAATGTAATAAGTATTCAGTAATAATTAAACATAATCATATAATGCATATCATAATTATATTATTAAAATACAATAATTACAAAGTAATCTACAGGTAGATATGAATACAATCTATTAAACAGCTTACCTATTATAGATATTTATGTTCAAATTCTGAAGCTATATTCCTAGCATATAATTAATAATGATTCTATATAACGTATATTTTAAAATACAGTTTATGTAATTATCATAATAGAATATGATAGGCTGAAAGTTAATGGGGTGGCAGGCAAGAACAGGACTGCGAATTGGTGAGAAATCACCGATAAAAATTAACGAACATGCCTAGGATCTACTACGCTAGTATTTGACATTTTTACACGTGTTTAGTAAGATCTATTTTCGCGGCCTCGCAATATTATTACTAGGAACTGCCTCGTGTTATTCCTCAACTAACGGCTCGATTAGTATGGCCTAGTCTACTGCTATACGGACTAATCGAAAATTGGGTTCTATCCGACTTTATCAAGTTTACAACTATCTCAAATCGGCTACACCTCTCTAAACCTCATGTAAAGGTAATTTTCTACACAGTTACGTTTTACCCTTTACCCTGTGTGCTTAGTAAACTACCTGTACGAAGTATAATATACGCGATCGAGTTTAGTCGGTAAAATAATTATTATGGTAAATAATTAGGTAAAATAACCTATTATCGGCGGTTTCCAACTTTAACTACACACGGAAATCTCGGGCGCACACGGCAATATATTATATTGATACACATAACTATTCCTTACCCTTCTAATCTACTGACCGAACTTGTCAGGTACAAACACTGCTCTAGGTATCTCTCTAATATATTTTAAATATATTTATGGCCGTAATACGCGCCAAAGATAAAACTCTTAACACTTTAAAAGTATTTTATAGAGCCTAGCGACTAGCAGATTGTTCCTACACCGACGTCTAGATTGCGAAAGAACGAGTTTAGCTATTTTTCTCCTGACCGGAAGTGGTCGTGCCAGGGAGTTCGTTGTCGTAATTTCGCCGACCGAATTGTGAAATAGTCGTAGCCAAATTTATAGATTTGGCTGGGTACACTACTTTGTAAATTCAGCCTCTCCCCCAATCCTAGTATAACGTATTATTTCCCACTAGAGTAATAACATCAATTAGCAGTAGATTTATGCTATAGCCATGGGCTATCTATACATAGATATATAGGAATAAAAACGAAATTAAATTCTTCTATAATTACATAAGGGTTTTAAAAAGAATTTACTCCAATTTAAGCAAAAGATGAAGAGGAAGCTGGGGACTTCGTCACACTTATCACCGCTGATCATCAGTTTCCGTGACTCATTATTTCGAGTTGTTAGATTTCCCCTGTGTAACATTCCGTTATTAGTGTGTAAACAAATGATTATTGTTTTACTTCTGCCATTGTTTGTTTCTGTTATGTGGTTATCTTAACTATGAACTCTTCCAGTGGTAGGCAAGTGTAACTTGAACTTGTTTAACCCTAACAGCCGCTGCTTTGCACTTATGCATGGTTCAGGCCACATAAGGTCACGGTGGTGTGGCTATGGGATAAAAGGTCGTTAAACCAGCAACAGAGAAGGAACGGGTTAATATAACAAGCGAAGATTAGAACGAGTAACGAGTACACGTAAGATGAAATGCTTGGTGCAACATGAGTTAATTCACTGTTCCTATTTTGTCATGCTATCACTTTACAGAAAGGGGTCAAACATCCCTGTAAATGGTTTCCTCGATTAGAGATTAGGACCTGCCACTTGTCCAGTTAGTGGCTAACGGCATCGCAGTCCCAAGCATATACTAGCCATATACCACTGTGGCTGTTTTAATGGATGGATGTTCTGTGAGGTACTTCACCCGACTGAATGTCATCCTTGGCTGTCTCTCTGAGCTGACTGTTGATGAGGCACGGTGTGATGTTGGCTTCTGACTTCAGTTGTGATGATTCTCACTACATGAACAAGCATGTGTCGTGTGTTTTAGAAATGGTGACATCAGAGAACCCAAGCAACAGTTAAGATATTTACAATATCATATTTAGAAGTATGATTGCTTCTCACAGAGCAGCCCAAAAGATGAAGATATATCAGAATGCCCAAAACAACAGCAGCAACTTAAATCTTGAGGCACAACAGTCTTGAACGTGTCATCTCCAAGTGACCTCATGGCTTTTCTGAAGCAACTTGTACTTTAACCGTAATGAGCACAGCTGAGGCCAACGGTTTCCCGTCAGTGAGGCATGAGAGTGTGGCTAGTGCGCCGGAAGATTCTAATACAGCTAGGAATTATACTCCGTATTCTGAATACGGTCAGTACAAGAAATGTGAAGTTTGCGAATCACTGATTTAAACCAGGAAGAATTCTAATACAGCTAGGAATTATACTCCGTATTCTGAATACGGTCAGTACAAGAAATGTGAAGTTTGCGAATCACTGATTTAAACCAGGAAGAACCACGGGCGTGTTCCTCTCAGGCTGGTTACAAATTTTTTCTGGCTTTTCTGAAGCAACTTGTACTTGAACCTGGGCATGTTATTCTAATGATGATTGCCATAGCATAGAGGTATACTGAGCATTTGGTTGGTTGGTTGTTTGACTGAGTTGTATCTCTTAAAGTCCAGTGCAGTGAAATTTAGGTTAGGCGGTCTGAACACACACACAATGCAGTGACATTTAGGTGGTCTGTGTGTGCGCGCGCACACACGCACGCACACACACACACACATACACTGTGCAGTGACATTTAAGTGGTCTAAGCAGGTGCTTGGAACTATCGGAATGAGATTGATGCCAAGACTTTGTCTCGATCCCGCACCAAATGACCATCTTCGCGGGACTGTTTTCCAGAGTTGTTCATCCTCTCTCCAAGCTCTCTCCAATCAGCGGGATGTGCAAAACCATGGTTGAAACCTGCCATCTGTGGGGAGCTGGCAGCGCTGGCCTGTACCCAGGCCATTCAGCGTATAACCCATGGGCTGGCCGGAGTTAGGTCCAGGGTGGGCATGTTTCCACCCCGGCTGTTGGGTGTTTCGTGGTCAACCTCCTCTCTAGTGCGCAGTTAGCACGATCACATCCCCCACCGAGGATAACTTGGTGCCTCGCATGTATAACAGGTACAGTGGCGTAGCCAGGTGTTGAAGTGACGACAGAGAGGATTATAATACGGAATACAGGATTGATTGTCAACGCGGGAAGAAGACTAGGCCAGCGAGTACATCCTAGTAAACGTTCCATGATATAGTGTGATGAACACGAGCAGACTAGGCGTGGCGGCTTTATCAAGTGGCTAGGGAGACGGGAAGGAGAGCAAACTGGGATTACGTAATGAGCACAGCTGAGGCCAACGGTTTCCCGTCAGTGAGGCATGAGAGTGTGGCTAGTGCGCCGGAAGATTCTAATACAGCTAGGAATTATACTCCGTATTCTGAATACGGTCAGTACAAGAAATGTGAAGTTTGCGAATCACTGATTTAAACCAGGAAGAACCACGGGCGTGTTCCTCTCAGGCTGGTTACAAATTATGACTAACAAGGGGTGCGTTAGTGTGACATTCGCAACATTGTGGCATGAAGTTACAGAAACTACTGCAGTCCAGTGACAAAGGTTAACTCCCACATGTCTACAGACCAATCAGCTCCGAGACTGTTGTGATCACTTTCACACCGACCGCCTGTACCACCCTGGACATTTCCCGGTACCCAATTACCTGGGAGGACAGGTCAGGTTTGACATGCGCCGGTGTGCGAATTCCAAGGCTGGCCCTAGAGTTAAGCCGAACCCCTTGGATGAGGTTGGTCACTATTGCTGTGTACTTGGGGGGGGGGGGGGGTGTCAAGGTTTATACGGGAGGGACAGACTGACCACCGTGCACCCAGGCCCACACACTGACCACCGTGCACCCAGGCCTACACACTGGCTACCGTGCACCCAGGCCTACACACTGGCCACCGTGCACCCAGGCCTACACACTGGCCACCGTACACCCAGGCCTACACACTGACCACCGTGCACCCAGGCCTACACACCGACCATCGTGAACCCAGGCCTACACACTGACCACCGTGAACCCAGGCCTACACACTGACCACCGTGCACCCAGACTTACATACTGACCACCGTGCACCCAGACTTACATACTGACCACCGTGCACCCAGACTTACATACTGAACACCGTGCACCGAGGCCCACACACTGACCACCGCGCACCCAGGCCTACACACTGACCACCGTGCACCCAGGCCTACACACTGACCACCGTGCACCCAGGCCTACACACTGACCACCGTGCACCCAGGCCTACACACTGACCACCGTGCATCCAGGCCCACACACTGACCACCGTGCACCCAGGCCTACACACTGACCACCGTGCACCCTGGCCCACACACTGACCACCGTGCACCCAGGCTCACACACTGACCACCGTGCACCCAGGCCCACACACTGACCACCGTGCACCCAGGCCTACACACTGACCACCGTGCACCCAGGCCTACACACTGACCACCGTGCACCCAGGCCTACACACTGACCACCGTGCACCCAGAGCTACACACTGACCACTGTGACCCAGACTTACACACTGACCACCGTGCACCCAGACCTACACACGGACCACCCTGAACCCAGACCTACACACTGACCACCGTGCACCCAGACCTACACACTGACCACCGTGCACCCAGACCTACACACTGACCACCGTGCACCCAGACCTACACACTGCACTGGTCCTTACACTTCACATACTCTCAGCATGTTCTTTCTACAGGACTGGTTCTTTGTGTTCTTTAATTGAGCAGGGCGTACTTGATGCTGCCGTGACTGGAAAAAACTACACCGAGAAGGATACAATATTCAAAGTGTACAATTGTGAATGGCACGGATGAATATACTCCTTGATCGTCGACCGCATTATAAAGATAACAGGATACTCACAATGTTAAGTGGACAGCTGTGAAATGGAATAATTGGCAATAAACCCATCATCATAATTCATCAGCGGGGTTGTTGAGAATATGTGGCTACATGTACTCTCAGAGAAAGGACAGCGGCCTATGGCGTCGACGCAGTCATCATTTGTAGATACGTCATATTTCGTCTGAGCCTGACAACAGATATGGCCTACGTGTTTCTTCCAGCTGCTTTGATGATTTGATTAACCAACAGTTTAGCTGTCCCTCAAGCTGTCGGCGCAGAAGCCATTGGTATCCAGACAAAAGACTCCAATAGCAACAGTTCTGGGAACAACACAACTCTTACTCAACAATCGGCACAAAACATCTCGCGCAACAGATATGATACTACATGTCTGAATTCGTTATGTCGTCGCAGTTCTTATTCCTCAGTTGCAATCTCTGTAGATCTACTCCTGCGATCACCATGATGTCGGTGTGCCTTCTTAATTTTGTATACAATTGTTCACATATTTATACTATCAACAAAAACAAAACAAAAAAAAAACAAACAAAGACGACATTTGACTCCCAGGTCATTCAGATCCTAGTCACCATCCTAGTCACCACCCTAGTCACCGTCCCCATCTTTGTCACCATCCTACTCACCATTCTAGTCACCATCCTAGTCATCACCCTAGTCACCATCGTAGTCACCATCACCATCCTAGTCACCATCCTATTCACCATTACCATCCTAGTCACCATCATGGCCATCACCATAATCACCACCCGAGTCACCAGCACCATTGTAATCACCATCCTAGTCAAACATCACAATCGAGTCACCATCATCATCATTGTCACCATACTCATCACCATCCTAGAAACCATTACCATCCTAATCACCAACCTAGTCACTATCACCATCCTAGTCACCATCCTAGTCACCATCACCATTCTAGTCACCATCACCATCACAATCACCATCCTAGTCACCATCATCATTCTTGTCACCATACCGATCACCACCCTAGTCCCCATCCTAGTCAAACATCATCATCCTAGTCACCATCACCTCTTAGTCACCATCACCATCCTAGTCACCATCACCATCCTAGTCATCATCCTCTAACACCATCCTTGGGACAACTGGTTAGATCACTAGGGAGGGGGCAAATCCTCTTGTTACGGCCAACGCCTCACTGATTAAGATGCATCTTGAGACGACAGGCAATTTGTTGTGTCCACTCCCTTGTGTTGAGTTGTTCTACTCTGATGTCAAGTGTTCAACCACTCGTGCACAACTACCGAGCAATGACCGACCGGCCATACGTTTGAGACAATGGTGGGCCATCAGAACAGAAGTAAACCCCCCCCCCCCCCTTTCTCTTCCTCCACTGCCTTATTCATCGCCGCCGTCTTCTTTCTGTCATCTCCCTGTAGATCATAGGTCCGCAATCAACTCACGCCAAGCCTGGCATACTTATTCATGTTTACTTGGATATTGCAGCTACAGTTTTCAGCTCGGGATAAGGCATCTAATCTCACGCCTCTTTTTAGTCGTCTCTTGTAGTGTTACTTTTTTTTGTTTCCTTATGGGCACCAGTTACACAGGACATGCATTTAACTTTATAAAAGAGTATACTGCGACACTCAATTAACGTTTGCTGAACGTCGTGTGTTCTACACTGATTATTTACATCTTGGTATTAGACCACACAACTGTGGATGCCAGCGAGGTCAATGGATCGTGTGTTTATTTGCGATAGAAGCCCGTGAGATAGGCAGGCATCTGCCAGGTTGAGCGCCATATTCCCCAGAACATAGCTGCAAGTGTTCCTCCAGACAACGATGTGGGTGTGCGTGTACGTATAAGATACGTGCCTATATCGAATACAGTAATAAGCATGTTTGTGCGATGTTTGTATGCACGTGTGCGATGTTTTGTTGTTGTTGTTGTTGTTGTTGTGTGTGTGTTTGTATGTGTGCTTGTGTGGTGATGTGGTGATAGTATGAGCGCACGTACGTGGCTCATGGTTGTCGCCGGGGTGAGAACGCCGTTGGTTCCAATGAGGTTCTGATAGCGCATGTTGTCTAGCCTAGTTATCACAGCTTATCTCTTTCCAGTTCCGAAGTTTCTAGAATCTCGCCATCGTTCTTTATTTCTGTGTTACACATGGTACGTTGTGTCCACCTCCTGTGGAATCAAGTTTATTCCCCTCGTGTATTTGTACTGGATTCATACTAACCGAATCTGCTGGTCCTACATCTTTAATGTCAGGCTGTCCTTGACCTCATTTCACGTGCTGTTTATGCTCACATGTATGTCTACTGACCCGGATGTTAAACATTTAACATTGCAGAAAACTATTTAATTATATACCCATCATGGACCAATTTCGAACATGTGTAGATTGTTCTAGAATCATTACAGTAATCGCCCAAGTTAAACTTCCATTTGGCGCTTCGGCCATGATAGCGCTAGTTGTAATTCTAAGTCCTCGAGTGGGTGTTATCATTGCTAGAATGTTACAAGACAGTGTGTGGAACAATACACGCACATTCGACCTACTGTAAAACACTCATACTACAATACCGTAGTCATATGCCAGTATAGACATGGTTGCTAGACACTGTATTTACTGACAATGTTGTGTACACTGTACTTACTGACATGGTTGTTGGATACTGTACTTACTGACATGGTTGTTGTACACTGTACTTACTGACATGGTTGTCGGACGCTGTACTTACTGACAGTGTTGTGGACACTGTACTTACTGACATGGTTGTCGGATACTGTACTTACTGACATGGTTGTTGTACACTGTACTTACTGACATGGTTGTCGGACGCTGTACTTACTGACAGTGTTGTGGACACTGTACTTACTGACATGGTTGTCGGATACTGTACTTACTGACATGGTTGTTGTACACTGTACTTACTGACATGGTTGTCGGACGCTGTACTTACTGACAGTGACAGTGTTGTGGACACTGTACTTACTGACATGGTTGTCGGACGCTGTACTTACTGACAGTGACAGTGTTGTGGACACTGTACTTACTGACATGGTTGTCGGACGCTGTACTTACTGACAGTGACAGTGTTGTGGACACTGTACTTACTGACATTGTTGTGGACACTGTACTTACTGACAGTGATAGTGTTGTGGACACTGTACTTACTGACATGGTTGTTGTACACTGTACTTACTGACAGTGACAGTGTTGTGGACACTGTACTTACTGACATGGTTGTTGTACGCTGTACTTACTGACAGTGACAGTGTTGTGGACACTGTACTTACTGACATAGTTGTCGGACGCTGTACTTACTGACAGTGTTGTGGACGCTGTACTTACTGACAGTGTTGTGGACACTGTACTTACTGACATGGTTGTTGTACACTGTACTTACTGACAGTGACAGTGTTGTGGACACTGTACTTACTGACATGGTTGTTGTACGCTGTACTTACTGACAGTGACAGTGTTGTGGACACTGTACTTACTGACATAGTTGTCGGACGCTGTACTTACTGACAGTGTTGTGGACGCTGTACTTACTGACAGTGTTGTGGACACTGTACTTACTGACATGGTTGTCGGACGCTGTACTTACTGACAGTGACAGTGTTGTGGACACTGTACTTACTGACAGTGTTGTGGACACTGTACTTACTGACATGGTTGTCGGACGCTGTACTTACTGACAGTGACAGTGTTGTGGACACTGTACTTACTGACATTGTTGTGGACACTGTACTTACTGACATAGTTGTCGGACGCTGTACTTACTGACAGTGTTGTGGACGCTGTACTTACTGACAGTGTTGTGGACACTGTACTTACTGACATGGTTGTCGGACGCTGTACTTACTGACAGTGACAGTGTTGTGGACACTGTACTTACTGACATAGTTGTCGGACGCTGTACTTACTGACATAGTTGTCGGACGCTGTACTTACTGACAGTGTTGTGGACACTGTACTTACTGACATTGTTGTGGACACTGTACTTACTGACATAGTTGTCGGACGCTGTACTTACTGACATGGTTGTCGGACGCTGTACTTACTGACAGTGTTGTGGACACTGTACTTACTGACATTGTTGTGGACACTGTACTTACTGACAGTGACAGTGTTGTGGACACTGTACTTACTGACAGTGACAGTGTTGTGGACACTGTACTTACTGACAGTGACAGTGTTGTGGACACTGTACTTACTGACAGTGACAGTGTTGTGGACACTGTACTTACTGACATAGTTGTCGGACGCTGTACTTACTGACAGTGTTGTGGACACTGTACTTACTGACAGTGTTGCGGACACTGTACTTACTGACATGGTTGTCGGACGCTGTACTTACTGACAGTGACAGTGTTGTGGACACTGTACTTACTGACATAGTTGTCGGACGCTGTACTTACTGACAGTGTTGTGGAAACTGTACTTACTGACAGTGACAGTGTTGTGGACACTGTACTTACTGACATAGTTGTCGGACGCTGTACTTACTGACAGTGTTGTGGACGCTGTACTTACTGACAGTGTTGTGGACACTGTACTTACTGACATGGTTGTCGGACGCTGTACTTACTGACAGTGACAGTGTTGTGGACACTGTACTTACTGACAGTGACAGTGTTGTGGAAACTGTACTTACTGACAGTGACAGTGTTGTGGACACTGTACTTACTGACATAGTTGTCTGACGCTGTACTTACTGACAGTGTTGTGGACGCTGTACTTACTGACATGGTTGTCGGACGCTGTACTTACTGACAGTGACAGTGTTGTGGACACTGTACTTACTGACAGTGTTGTGGACACTGTACTTACTGACATGGTTGTCGGACGCTGTACTTACTGACAGTGACAGTGTTGTGGACACTGTACTTACTGACATAGTTGTCGGACGCTGTACTTACTGACAGTGTTGTGGACGCTGTACTTACTGACAGTGACAGTGTTGTGGACACTGTACTTACTGACATAGTTGTCGGACGCTGTACTTACTGACAGTGTTGTGGACGCTGTACTTACTGACAGTGACAGTGTTGTGGACACTGTACTTACTGACATAGTTGTCGGACGCTGTACTTACTGACAGTGTTGTGGACGCTGTACTTACTGACAGTGACAGTGTTGTGGACACTGTACTTACTGACAGTGACAGTGTTGTGGAAACTGTACTTACTGACAGTGACAGTGTTGTGGACACTGTACTTACTGACATAGTTGTCGGACGCTGTACTTACTGACAGTGTTGTGGACACTGTACTTACTGACAGTGACAGTGTTGTGGAAACTGTACTTACTGACAGTGACAGTGTTGTGGACACTGTACTTACTGACAGTGACAGTGTTGTGGACACTGTACTTACTGACAGTGACAGTGTTGTGGAAACTGTACTTACTGACAGTGACAGTGTTGTGGACACTGTACTTACTGACATAGTTGTCGGACGCTGTACTTACTGACAGTGTTGTGGACGCTGTACTTACTGACAGTGACAGTGTTGTGGACACTGTACTTACTGACAGTGACAGTGTTGTGGAAACTGTACTTACTGACAGTGACAGTGTTGTGGACACTGTACTTACTGACATAGTTGTCGGACGCTGTACTTACTGACAGTGTTGTGGACACTGTACTTACTGACAGTGACAGTGTTGTGGAAACTGTACTTACTGACAGTGACAGTGTTGTGGACACTGTACTTACTGACAGTGACAGTGTTGTGGACACTGTACTTACTGACAGTGACAGTGTTGTGGAAACTGTACTTACTGACAGTGACAGTGTTGTGGACACTGTACTTACTGACATAGTTGTCGGACGCTGTACTTACTGACAGTGTTGTGGACACTGTACTTACTGACAGTGACAGTGTTGTGGAAACTGTACTTACTGACAGTGACAGTGTTGTGGACACTGTACTTACTGACATGGTTGTCGGACGCTGTACTTACTGACAGTGTTGCGGACACTGTACTTACTGACATGGTTGTCGGACGCTGTACTTACTGACAGTGACAGTGTTGTGGACACTGTACTTACTGACATAGTTGTCGGACGCTGTACTTACTGACAGTGTTGTGGAAACTGTACTTACTGACAGTGACAGTGTTGTGGACACTGTACTTACTGACATAGTTGTCGGACGCTGTACTTACTGACAGTGTTGTGGAAACTGTACTTACTGACAGTGACAGTAATGTGGACACTGTACTTACTGACATGGTTGTCGGACGCTGTACTTACTGACAGTGACAGTGTTGTGGACACTGTACTTACTGACAGTGTTGCGGACACTGTACTTACTGACATGGTTGTCGGACGCTGTACTTACTGACAGTGTTGTGGACACTGTACTTACTGACAGTGACAGTGTTGTGGACACTGTACTTACTGACAGTGACAGTGTTGTGGAAACTGTACTTACTGACAGTGACAGTGTTGTGGACACTGTACTTACTGACATAGTTGTCGGACGCTGTACTTACTGACAGTGTTGTGGACACTGTACTTACTGACAGTGACAGTGTTGTGGAAACTGTACTTACTGACAGTGACAGTGTTGTGGACACTGTACTTACTGACAGTGACAGTGTTGTGGACACTGTACTTACTGACAGTGACAGTGTTGTGGAAACTGTACTTACTGACAGTGACAGTGTTGTGGACACTGTACTTACTGACATAGTTGTCGGACGCTGTACTTACTGACAGTGTTGTGGACACTGTACTTACTGACAGTGACAGTGTTGTGGAAACTGTACTTACTGACAGTGACAGTGTTGTGGACACTGTACTTACTGACATGGTTGTCGGACGCTGTACTTACTGACAGTGTTGCGGACACTGTACTTACTGACATGGTTGTCGGACGCTGTACTTACTGACAGTGACAGTGTTGTGGACACTGTACTTACTGACATAGTTGTCGGACGCTGTACTTACTGACAGTGTTGTGGAAACTGTACTTACTGACAGTGACAGTGTTGTGGACACTGTACTTACTGACATAGTTGTCGGACGCTGTACTTACTGACAGTGTTGTGGAAACTGTACTTACTGACAGTGACAGTAATGTGGACACTGTACTTACTGACATGGTTGTCGGACGCTGTACTTACTGACAGTGACAGTGTTGTGGACACTGTACTTACTGACAGTGTTGCGGACACTGTACTTACTGACATGGTTGTCGGACGCTGTACTTACTGACAGTGTTGTGGACACTGTACTTACTGACAGTATTGTGGACACTGTACTTATTGACCTCTGCAGAGTCCCCTGCCATGACACCTTCTGACCTTGCTGAGGCTGCTGTAAACCTTCTGCACTCTCTTATTGTCCCCTCCTTCACGAATTTCTTGGACCACCATGTCTCTGCGCTGCCTGGCCGACGCCTTTGACAACCATTTTGTGTTGTTTGGTAGCCAAATCCGTGTCTGTTAGACTAGGTGTGTCCCATTACTTCCTTCAGCTTGGACAAATCTAGCGCCGACTCTACTGTACTGTCAATCTTCCACTTGAACAAATCGTGGCCGACTCTACTTCACTGTCAATCTTCCACTTCCTTCCCGTCTTGAGCACGGGCTGGGAGTTGCTGACTGTATCGCCTTTACCGTGCTCGTGAGTGGCACCTTGCAGTCTTGACAGAGCAAAGTATGTGAGTTGGAATGTGGCCAATATTCCATCACAATACCTGGACAGAGCTTCAGAGAAACATGTGGTGCCCAAACAACATGTTCCCTCTCTCGGCCTAATCTTGTGTTTTCCAGAGGAATGGGTAACCAATACGTCTGGCACAAGGTAGGATCTACAGACTTCTCGATTTGTTAGGCTTGAAGCTCATCCTGCACCAGTCGATCAGCTGATCCAGCCTTTTTGAGCATGTGATGTGCACGATTCTCATGCTGTGTCAAGATTGTCGTGTCGTCCATGAAGACACTGAGAGGCGACATTCTACATTTCTCACTAAGTTTCGGTCCTTGCGCATCGCCGCATACAGAACGACCTGCATAGCCATGACAAAGAATATCGGCGAAATCGTACATCCTATTGCTACATCCACCTGGAGGTCGATACATCTGTTCGTGAACGTCGAGATAGAGAAGTGGAGAGAGAGAGAGAGAGAGAGAGAGAGAGAGAGAGAGAGAGAGAGAGAGAGAGAGAGAGAGAGAGAGAGAGAGAGAGAGAGCACCCCGAGAAATACTGCTTAAGCATCCACGTGATCTCCTCGGACACGTGATACATCCTGAGTGCCTGCCACAGCAACTGGTGGTGCACTGACCCGTAGGGGTTGGCCAAGTCGAACCATATCATGTGAAGATTTACCTTTTCCGTCTTCACTATCTGGATAGCTTCCCACATCACGGTAGCATGTTTCACACACCCGGGGACTCTAGGTATATTCCCCTTTAGAACAGTTTTGTCGACATACTTGTTCGCCATTGGGTATGTCGTGATTCCGCTGGCTATGATTGAAAAGAATATGTTGCCCTCGACGCTCAGAAGTAAGATTGGCCTGAACTGGTTAATGCTTAACGAGTTGTGTTCGTTGGGAATATAGATTCCATTGGTTTTATTTCACTCCGGACTTATGCGTTGGTGCTTCCACTCGGATCTCTGTATCTGTTGGAGTTTGTTAAGGACGTTCGGACATCACTTGTACACTGAACCATTGGAACGTAATGCTGCCTAACCTCGTGGCTTTTTCACAACAGCCATGACTTCGTTCCCCCTTGGGGTATTAGCAATGAAACCTAACGAAGGTTACTCTGGCGATAGCAGCCCTTCTAAATCTCAAAATGGAACGTCGCGCTGGACATCTGAATACGTATGTACCAGTTGCTCTTCCAGCTCCACTTTCCCGATATTGAGGCTGCCGGATCGTGGCTGTCCGAACATGTTTCTCGCCAATAACAATGGCTCGCGGAAAAATACTCGCGTGCTCTCAGCATTCTTTGCCTGTTCTTGCAAAATCGTTCTGCTCTGTACTGGGCATTGTTTTGGCTTTGGGATGCTGCCACACCTCTCACAGCTCTTTTTTGTCACTTGCATTTGTCTTTTAGAATGTTTCCGAACAGCTTTCTTTTACTCTCTCACCCCGGCGACTAGTTTTTGCCGACTGCTCATCTGTGAACTGGTTACTCTCTTCATCTCGCTGCCACCAAATTGACGAAGGTGGTAAATGTATGTGATCTTTCCAAACTTGTCTATTTTGTCTATTAGCGGTGTATCTTTCAATTCCTCATCTTAATCTTGCGCCGACTCTACTGCACTGTCAATCTTCCACTTGAACAAATCTTGCGCCGACTCTACTGCACTGTCAATCTTCCACTTGAACAAATCTTGCGCCGACTCTACTGCAATGTCAATCTTCCACTTGAACAAATCTTGCGCCGACTCTACTGCACTGTCAATCTTCCACTTGAACAAATCTAGCGCCTACTCTACTGCACTGTCAATCTTCCACTTGAACAAATCTTGCGCCGACTCTACTGCACTGTCAATCTTCCACTTGAACAAATCCTGCGCCGACTCTACTGCACTGTCAATCTTCCACTTGAACAAATCCTGCGCCGACTCTACTGCACTGTCAATCTTCCACTTGAACAAATCCTGCGCCGACTCTACTGCACTGTCAATCTTCCACTTGAACAAATCTAGCGCCTACTCTACTGCACTGTCAATCTTCCACTTGAACAAATCTAGCGCCTACTCTACTGCACTGTCAATCTTCCACTTGAACAAATCTAGCGCCGACTCTACTGCACTGTCAATCTTCCACTTGAACAAATCTTGCGCCGACTCTACTGCACTGTCAATCTTCCACTTGAACAAATCCTGCGCCGACTCTACTGCACTGTCAATCTTCCACTTGAACAAATCTTGCGCCGACTCTACTGCACTGTCAATCTTCCACTTGAACAAATCCTGCGCCGACTCTACTGCACTGTCAATCTTCCACTTGAACAAATCCTGCGCCGACTCTACTGCACTGTCAATCTTCCACTTGAACAAATCTTGCGCCGACTCTACTGCACTGTCAATCTTCCACTTGAACAAATCCTGCGCCGACTCTACTGCACTGTCAATCTTCCACTTGAACAAATCTTGCGCCTACTCTACTGCACTGTCAATCTTCCACTTGAACAAATCTTGCGCCGACTCTACTGCACTGTCAATCTTCCACTTGAACAAATCCTGCGCCGACTCTACTGCACTGTCAATCTTCCACTTGAACAAATCTTGCGCCTACTCTACTGCACTGCCAATCTTCCACATTGTGTTCTCTAGTCTTCCCCATGCCTCCTTTTCTCAAGTTGGCGTGAACTTGATCTCCACGCGTGGACCGTCAGAAAAGCACTTTAGTGCATCACCAGGATTAACTTGAATATTATCAGCTCTGTGGGGTTCTCCCTGGCTGAAATCTTTTATCGAATCACCCGCCCCTCTAATGGCAGCGCGCTGTTGATCACTCTGTGGTGCACTTGTGCACTTCTTAAGTCGAGCGTGAATTCGCATTCCTGGTTGAGTAGTGAAGCTTTTATTTTTTTTTAAAAAACACGGCCAGCCCGGACGTGAGGCTGAATACAAAGATTGTGTGTCGTTCTGTGTCGTAACCGTGGGATCATTACTGGATATGTCATTCTAACCCCTTCGGTGAATTCTGTGGGAATTTGCTTTTCTTTCTTTGCGACTTTGATTTTACCCAACCTTAGGAGTTGTCTGCCCAGTCTGCTATCGACTTTACTGTCGCTAGTGAAGTCAATAGACTACTGCCTTGTAGCGGCTCCAGTCTTTCCAGGGCATTAATCTGTCTTTCCAGGGCATCAATCTGTCTTTCCAGGTAGTCAATCTGTCTTTCCAGGTAGTCAATCTGTCTTTCCAGGTAGTCAATCTGTCTTTCCAGGTAGTCAATCTGTCTTTCCAGGGCATCAATCTGTCTTTCCAGGTAGTCAGTCTGTCTTTCCAGGTAGTCAATCTGTCTTTCCAGGTAGTCAATCTGTCTTTCCAGGTAGTCAATCTGTCTTTTCAGGGCATTAATCTGTCTTTCCAGGGCATCAATCTGTCTTTCCAGGTAGTCAGTCTGTCTTTCCATGTAGTCAATCTGTCTTTCCAGGTAGTCAATCTGTCTTTCCAGGTAGTCAATCTGTCTTTCCAGGGCATCAATCTGTCTTTCCAGGTAGTCAATCTCTGTCTTTCCAGGGCATCAATCTGTCTTTCCAGGGCATCAATCTGTCTTTCCAGGGCATTAATCTGTCATTCCAGATTGTCTAATGGACTAGCCATGTATCAGTGGCAACAACTCCAGATGGTATTGTGGGTCCTGGACGGACCCAGCCTCTGAAACTAGCTGTCCGTGATTTCTGTGGGAACGGACAGCCACGAGGACATGCGTTGGTGTGGTATGTTTGTTGTATGTAAATGTGTAATATGTAATATGAAATTGAGATTCAACATCATTGCACCCCGATTTTTTCCACACGTGCTCCTCCCCCCCCCCCTCCCCCTTTTTCTTCAGTAGCTTATTACAGTATCCGTTAGTCTCAGATAAATCACTAATAATATCATAATAATAAAGTGTCTATATGTTAAGTTTATAACATATAAAATGTAAAGTTTGTTGTACATAAATTGTGCTACATGTAAAGTTTGTTGTACATAACGTGTACTATATGTAAAGTTTGTTATACATAAAGTGTTTAGTTTAGTTTAATTTAGTCGACGGATCAACATCACGGCTTACGGGTGTAACCCATACAAGCCTGAGTACGGAGAATCTCAACTCAGTGCACGAACTCCGTAGCACCGACGAGGATTCTGAAATACTTTGGGTAGATTTTTTACCCACAATTTTGCCCTGGCAGCGCCGTTAGGCTACTATTTTTCGATTTCCAACTGCCAATGGGTTTTTTACGTGCGCAGCAATAGGGACGGGCGTCCGATCTCACTACCCAGACAAGGTGAAATTTTGTTACTAGAAGTCCACGTGAAAAAAAATTCTCTGCCCTCACCGGGGCTTGAACACGGGACCTCCAGCACTCGAGGCGGACACCATACCTCGTGACCACTCAGCCCCTCCCGATATATATATATATATATATATATATATATATATATATATATATATATATATATATATATATATATATATATATATATATATATATATATATATATATACATAAAGTGTACATATACATAAAGTGTGCATATACATAAAGTGTACATATATATAAAGTGTACTACATGTAAAGTTATTTTATATCTAAACACCTACTGCTTCTCAACTCACACAAGTGCAACTACTTCCAGTGCACTGTTCTTAGTTTTGCGTGTGGATTAGCTTTCCCTTTTACTAGTGTCCCTTTACATCAGGCGAACCCACTCCGATTTCAGGGGTACTTGTTGTTTAAGTCAACATTTTAGTCCAACTGTCCCGTGTAGCGTACCTCAGCATCAGCACACCGGATGTTTAAGAACGAGGGCTTTTATCCATTCTGCCATGCTGTCCTCCGAAATGAATGGAGCCTGCCAGTGTACATGAAACAAATGAAACCATAATCTGATCTAAGAAATTAGGCCTGGCCAGTCAGCATTTTCTTTTTTGAGGGGGGGGGGAATGTTATGAGTAGAAATATACTGGAAAACATTATGACAACTGCCAATATTGATGGTAAAAGAGCAAGGTGAAGACATACATTAAATAACAGGGAGGATTGGCCAGATGAAATACTCAAGACAAGAACACAGATCTGATCCAATCATCTGGTGATGGTGTGACATAGGCCAAATATGGCGGCCACCGCTTATCGGCTGGTCACATGCTCATGATGAGAAGTCATGTTGGAATTATTGAGTCACCGCGCACACATTGTGTTGCAGTCAATCATTCAACATGCACATATCAGCCAGCAGTGCAGCAGTGCGCATACACTTGCAGCAAACTAATTCCCCTTGCACTCAGATTACGGCTTTTGCAAACATGGGATAAGATCAAGGCTGCCTAACGTCCGTGCTTCCCGCCTCAAAACTATCCTTTCCTTTGATATATGCTGTGCAACTGGAGTTTGACTGTCTTTAAATAATGCCTGTTCATGACGTGATCATCCGTTCGGCCAGGCCACCCGTTGATGTGTCCGTTAGTTCTGTCCAGGACTCTGTGTCACACCTCAAGGCCCACTGGACGTATGGTGCTGGGACCCTATCTGTGTAGACCAATCGGCGCTCGGCACGTGATGTGGCCAGCACCAGGCCGGTCACCTTGACTTCCCCAGACGTTTCCTGGTACTCATGTTAGTCTTGATTGACCAGGGAACCCTTGTACATTTTACATATCAGGATCCTCCCTGAAGGGGATCAAACCCATGACATGTGTAATCAGTGAACTAAAGGCAAAAATCGTAACTATCAAGAAAGTAAACACCAAGAAAGTAAACATCAAGAAAGTAAACACCAAGAAAGTAAACATCAAGAAAGTAAACATCAAGAAAGTAAACATCAAGAAAGTAAACATCAAGAAAGTAAACATCAAGAAAGTAAACATCAAGAAAGTAAACATCAAGAAAGTAAACATCAAGAAAGTAAACATCAAGAAAGGAAACATTAAGAAAGTAAACATCAAGAAAGTAAACATCAAGAAAGTAAACATCAAGAAAGGAAACATCAAGAAAGGAAACATTAAGAAAGGAAACATTAAGAAAGTAAACATAAAGAAAATAAACATCAAGAAAGTAAACACCAAGAAAGTAAACTTCAAGAAAGTAAACATCAAGAAAGTAAACATCAAGAAAGTTAACATCAAGAAAGGAAACATCCAGAAAGGAAACATCCAGAAAGGAAACATCAAGAAAGGAAACATTAAGAAAGTAAACATCAAGAAAGTAAACATCAAGAAAGTTAACATCAAGAAAGGAAACATCAAGAAAGGAAACATCAAGAAAGGAAACATCAAGAAAGGAAACATTAAGAAAATAAACATCAAGAAAGCAAACATCAAGAAAGTAAACATCAAGAAAGTTAACATCAAGAAAGGAAACATTAAGAAAGGTAACATTAAGAAAGGAAACAACACTAAAGATAGCAGAGAAATAGTAAACACATACAAGGCATTAAAATACACGCAGCTAAATACGGAACCTAGACACCTTGATAGATATCTCATAACGGATATACAGAGTTAAATTAAAACCAGTTGCATGCCTTTTTCAAGCCGTTGTCTGCTTTCATGTCGCCATCAGTTGATTTCGAACCCTGGACTCAGTAAGTTGAGGAATGATGAAACTGTGCCTGTGGTTACCCCATACACCACACAGCCGGTGAGAGACTGAGTACGGTCACAACATGAGAAACAGAGACACAAGCAGATGAGATGCCTACAATCACACGAGGATGCAATATTAAAGCCAAATGGGGTTTAATAAATAGGTAAAATAACACATACAGGGAAATCGTGATCATGAAAGCACAAAGAAAAGTATATATAAAATGCTAAAGGAAATTATGCTACATATGCAAACTGTGGCCTAATGTTTAGAGACAGCGGATGATTGTATTAAGGTTATCAAAACGCGAAAATGAATTCAACACTTATGTATGCATGATTGTAACAAATATGTATGTTTAGATTCTGCAGATAGAATATGCATCCTTGACAATCTGGCAAATTCAAAAAAAAAATCCTCGTCTTCTCTAAAATGATAGGCTGAACGAAAAACACCATGAATGTAAAAACTGGCAATGAATACGTCTCTCTCTCTCTCTCTCTCTCTCTCTCTCTCTCTCTCTCTCTCTCTCTCTCTCTCTCTCTCTCTCTCTCTCTCTCTCACACACACACACACACGCGCTCACACACACACACACGCACGCACGCACGCACACACACACAAACACTTAACTTTTCATGCCAGTGTCTGTACGTGTGTGCGATTGTGTTTCCATATGTTTTTCATTCAGCAGCAGTAATCAACAAGAAAGCAGGCAGCCATTATTGATTACACGCGAAAATTGGCCAGCTTGGATTCTTTCACTTGTAAATAAAAGGCAACAACAATTCGAATCACGGAAACACCCAATGAGATCAGACAGAGCGATAAACACAGATAAGGCTGGACAGAATAACTTTACACAAGTATAGAGATTATGGACAAGTGGACAGCGTATTGGCTTACACAAATCACGAATAATGTTGCAGAACACGGGATGGATTGAGAATGAAGAAGATACAAATTAATAAGGAATACATGCAAACTGAGCACGCTGAGCTCTTGCGCTAAACAGTTTAACACTCTATTTCCACACTAATGTTATTACTTCTAGCGGAGCTTATCTGGAGTATCAAGTTTCGTTATTTCAACGTTGAATCCCGTACATATGATTGACTAGCATCTTTTATCGGTAGAAGGACAGATGTACAGGAGTATTGTCGTGAGGGGCAGCATGTCGGAGACATGTGACAGACAGACCGTGGAAGACGATAAGATATCGATACCATATGGCAGACAACTTGGAACAGACATCATGTGAGAGACAGCATGTGAGACCCATTAATGAAAGACATAACATACATCCACCTATGAAATCTTAACAAAAAAGCTTGCTTGCTTTAAAAACAAAATTCCAAATTCGGCCTCGTTCAACCTGCTTCATTCAGCTATGGTTATTGTTGAGGTCCGTGGTTTTTGTGGGTTTATTCACCCTGATTCTTGACTTGTGCGCTCTTACGAGTTGGTCCTGGTCTGGACTGGTTATATCGGCTTTTGTGTCTGTGACGTCAGCTGGGGGGTTGGTGACGACTGTACTTTTGTGCCCGTTTCCTCTGGTGGTTTCTTTTGTTAGTGAGGGCTCCTGGCTCGCCTGGCTTGAGTGGCTGCAATCCTTATAAGGACTTTGTATTTGGTCCTCTTGCCTCCTTTTTTGTGTATTGTCTGTAGAAACTTTTCGATGTTTTCATTTTCCTCATTGCGCCATTTTTCACTTTCGATTTTGAGTTTCTGTTGCCTTTCGATTTCTTCCTCTGCGGTCAGCCATGGGATCATCTCTTCGTCTTCTATATAGTACGTGTAGCCGGGTCCGTCCTCACCGTTATAGTGTCTATCTGGGTATTCTACCGGTCTCCTGAGTTTCTTGCGTTTCTTCTTTTACATAAAAGCATCCACGAAAGCATACATACATGCACCCATGAAAGCATAACATACATCCTCCCATAAAAGCATAACATACACCCACCCATGAAAGCATAACATACATACACCTATGAAAACATAAAACACATCTACCCATTAAAACATAAAACACATCTACCCATTAAAACATAACATGTTTGCACCCATGAAACATTTCATACATCCAGCCGTGCAGAGTAATTTGCCACGCGAACGTGGCATACAATCACATGTGTACTGCATTCTGCCACGCGAACGTGGCATACAGTCACATATGTACTGCAGTCTACCACGTGAACATAGCATACATTCACATGTGTACTGCAGTCTTCCACGTGAACATAACATACATTCACATGTGTACTGCAGTCTTCCACGTGAACATAACATACATTCACATGTGTACTGCTGTCACGAATTGGCCGCCTTAACATCCCAGAAATCTGTCAGAAGTCGGGGTGCCCCACCGGCTAGATGAATGTATTATTCACTGGCGAGCAACCCCAGATAGTCAGAAACTGACTAGGGACAAAATCTATATGGCTGAACTACAGATTAAGCCCTTGAATATCCAACGTACAGTTCCTAGTGGCTCGTTACAAAATTGAAATGAACTGTGCTGAATATTCGCCAAGGATCAGGAAAGAGAAGTTTAGCTGAGATAGATGTTTAAGTCTAAATATATGAATATAGACGACTATTCTCAGTACAGGTTTTTCTCCCTGACTGCTCCCTTCCTTGGTGTGTAAGTGAACCCCCACCAATGTACACACACAACACGTATGCACAATTGGAATTAAAAGATAACGACAGAACTATGAGTTACAATACTACAACATTTATTTACTAATCATGATCATAGACATCTGATGGTTCAAGATGAGGATGATGAAATCATATAACATATTGTGATGAGAAACATTACGTAACTTTACTTGTTACTTCATCTATCTGGAACTGTGGTCCAGATCCCCACTCTCCAGTAGACTCAACAAAAGAAAAAGAACAGCTTGCCGGTATTCTGAGATCCTGTCAGTCCTGACACTCCTAGTCAGTAGTCTCTAGTCTTGAGATCTATAACATAGGGCTCCTTGTGAGAGCTGTTCTGAAGTCAAACTTAATCTGACATAAACAGGCTAGGGACCCTTATTTAAGCTGAGTCTAGCAGACAGTGTCTGAGACACTATTATCTCATTGGCATTCCCGTCATAAATTCTTCTTATCTCCTCCTGACAGTGATTGCAATTAAGTCCAAGTCTGTCCAGTCATAAAAATTCTTTTAACCACTAACCCTCACCATAGTGTCACACCTGGATGGTTTTGCGTTGCCAGCCCCAGATCAGTTTCACAGTCTTATCAGTGATTTCACACCTTGCAGAGTCTGCCAGTCCGAGTGGACGGGGCTTGTGTACCGCCCTGGGGCCATTATCTCTCCCTGTGTCAATGTTGTTCACGCCTGGGTGGTTTTATTTCACTCACTGGCCCAGTTCATTGTTGATTCAGTCTGGGTCTACCTGGGCAAGAAGGTGCCAATGCGTCTGTGTGGTGTCATAGCCCGTCTGGGTCAGCAGTTTCCCAAGGTGTATACTAATTATCTAGTTGCCATTTTACTTGCCATCTGCAAGCTTACGTCATGGCTAGAGGCTTTTTGTGAATAATCTTACCTCACGACTAGATAATTTTGGAGTAGTGTGATTAATTCATTCTTTCTCAATTTGGCCTCTCAAATTTGGAGACCGAGAAAAATATTCTGGGATGTTAAGGCGGCCAATTCGTGACAACTGCAGTCTTCCACGTGAACATAACATACATTCACATGTGTACTGCAGTCTTCCACGTGAACATAACATACATTCACATGTGTACTGCAGTCTTCCACGTGAACATAACATACATTCACATGTGTACTGCAGTCTACCACGTGAACATAACATGCATTCACATGTGTACTGCAGTCTTCCACGTGAACATAACATACATTCACATGTGTACTGCAGTCTTCCACGTGAACATAACATACATTCACATGTGTACTGCAGTCTTCCACGTGAACATAACATACATTCACATGTGTACTGCAGTCTTCCACGTGAACATAACATACATTCACATGTGTACTGCAGTCTTCCACGTGAACATAACATACATTCACATGTGTACTGCAGTCTTCCACGTGAACATAACATACATTCACATGTGTACTGCAGTCTTCCACGTGAACATAACATACATTCACATGTGTACTGCAGTCTTCCACGTGAACATAACATACATTCACATGTGTACTACAGTCTTCCACGTGAACATAACATACATTCACATGTGTACTGCAGTCTGCCACTTGAACATATACAACCACCGTTGACTGTAGTCTGCGCGAATAGCATACACTCACTCGTGTACTGTCGCCTGTCAAGTGAGAATAACATACATCTACCCATGCATCGTAGCATACCACGTGAACATAGCAAGCAACCGCCCGCTGACTGTAGTTTGTCAGACGAGCAACATACACTCCCAGGGGCACTGTGGTTACCTCATGAACCTACATACAACCATCCGTTCCCTGAATTTTCCCATCTAAACATACCATACAACTGCCCGTTCAATGTAGTCGGTCAGTGACAATAACATACAACTAACCATACATCGTAGCCTCCATGTGAATCACGCGCAAACCAAATAGAAGCCTGCTGGGTTTGTTAGCCCAGGCATAAATATATGTACACATATACATATTGGCACACCTTCACCGGCACTGCAGCCTACCACATGCACCCTAGCATTTGAGTCTGTGGTACGTTCTCACATACAGAGCCCTGCTCATCTGACGCAGGTGCCTAGGAGGGAGTGAAAGGAGGAGGAGGAGGCGGAGAAAAACCTTTGGATAAGACCTACAACACCCATGTGTACAGCGTGTGCAAACTTGGGTCTGTTTGTTTCCCTACCTCTAGATAGGCAGAAAGAATGACGACACACACACCCCCTTCCCCCCCCCCCCCCCACACACACACACACACTAAACAAAAACACAACCCCCAAATACGTATTTCAAGGATCTTAAATAAGAAGACGAAGAAGAAGAGGGAGAAGAGAAGGAGGGGAGGTCGAGAAGAAGGTGGAGCAGGAGAAGAAGAAGAAGAAGAAGAAGAAGAAGAAGAAGAAGAAGAAGAAGAAGAAGAAGAAGAAGAAGAAGAAGAAGAAGAACGCTTTCAACTACCAAAAACAAAAACATAATATTAAAATATACTCTGTGCAAGACTAAAAGATATTTTAGACATTTTCTGGTTACTAGAAATGATCTATTTAAGGATGAACAGCTACAAACGATCATTTTAGTTAAGGGTGAACAGAACTATTCTCAGTCACTGACAAATCTGAACGTGACACGTGACACACCTGGCGAACCAAGCAACACTGAAGCCTCATATAAACATATTGTTTCAGCGGAAAGCTAACAATTCCGAGTGTGTGGTTACAGTTCTACTACTCTATAAATATATTGTAAAATACGAGAGTTGACAATTCCTCGTGTGTGTGTGTGTATGTGCGCGCGAGTGTGTGTGCATGTGAGTGTGTGTGTGGGTGTGTGCGTGTGTGTATGTGTGTGTGTGGTTACAGTTCTACTCCTCTATAAATATATTTAATATATTTTAAATTAAGAGAGTTGACAATTCCTCGTGTGTGTGTGTGCGCGCGCGCGTGTGTGTGCATGTGTGTGTGCGGGCGTGTGTGTGCGCGCGCGCGTGTGTGAGTATGTGTGTGTGTGGTTACAGTTCTGCTCCTCTATAAATTTGTATCAGCAAGCGAGTAGACAACCCCGTGTGTGTGGTTACCATTCTAGTCCTGTCTATGCTGACGGTGGCATCAGGTTAATGTATGCTGTCTAGACGCCCAGACGTGCGTAACTAGGTACAGACCAGGTCTGGCCAGTTTTTGTGTAGAGATAATTGTGTAGAGACACGCAAACAATTCATAGAACATGTGCTATCCCGATGATTTCCCATCAGTGTTACTTTCTTTTCTTCTGGAGATATTCTTTCTTCGTATTTCACACATTAATACACAACATGCAGGATGGACTTTTGTATCTTCTCTCCACAGACATAATAATGAAATGTGTCTGTATAATAATATCTTATATATTCATAAACGTATTATTATTGTTATTATTATTATTTTTGTTAAATCTAACATTTATTGTAATACTAGCTGACCCGGCCCGGCTTCGCCCAGTCCCTGGTGGGGAGCATCTCATTTAATTCATATAAGTAGTCATATAAGTTCTCGTTCCCGTTACCGACTGTCTGTCTGTCTGTCTGTCTGTCTGTCTGTCTGTCTGTCTGACCCGGCCCGGCATCGCTCAGCTCCTGGTGTTGAGCATCTCATTTAATTCATATAAGTAGTCATATAAGCTCCCGTTCCCGTTCCCGACTATCTATCTGTCTGTCTGTCTATCTGTCTGTCTGTCTGTCTGTCTGTCTGTCTGATCCGGCCCGGCTTCGCCCATCCCCTGATGGGGAGCATCTCATTTAATTCATATAAGTAGTCATATAAGTTCCCGTTCCCGACTGTCTGTCTGTCTGTCTGTCTGTCTGTCTGTCTGTCTGTCTGTCTGTCCCTCCCTCTCTGTCTGTCTGTCTGTCTGTCTGTCTGTCTGCCTGTCTGTCTGCCTGCCTGTCTAATCATTTATTGGTTGCATTTAGAACAACCTTAGATAAACGAAGACCAACTTACAAAAAGCATTAGAAAGAGCACTTGAAAGATCTTTACATCTTCCCCAACAATTAACTTGGGTAAATGGAGCGGCGGCAGCAGCAGCAGCAGAAGAAGAAAAAGGAGGAGTAGGAGCTGGGAGGAGGAAGAGGGAGGTGGAGGAGGGAGGAGGAGGGAGGAGTAGGAGGGAGGAAGAGATAGGCGAAGAGAGGAGGAGGTGGGAAAAGGAGGAGGAGGAGTAGAGAGGAATAGGAGGGAGGAGGAGGGATTAGGAGGAGGAGGGAGGAGGAAGGAGGAGGAGGGAGTGTCATAAGTCGGGATGCCCCACCAGCTAGATGAAAATCTTATTCACTGGCGAGCAACCCTAATAGTCAGAAACTGACTAGGGACAAAATCTATATGGCTGAACTACAGATTAAGCCCATGAATATCCAACGTACAGCTCCAAGTGGCTCGTTACAAAATGAAATGAACTGTGCTGAATATTCGCCAAGGTATAGGAAAGAGAAGGTTAGCTTAAGATAGATGTTTTAAGTCTAAATATATTAGTATAGACGACTATCTCAGTCCAGGTTTTCTCCCTGACTGCTCCTTTCCTTGGTGTGTAAGTGAACCCCCACCAATGTACACAACAACACGTATGCACAATTGGAAAAAATATAATGACAGAACTATGAGTTACAAGACTACAACATTTATTTACTAATCATAGACATTGGATGCTTGTCAATATGAGGATGATAAAATCATATAACATATTGTGATGAGAAACATTACGTAACTTTACTTGTTACTTCATCTATCTGGAACTGTGGTCCAGATCCCCACTCTCCAGTAGACTCAACAAAAGAACAGCTTTCCGGTATTCTAACGTCTGCCAGTCCTGGCTCTACCTAGTCATAACTCGTTCTTGAGATCTATAACATAGGTGCTCCTTGTGAGAGCTTGAAAGAAAGTCAAGAATTTGTTATATCAGTTCTACATCAGCGCAATCCTAATTAAAACATATCATAACACAAACATATACAATGACCAGTCTGGCCAAGTTTATCTTCCAGCTCTACTGTGTTCGACATCCTCCTTCTCCCTACTGTCTTTAGTCTGGGACGGGCTTTTCAATTGTCTCACACGCCTGTAATGATTACATTTCTGCTGCCCCATGTCCATGTCGCTAATACAGAAATTCTGTGTCGTACAGCCGCTCCGTCCAAAGTTAGTTTAGCAGCTCACAGGGTCGGTAAGGGTATTATAACAATGCCTGATCATCCGGCTTGCAAGCCGTGACAAGTAGTTGTGCCAGGTTTCCATGCATTACCGTGGACGCACGCCCACAATACACTGAGAAAGTTTAGCACCATATACCCTATACTACCAATTGTGGGTAATGTCTGTACCATTACACCTCTGCTTCCAACACAATCATTGGCCAATGTGCCAATGCGCAAAAATAGCATAACACTTCATATTGGTAGGTTTGCATATGACAAATCAATATATCAAACATCCAATACACATAAAACATTACTTAAACTAGACATATTATGATACTTTAACATAATAGCATAATGCACTAGTTAGTTTGTAGGTATACGAAATGAGATGTATATACACAAAAAGAATATGTACGAAGCATATTCCTAGCATCGTATATTCATATGAAATTACACATACATACATCCAACATATCCGTAAACATTATATTACTTCAAGATAGACATCTAATGATACTCACATAATAGCATCAGTCATTATTAATGAGTACTAATATTGTATAGCTACAAAATGAGATATACAACAGGTCTAATTGAAGTTACCACACAGACCAGCTATATTTGCTGAGCTGCCCGGTTTAATCACCTGCTGTTGTAAGAATTAAATAAATAGTCAGTTGACTATATTCTGTACAACAAATGCACACACCAAAAACGAGACTAGTCTAGTTTAGAAAGAGATGGCAAGCATCTGCTACGTCACCTCAAGTATATCTAGACAAGACCTGCCTTCCATAAGTTTCTACTTCTCAGAAGAGTAGCACTTACAGCACAATGATATTGAACAAAGAACTCAGAAAGAACACTCAAGTAACCTATGACAATGATAGTTCTTGCAATAACCTAGACTGAAAATCGGTCCATCCATCCAAGAAACTAAGAGACTTACTAAGGGACTAGTTACTAAGAAATAATTCCTAGCAGCCAACATAATATTCATGCATATGACTACAGACATTGAGATAGTTCCTACCTGTTCTGAAGTCAAACTTAATCTAACATACAACAGGCTAGGGACCCTTATTTAAGCTAAGTCAAGCAGACCATATTATCTCCTTGGCATTCCCGTCATAAATTCTTCTTATCTCCTCCTGACAGTAATTGCCCTTATCATTGCAACTGGCCATCACACCTTGCTCCTCTCTGTATGGCCCCAAGTCCTCAGTGTTAATAGTCTTATCAGACCTGGTTCACACCTCCCTGAGTCTGCCAGTCAGAGTGGACGGGGCTTGTTTACAGCCCTGGGGCAATTATCTCTCCCTGGGTCAATGTTGTTCACACCTGGGCGATTTCCTACCTATGCTTATCAGGTGTCATGCCTGGTCGGTTTTAATTACACAGTCCATGGCCCCTTCATTGTTGATTCAGCATGTCTGGGTCAGCAGTTTCCCAAGGTGTATACTAATTATCTAGTTGCCATTTTACTTGCCATCTGCAAGCTTACGTCATGGCTAGAGGCTTTTTGTGAATAATCTTACCTCACGACTAGATAATTTTGGAGTAGTGTGATTAATTCATTCTTTCTCAATTTGGCCTCTCAAATTTGGAGACCGAGAAAAATATTCTGGGATGTTAAGGCGGCCAATTCGTGACAGGGAGCAGGAGGAGGGAGGAAGAGGAGGAGGAGAGGGGGAGTAGGGAGGAAGAGGGAGGAGGAAGGAGAAGGAGGAGGAGGGAGAAGGAGGGAGGAGAAGAACGCAGGAGGAGGAGGGAGGAGGGAGGAGGCGGAGGGAGGAGGAAGAGGGAGAAGGAGGAGGGAGAAGAAGGAGGGGGAGGAGGAGGAGGGAGGATGAGGAGGGAGGAGGAGGAGGAGGGATGTGGAGGGAGGAGGAGAGAGGATGAGGAGGGAGGGGGAGAAGGGAGGAGGAGGGAGGAGGAGAGGGAGGAGGAGGGGGGAGGAGGTAGGAGGAGGGAGGAAGAGGGAGGAGAAGGAGGAGGAGGGATGACTGGGAGGACGTAGGAGGAGGGAGGAGGAGGAGGGAGTAGCAGGAGAGAGGAGGAGAAGGGAGGAGGAAGGAAGAGGAGTGATTAGGAGGAGGGAGGAGGAGGAGGGAGAAGGAGGAGGAGGAAGGAGGAGGAGGAGAAAGAGGGAGGAGGAGGATGGAGGAGGGGGAGGAAGGAGGGGAAGAGGAAGAGGGTAGGAGGAGGATTAGGGGAGAGGAGGAGGAGGAGGATTATAACGCATATGCCTGTAGATAACTGCAGCGAAAAGGTGGGTCTGTCTATCTATCTGACCCGGCGTGGCTTCGCCCAGCTCCTGGCGGGCAGCTTCTCATTAAATTCATACAACAAAAAAAAAGTAACTTAAAAGAATGTCCTTAAACACACCATCCATTATTTTTAATGAAAACTGTTTCTAATCACCGACATGACTGTAGATAACTTCTTAAGCATAAAAAGATGAGTTACAATTATATGCATTATGGATTATTTTTATGAAAACTTTGAAAATGCCTTAAAGATTGTATCATTATTTATTATAACTCATATGCCGGTAAATAACTATAGACAAAGAGTTTATAAATTTTTGAAAACGATGCAACAATATGACTATAAGGTATACAGAAAAGTTATTAAAAGTTATGCCCTTGAAATAACTTTTACAGAGTTAAGTCCCCTTGCTATATAGAAATTACAATGAAAATGAAAAATTAAATAATATTAAGTAAGCAGCCGATTTCACACTAAAAAAATATCACAGTTGGCAGCGCGGGAATGAGAGGAAGATGTGTAGAAAATTACATCTCAATCGGATGGACCGTTCGCGAACGCATAAAGGACATACACACCCACACACACACATCCTTTTTTATATATAAGATGTGGATGGGTAGTTTTGAAGCTCCATTTAACTAACAGTTCAGGCGATTTGGAAACAGGCCGTCTTGCGCTGGTTTTCATAGAATAATATGAGTGCTGGCCGTTCAGAAAGCAATGGCAAACTACTAATCGTAAACTTGTCTAGAAATCACAAACAGCCAAACATTGCTGGGGTTGACTGCCACGTCATGTAAGAGGTGTAGAAGTAACTTAACCATTATCTATACAATCATGACATACTGGCATGTCCATTATGCCACTCTCTCTCTCTCTCTCTCTCTCTCTCTCTCTCTCTCTCTCTCTCTCTCTCACACACACACTCACTCATGCATGCGCGCACACACACACACACAAACACACACTTGGGCATTCAAGTTGATGTTGTGTCAATATGTCATCGTACTATTCATTATTATTTTCATCTTGTTTTAAATCAAGCTAGCCCGATTGTGAAAGGTCTGGTCTAATTCCCGAGTTTAGTCACTATAGTCTGACACATGCCAGCCTGGATTTACTGCGTACGTTCAGGACCGGAAGTGAGCAACATACACGGTAACCTGGCCAGTTCCGCCTGATTTCTTAGAGGAGTCATTGTTGGGAGCCTATGAGGTCAATGGCGGTGGTGCTCCGCCCAGTGGAGAGATTGCCCACACCTGATGATTTACTTCAGTGTCAGCACCTCCGTGGCCAAGACCAGCAAGGCTATATATCACGTAATGAATATGATGTACGTACAACTTAAGCACTGAGGACAAATAAAAATCACGAGTTACACAGACTAAACAAATATGTCATGGGAAAGATTCTACATAATTTTTTGGCATCTCTCTCTCTCTCTCTCTCTCTCTCTCTCTCTCTCTCTCTCTCTCTCTCTCTCTCTCTCTCTCTCTCTCTCTCTCTCTCTCTCTCTCTCTCTCTCTGTGTGTGTGTGTGAGTGTGTGAAAGAGAGACATTTTTGTCCGAGTAGGTTTACTAATGTTGAAATGTTACCTGGACAGTAGCCTATCTGGCCTGCCACTGCTGATGTCCAACCGGCCAGGTAATGTTCAAGTGGGTGCACGCGGGTCCACCCAGTTGCTTACAGAGAAGACTAGACGTTCGATTAATCACGGCAGGATCAGTAAAGACCCAGTTGACCAGCTTTAAGTGTCACCGGGTGTACGGTGCTCGACTCAATATTGTGTAGTCCAATCGGTGTACGGTGTCACCGGGTATATGGTGCTCGACTCAATATTGTGTAGTCCAATCGATGTACGGTGTCACCGGGTATATGGTGCTCGACTCAATATTGTGTAGTCCAATCGGTGTACGGTGGATAATTTGATCAGTACTACGTCGGCCGCCTTTACTTTCTAAGACCAGGCTGGTCAACCTGGGAGCCCAGATCAATATTCAACTTCCGAATCAGCCCGGATGTGGATCTAACCCATGCCCAGCGAGCAGACAGGTAGCGCCGGACCACTACGCTAACGCGGCTTCCCGCCCTTTTCCTGATGGGTGTTGTTTAAATGCCCACCGTCCAGATCATGAAAAGATCCATATCTGCAAGAGTCAGAGGTGGACGTCGTAACACTGGCCAGTCCGCTCCTTTATATGTTCTTTGAATCGAATCTTTGCTTTGAAAAAAAAAAATACAACAAACAAACAAACATAAAACATATACATATTTTCTCAAATCGTTTAGAGAGTGTGTGATACACAAAGGGGGCGGTTTTCGACAATAAATTAAACATAAATGTCCTATATCCGGAAATAAACAAAATAATAAAGGATCTCCTTTCCATTAAAACATAGCACAGCAGTCGCATGGCTCTAGACCAGGGGTCACCAAACTATGGCCCGCGGGCCGGATCCGGCCTGCGACGTCATTTCATCCGGCCCGCCGACGATACTCAAACTTGCTTGATATAACGTATGGAATACGAGATGTTGTGATACAATTTACATGTAAATATTATACTTAGAATAATAGAAGATCTTCACATGTGCGGAGACCTCCTGGCTGCTACGTGTCTAAACTTTACTATTTTCAATTATAAATTGTTGTATCAAGATTGTTTATTGTAATGTTTGCTTATTTAGCGCCATCCCAAGCCCTTCCTCGGCTCGTGGTAGCGCAGCCTACGCTCTGACGTTACCATAATTCTCATGGCAACACACACACACACACACACACACACACACACACACATGCATCTTTCCCTTCCCCAGATGCGTCCGGCTGTCAACATAGGTCCTATGGTCCAGAAATATTTACTTCTTTTTGCCGGTCATCCAGATATGTAACAAGAATAACTTTGTGTGACAGTGATAGGTAAGTGAGCTACAAGTGTGAATAGAGGCAATACAGTAGCAAACATAGCATAAACATGCCATAGAAGCCTCGGGTTGTTACGAAAATATTATCCCCAGCTCAGAATAATTCCCCAGTCAAGGTGTTAATTGAGCTGGTCTCTAGGCCAGTGTTTTCAACCTTTCTGCTGGAGCAGATCCTTACGCAAGCGTTTACGCTGCTCAAGGAACTCAGTGCGATGATCTAAGTGTCTGTCCTACTTTATGTAAACAACCAGATGGATAGAAATATTGCATTTGGGCGATTTCGGTCTGTTTCGGCGGAACCACTAGCTGCCACTCGCGGAACCCGGGTTGAAAAACTCTGCTCTAGGCTGTTTATTCAGGCCGGCAAACATTATGTAAAATATATTATTACCAAAGGTACCTATAGACTTCATATGTACCTTTGGTGAGCCGTAGCTTCACCAGTGACACCTAGTCCTATACTTTTCTTTTGTTTCAATGGGATTTTAATTATGTTTCTAATTCAATGTCTTTTTCATTTTAAGATTCCGTGAACTTCACCCTTCATTATGGCTACTAAGAATAGAAAAGTGGTTGCCGAGTGTCGCGTTTTTAATGAAGAATGGGGAGTAAAATACTTCTTTGTGGAAACAAAGGACCAGAAAACCAGTTGCGTAATATGCAGCGAAAGTGTTGCCGTTTTGAAAGAGTATAATCGTCGGCGTCACTATGAAACAAAACATCTATCAACATACTCAAAGTTTTCTGGAAAGTTACGCTCTGAGAAATATGAGTCCATGAAGCGTGGTTTAGAAACACAAATTAATCTCTTCACGAGAAAGTTTGCTGAAAATGAATCTGTCACTCGTACAAGTTACAAAATAGTGCATAAGATGGCAGAACGAGGAAAACCGTTTTCTGATGACAACTTCATCAAAGAATGTATGATGGAAGCAGCAAATGACTTGTGTCTTGAGAAAGCCGATTTTTTTGGAACTATCAGCCTTTCGACAAGTTCAGTTGTGCGAAGAGCAGAAGAGCTTGGAGAGAACATAGTGCTACAGATAAGCGAATAAACTAGGAACTTGTGGTATTCTCTGGCGCTGGATGAGTCTACTGAATTCTCGAGTTCGTCACAACTTCTCGTATTCATTCGTGATGTCAGTTTTGACTTTCAGATAACGGAAGAGTTGGCATCCGTTTTCAGCATGCATGGAACAACAACTGAAAAAGACATTTTCATGGAAGTGCAAAAAGATTTGCAAGACTATAACTTCATTAGAATCAGCTGCGGGGTGTTACAGCTGATGGAGGGAAAAACATGGCTGCAATGAGGAAGGGTCTGGTGGGGCAGATCAGGACGCAGTTGGAAGATTTACAGGCGCTCTGTTCATACACTGCATCATACATTAGCAAGTCTGTGGGACAGACTTAGATATTTCTTGTGTACTGAAACAAGTCGTTTCTGTCGTGAACTTCATTCGGGAACATGCACCCAGTCACCGTCAGTTCCAGGCTTTTCTTGAAGAAATTGATTATGAATTCTGTGACTTGCCTTATCACACATCAATCAGGTGGCTCAGCTGTGGTAAAGCCCTGTTTCGTTTTTACAAGCTCCGAAAACGAAATATATATTTTCCTCAATGAAAAAGTTAGAACTGATCCATAGCTGTCAGATACTACCTGGCTGTCAAAGTTGTCATTTTATGTGGACATCACATCCAACATGAAAGAACTGAATTTGAAACTTCAGGGAAAGAATAACCTGGTCTTTGATCTCTACAGAATCATCAAAGGATATCGGAGAAAGCTATCAATGTTTGAAGCACAACTGGAAGGAGAAAATTTTTCTCATTTTCACTGTTTCAAAGAGTTTTGGTCTACAATCGCCGAAGATGTCAAACCTCGATTTTCCGGGGGGAAAAACAACAACAGATTATTCGCTACTTGAAGAAGCATTTAAAAAAAAACAGAGATTTTAAGATCTTGACAAAATTGACAGTAACATTCTTCTGTTCCATAATCCGTTTCATTGTAACCATGATGGTGTGCCAGTTGAACTACAGTTGGAGCTCATTGATTTGCAAGCAAATGACTTGTTGAAAGAGAAGCACAGAGAATGAAAGCTTGTTGAATCTTACCGCTGCTTATCTAATGTTGAGTTTCCCAAACTGAAGAAATTTGCCTCTGGTATGGCACCAGTGTTTGGATTAACTTATGTCTGTGAGCAAACATTTCCAAAAATGAAGTATGTGAAGTCAACACATCGACTGATGAACATTTGAAAGCAATTCTCTTGATTGGATGCAGTAATTCCAAACCAAACATTGATGATATCTTGAAAGCCAAATATCAGTTTCACAGATCTCATTATCCGTTTTTGCTACTCAGTTTGTGAGATTCGGATATATGCACACTAGGTCTGACGTCACTATGTTTTTGCTAACGTCGCCTTCTTTGATAACTTTTTGTTTAGTATATAAATTTGTTGGTTGTCTTTGTTGTTTTGTGTGCATTGAACGCCATTTACCCATGATTAACTTAGTTTTTCGTCTTTTTCCCAGCGCTTTCGTTCTGGCTTGCAAGTATTGTTAAACTTAGTTGCATATCCTTTACAGGACGTTTGCAGTCAACAGCAGCATTTATTGCTGTTGTTGATGTCTTGGAAAGTTTACGTTCAGTAGTTTGCCATTGCTTTCTAAACGACCAGCACCCGTGCCATAGCGTAAAAATCCAGAGCAACGCGGTCTGCTGCCAAATCGCGCGCATATATGTTTCAAATGCGGGTATACGGGATTATGAACCGCGCCCATAAGACCTTTGCCACGGAGCCGGCGCAAGTATTGTACAGAATGAGCATGCGGCCCGCGCTCGTCATTTTGTCAATTATCCGGCCCGCCGTGAAAAAAAGTTTGGTGACCTCTGCTCTAGACTCATATTTTCTTGATGACACAGCACCCCATGAGTCACGGATCAGTATCACATCTGTCTCTTGATTCACTTCACAGACCCGATGACAATACAGAGACGACAACTAGAGTCTTGCCCTCAAGCTGAGAACAGGCCATGACCAGTTTAACCAATATCTAAATTGAACAGTTCCACCGCGTGAACCGAACTGTAGATACTGTGTCCAGCATGAGGAATCGGCTGAAGTATGAGTTTCTGTTATATCTGCTTTTGATCATTACTGCTGAGTAGAAATTCTGGTATACATGCCTTCGATCATCGCCGGTGGGCCGAATATCGTAGACTGTGTTCAGATACCCTAAGTGTGATCTCTTTATGAAGCCCTCCGTGGGTAATGGAGGTGATCTTTTACAAGCAAACAAACATTGTATTGAAATGTATGTGCGTGCTTGTTCCTGTGTATGCATGTGTGTGTGTGTGTGTGTGTGTGTGTGTGTGTGTGTGTGTGTGTGTGTATCTTTCCTACTTGCGCGACCTTGCGGGTGTGTACTGGTCATATAGAGAGCAAGTGATGGCCTTATAGCGATCTGCTGGGCGTATAGTCTAGATACCCATGTGTCCCGTGTCTACGCAACTGGTGTAAACAGACTGGCTTGCCATATGATACATAGATACAGATAGATAAGACACGGGATAATTTTCCTACGGCTTTCCATGCTCACGTGAAACATATTCTCATTCTAAGAATGAAGTCCTGGGAAAGAGGAGAGGCTAGCACCGCTAAACATTTATAGCCAGCGATTGCCCGACAGCATAAATCTGACGTTTCAGCTGGGAAACATTTGGGATGTAAAAAAAACTGCAATGACAATTCCACTGTGGATATTTCTTAAGAGTTAAACATATTTTATATAGTATGAAGTAAGGTGACCAGCTTCCTTCCTCGTCGCTTTATCTCCCCCCCCCCCCCCACTTTAAAGCAATACGGGGTACCTGTTTTACAACTGGCAGTGTTGAGTGGTGCCGTGATGTGATCCCTAGCCTGTCGCTGCAGCCGTGAACGTCGATTCTCACGGAAGGTGATATCAAATGTTATCAATACATCAGGCTAGTCGAACTCCGATGTGAAACTAATCGCTGATATTATCTGAGATCCTGCAGGTAAAAGACGAATACACACTCGACATACTCTGTCTCCCAGAGAAGATATTTCCATGATCCTGTTGGCATAAAAGTAAAACATGGAAGGGAACAATCTGCATCCCTCTCCTAAAGAAAGGAAATTGTGCGCCAACTGTCGTACTAAGGCACTAGTAAGTCATGCCAGCAAATTTCTTTTGCCAATATTCATGAAGCGAATTCAGAGGAAATTAGAATGTGAATTACAAAAAACAAAGACATGTTTTTAGACAGGGCAGAGGAAACAGCGACCATATCTTCAGTATGAGAACCATCTTTTAAAATTGCAGAGAATACATGTTAGATCTTCATACTTGTTTATGGACCACAGTAAGGTCTTCGACTGTGTTCAGCGTCAGAAATTGTGGAACATCATTGGAAACGTGGAATTTCCAGCTTACGTCATCCACGCAATTGAAACATTATGTCATAAGCAACAAGCAGTTGTCAGAGTAGCCGGTGAAACATCAAACTGATCTGAGGTGCAAATGGGAGAAAGACAGTGATACGTTCTTCCCCACATCTGGTCAACATCTTTGCAGAAAGTATAATGAGTAAAGTCACAAAATAAACTGAACTGTTACAGTTTTTATCAGTTCATAAATTTGTGGAAATCCAAACAGTGGATGTAACAGATAATCCTGCCTGTAAAAAGACACAGCGAAGGTCAACATCCGTATCTGAACATTAAAAAAAAAAAGAAAACAATTTTCCACAGAGAAAAATACACGTTTATCAAAAATTACACCCAAAAACAACCAACTATAAAGATATTATAAATGTCACAAACTTTGAATACCATGTCTCCATGTTTACCAACAACAACAACAACAACAACAACAACAACAACAACAACAACAACAACAACAACAACAACAACAACAACAACAACAACAACAACAACAACACCATCAACAACAACAACAACAACAACACCATCAACAAAAACATCAACAGCAACAACAATAACAGCTACAACAAAAACAACAATAATAACGACAACAGCAGCAACAACAGCAACAAAAACAACAACAGCAACAACAACATCAACAGCGTCAGCAACAACAACAACAGCAACACCAACAGCAACAACACCATCAACAAAAACATCAACAGCAACAACAATAACAGCTGCAACAAAAACAACAATAATAACGACAACAGCAACAACAACAGCAACAAAAACAACAACAGCAACAACAACAGCATCAGCAACAACAACAACAGCACCAACAACAACAACAGCAGCAGCAACAACAAACAACAACAGCAGCAACAGCAATAACAATAACAACAGCCACAGCAGCAGCAGCAGCAAAACAACAACAGCAACAACAAAATAAACATCACCAACAACAACAACAACAACAGCAACAACAACAACATCATCAACAACAAAAACAACAACAACAACAAACAACAACAACAACAGCAGCAGCAACAAGAACAACAGCAGCAGCTAAAATAACACCAGCAACGCCACCACTAACACCACCAACACCACCAACAACAACAACAGCAAGAACAACAACTGCAGCAGCAGCAACAACAACAACAGCAACAACAAACAACAACATCAACAACAACAGCAGCAACAGCAATAACAATAACAACAGCCACAGCAGCAGCAGCAAAACAACAACAGCAACAACAAAAGAAACATCACCAACAACAACAACAGCAACAACAACAACATCGTGAACAACAGCAACAACAAAAACAACAACAAAAACAAACAACAACAACAACAAAAACAACAGCAGCAGCAGCAACAAGAACAACAGCAGCAGCTAAAATAACAACAGCAACGCCACCACTATTACCACCACCACCAACAACAACAACAACAACAGCAAGAGCAACAACTGCAGCAGCAGCAACAACAACAACAGCAACAACAACAAAAACACCAGCATCAGATGCAACAACATCAGCAACAACAACAACAATAACAACAGCAGCAGCAATAATAACAACAACAGCAGCAACAACAACAGCAGCAGCAACAACAACAACAGCAGCAGCAACAACAGCAGCAGCAGTAACAACAACAACAATAGCAACAACAAGAACAACAGGAGCAACAGCAACAGCAACAGAGACAGTTCATGAGAAGTCACGCACAGACTCAACAGCATTCAAGGCCAATGCTACAGCACCATCGCACACATTCAAGTAAACAGCATTCAAGGCCAATACTACAGCACCATCGCACACATTCAAGTAAACAGCATTCAAGGCCAATGCTACAGCACCATCGCACACATTCAAGTAAACAGCATTCAGGGCCAATGCTACAGCCCATCACACAGATTCAAGTAAACAGTATTCAGGGCCTATGCTACAGCACCATCGCACACATTCAAGTAAACAGTATTCAAGGCCAATGCTACAGCACCATCGCACACATTCAAGTAAACAGCATTCAAGGCCGATGCTACAGCACCATCGCACACATTCAAGTAAACAGTATTCAGGGCCAATGCTACAGCCCATCACACAGATTCAAGTAAACAGTATTCAGGGCCTATGCTACAGCACCATCGCACACATTCAAGTAAACAGTATTCAAGGCCAATGCTACAGCACCATCGCACACATTCAAGTAAACAGTATTCAGGGCCAATGCTACAGCACCATCGCACACATTCAATTAAACAGTATTCAGGGCCAATGCTACAGCACCATCGCACACATTCAAGTAAACAGTATTCAGGGCCAATGCTACAGCACCATCGCACACATTCAATTAAACAGTATTCAGGGCCTATGCTACAGCACCATCGCACACATTCAAGTAAACAGTATTCAGGGCCTATGCTATTGCACCATCGCACACATTCAAGTAAACAGTATTCAGGGCCAATGCTACAGCACCATCGCACACATTCAAGTAAACAGTATTCAGGGCCTATGCTACAGCACCATCGCACACATTCAAGTAAACAGTATTCAGGGCCTATGCTATTGCACCATCGCACACATTCAAGTAAACAGTATTCAAGGCCAATGCTACAGCACCATCGCACACATTGAAGTAAACAGTATTCAGGGCCAATGCTACAGCACCATTGCACACATTCAAGTAAACAGTATTCAAGGCCAATGCTACAGCACCATCGCACACATTCAATTAAACAGTATTCAGGGCCTATGCTACAGCACCATCGCACACATTCAAGTAAACAGTATTCAGGGCCTATGCTATTGCACCATCGCACACATTCAAGTAAACAGTATTCAGGGCCAATGCTACAGCACCATCGCACACATTCAAGTAAACAGTATTCAGGGCCTATGCTACAGCACCATCGCACACATTCAAGTAAACAGTATTCAGGGCCTATGCTATTGCACCATCGCACACATTCAAGTAAACAGTATTCGGGGCCAATGCTACAGCACCATCGCACACATTGAAGTAAACAGTATTCAGGGTCAATGCTACAGCACCATTGCACACATTCAAGTAAACAGTATTCAGGGCCAATGCTACCGCCCATCACACAGATTCAAGTAAACAGTATTCAGGGCCAATGCTACAGCACCATTGCACACATTCAAGTAAACAGTATTCAGGGCCAATGCTACCGCCCATCACACAGATTCAAGTAAACAGTATTCAGGGCCAATGCTACAGCACCATCACACAGATTCAAGTAAACAGAATTCAGGGCCTATGCTACAGCACTATCACACAGATTCAAGTAAACATTTTAAGAACATCATTCCCGTGGCAACACACGGATCTGAGTGATGGACTATTTGGCAGTCACTTCAGAAGACAGTAGGCACTCTTGAAGTTAAGTGTTTCTGAAGTAATCTTCGAATACAGTGGACTAAGAAGAAGAGAAATATTGTCATTCTACAAGATGAGAACATGCAGACAATTTCATGTTACACAGCTCGGTGGTTGAGACAGACGTTGGCCATGTTACACAGCTGGGTGGTTGAGAGAGACGTTGTCCATGTTAAACAACTCGGTAGTTGAGACAGACGTTGGCCATGTTACACAGCTCGGTGGTTGAGACAGACGTTGTCCATGTTACACAACTCGGTAGTTGAGACAGACGTTGGCCATGTTACACAGCTCGGTGGTTGAGACAAACGTTGGCCATGTTACACAGCTCGGTGGTTGAGACAGACGTTGTCCATGTTACACAGCTCGGTGGTTGAGACAAACGTTGGCCATGTTACACAGCACGGTGGTTGAGACAGACGTTGTACATGTTACACAACTCGGTGGTTGAGACAAACGTTGGCCATGTTACACAACTCGGTGGTTGAGACAGACGTTGTCCATGTTACACAGCTCAGTGGTTGAGACAAACGTTGGCCATGTTACACAGCTCGGTGGTTGAGACAGACGTTGTCCATGTTACACAGCTCGGTGGTTGAGACAAACGTTGGCCATGTTACACAGCTCGGTGGTTGAGACACACGTTGGCCATGTTACACAGCTCGGTGGTTGAGACAAACGTTGGCCATGTTACACAGCTCGGTGGTTGAGACAAACGTTGTCCATGTTACACAACTCGGTGGTTGAGAGAGACGTTGTCCATGTTACACAGCTCTGTGGTTGAGACAGACGTTGGCCATGTTACACAGCTCGGTGGTTGAGACAAACGTTGTCCATGTTACTCAGCTCGGTAGTTGAGACAGACGTTGTCCATGTTACACAGCTCGGTGGTTGAGACAGACGTTGTCCATGTTACACAGCTCGGTGGTTGAGACAAACATTGTCCATGTTACACAGCTCCGTGGTTGAGACAGACGTTGTCCATGTTACACAGCTCGGTGGTTGAGACAGACGTTGTCCATGTTAAACATCTCGGTGGTTGAGACAAACATTGTCCATGTTACACAGCTCGGTGGTTGAGATAAACGTTGGCCATGTTACACAGCTCGGTGGTTGAGACAAACATTGTCCATGTTACACAGCTCGGTGGTTGAGACAGACGTTGTCCATGTTACACAGCTCGGTGGTTGAGACAGACTTTGTCCATGTTACACAGCTCGGTGGTTGAGACAGACGTTGGCCATGTTACACAGCTCGGTGGTTGAGACAAACGTTGTCCATGTTACACAGCTCGGTGGTTGAGACAAACGTTGTCCATGTTACACAGCTCGGTGGTTGAGACAGACGTTATCCATGTTATACAGCTCGGTGGTTGAGACAAACGTTGTCCATGTTACACAGCTCGGTGGTTGAGACAGACGTTGTCCATGTTATACAGCTCGGTGGTTGAGAGAGACGTTGTCCATGTTATACAGCTCGGTGGTTGAGAGAGACGTTGTCCATGTTATACAGCTCGGTGGTTGAGAGAGACGTTGTCCATGTTATACAGCTCGGTGGTTGAGACAGACGTTGTCCATGTTATACAGCTCGGTGATTGAGAGAGACGTTGTCCATGCTATACAGCTCGGTGGTTGAGACAGACGTTGTCCATGTTATACAGCTCGGTGGTTGAGACAAACGTTGTCCATGTTACACAGCTCGGTGATTGAGACTGACGTTGTCCATGTTACACAGCTCGGTGGTTGAGACAAACGTTGTCCATGTTACACAGCTCGGTGGTTGAGAAGGGACAGTCAAGCCAGGAAGACGAGACAGGAGGCCATGGGCACGAAGCTGGACACATGACATTGAAGACACCTGAGACATAAATAACGCGAGGCAGAAGAACTGACAACGGATACAGAATTTATTCCGTGACTTGTGATGAGACTGACGTTCTGCACAGGACCTGATGCATGATGATGATGTTCTGATAGCCGTCTAAAAACCTCACTGGTTTATGAACGCGTGCTGATGAGGTTATTGTTTGTCCACTTCACACAATCATCCTGAGACTACGTTGTGCCAGTGCTTAGGTTTGTATGAGTAGTTTGCTAAAATGACCTTGAACTCCAGACAAAATCAATATCCCAGCAAGTGCATCCCTTGATCTGAACGGCAACATTCAATAGAAATGTGTTCTCCTATCTCCTTGTGTTTAATTCTAAAGCATAATGCTGCTAGTTTTGCGTGTTCGCTATTAGATCAAACTGCCATAGCGTACACAGCAGCTAACACATAATGCATACATAATCATATTTCCAGCAACATTATCAGTATTATAATGATTGTGCTCGCTATCGGTGATCTGTGCTAATGATGTGAATCTAGTTATTGCCTACATAATGGTCGGGCATTCTCCTTGACACAGGAAGCTAGCAAGCCGGATCATGTAGGACAGATAGCGCTAGATATGTGGCTGGAATATGTGGCAGAAATTGTGTCAAATTTGTGCTGAGCACATTTGGGAGAAACTATGTCAGATTGTGCTGGGAATATATGAGAGAAATTGTGTCAGATTATGCTGGGAATAAATGAGACAGATTGTATCGATTTGTGTTGGAAAATATGGTAACGATTGTGCCAGATTGTGCTGGGAATATATGGGAAAAATTGTATCAGAATGTGTTGGAAATATATGGAAGAAATGGTGCCAGATTGCGTTGGGAATATATGGCACAGATTGTATCAGATTGTGCTGGGAAAATATGGAAAAGATTGTGTTAGATTGTGCTGGGCACATTTGGGACAACTGTATCAGATTGTGCTGGGAATATATGAGAGAAACTGTATCAGATTGTGCTGTGAATATATGGGAGAAACTGTATCATATTGTGCTGGGAATGTATGGGAGAAACTGTATCACATTGTGCTGGGAAAAATGGGAGAAACTATTATATTGTGCTGGGAATATATGGAAGAAACTGTATCAGATTGTGCTGGGAATATATGGGAGAAACTGTATCTGATTGTGCTGGGAAAATATGGGAGAAACTGTATCAGATTGTGCTGGGAATATATGGGAGAAACTGTGTCAGATATGCTTTAGTCTATCCCTTCAATGGCCTATTTTGGTCAGTCCATTGAGTGGCGAGTCGCGGGATCTATCTATCTAATGGCAAGTTTTGGTCTGTCTATTGAGTGGCGAACTTTAGTATATCCACTGACTGGCGAGTGTTGGTCGCAAATGCTGCTGGGCTGGTCATCTGAGAGAAACACCCGAAAGCCACTTTGAAAATAGGTTACTTATTTCTTTATAGTTCATGAATATAGTACATTAAAAAATCTATTTGAAATGTGGAAATGAAAATTACGGAGGCGGGTTAGCCAAAACAGAGCAACCATTAACTATTACTCAACTTCTGAATATTTCACGAATTAGAAACTATTGTGAAGCAGGAAGCAAACATTAAAATACTCATTCTAAGAGAAGTCGAAGAGAATTTCAATCTGCTGAATACCTGGCCACCATACAGTAATACAACTCACTTAGACATAGAATCAAGATCTGTTTAAGAGCGGGTGGGGGGGGGGGGGGTATAACGCATTAGCGTACTGACAGAAGATGAAGAAGCAACCACATACATTAGCAGCATGACTACAGCCAGTTCCGTCTACAATAAGCCATGGAACACGTGGACATTGTCAATGCCAGGCACATTCGCCAAGTTTAGAATATAGACAATTCTGCGCTGATTATGCTTCTATGCCGGCTGCATGGCGAAGAGGTTACGGACGCAGTTCGTAATCTCGCATAGCCGCGTTCGAAACAGCTGTGGGAGATTTGACAGCAGACCGCCTGGCGTTGGTGTTTTACGAAATGGTATGGGTGCGAGTCGTCCAGAAAGAAAAGGCAAACTACTGAACTTAAACTTGCCAAGAGATTACAACAATAAAAAAAATGCTGGTGTTGACTGCAACTTTCTATAACCTTTTATAAACATGCTTCTATACTTAATGCTTAATTGAAGAATGGACATCACTGCAATTGGCACATTCCCAAACTTGATTCACCCCCTGCAATCGGCACATTCCCAAACTTGATTCACCCCCTCTTCAAAGGGCAGGGAAGGGTTACCATGGTGATTATACCCCCAGCACAATTACAAGTGTATGGTCCTTAAAATGCAGAAAGCTGAAGAGTAAAATCATTAAAAAAAAAAACAATAAGAAAACATTGCTAGTGAATATGGTCATTAGACCGCGTTTTTGTTGAAATGTCTGGCTACACGCTACCTGATCTGACTTCTGTCATTCTCCTTCACTGCGCTGACTATCACTTCCATCATCAGGGTACGCCGCTGGTGTGCCATCTCATCTCCCTTCTGTCATTCTCCTTCACTGCGCTGACTATCACTTTCATCATCAGGGTACGCCGCTGGTGTGCCAGTGTGACAGGACTCCTGGTTTCCAGGCAAGAAACCGCTCAGACTAACCGACTGTATGCATAGGAAACTGACTGGCTACTGAAGCGAAAGAAATGGGCTTCTGACGGGGTTCTGGACATACTGTAGTAGTCATGTATGGGGGTTCATCTTCGCCTGCAGTGTGCCTAATTTAGTGTTTCTCTCTCTCTCTCTCTCTCTCTCTCTCTCTCTCTCTCTCTCTCTCTCTCTCTCTCTCTCTCTCTCTCTCTCTCTCTCTCTCTCTCTCTCTCTGTGACATGATAGGATACCTCTAGAGAGGACGCACATTGAATGTATACAATTGTAAGAATACACGTTGACACCATCCCCATGTGTCCTGCCGACAGGCGTGGGTGGTCACGGTTCCCCAATCTTATACGATCACGGGAATCTTGGACCAGGTCTGTGTTCTGGACCCGATCACAGATTGTGGCCGAGCCATGCGGGCGAGGAAGTCTCTATCTGATTCATTCCTGTCTTTCACCGTGAGAGCACATGAAGCGATATTCCAGGAGGAGACTAGTACCACAAGCGCAATACACCTGTAGGGTGTGTCAACAAGGACCATTGCTTCTACTTCACTTACAAACCTCGGTTATATACAAGTCCCTTTAGTTCACATTTTAAAATCGTCATTATTTCCCTCCTCTCATGGATATTAAAATTGTGGTCGTTTTATTGCACACATGTCATGTCATATCCGACTATATACAACATAGGTGCACACATGTGATATCCGACTATATCGAACACAGGTGCACACGTGTCCTATCCGACTATATCCAACACAGGTGCACACATGTTGTATCCGGCTATACCCAACATAGGTGCACACATGTCCTATCCGACTATATCCAACACAGGTGCACACATGTTGTATCCGGCTATACCCAACATAGGTGCACACATGTCCTATCCGACTATATCCAACATTGGTGCACACATGTTCTATCCGACTATATCCAACACATGTGCACACATGTTCTATCTGTCTGTATCTAACACAGGTTCACACACGTTATATCCGACTATATCCAACATTGCTGCACACATGTCCTATCCGACTATATCCAACATAGGTGCACACATGTCCTATCCGACTATATCCAATATCGCTGCACACATGTCCTATCCGAATATATACAACACAGGTGCACACATGTCATATCCTATCCGACTATATCCAACATAGGTGCATACATGTCCTATCCGATTATATCCAACATAGGTGCATACATGTCCTATCCGATTATGTCCAGCATAGGTGCACACATGTCCTATCCGACTATATCCAACACAGGTGCATAATAGCCTATCCGACTATATCCAACAGAGGTGCACATATGTCCTATCCGGCTATATCCAACACACGTGCACACATGTCCTATTCGACTATATCCAACATAGGTGCACAAATGTCTTATCCGACTATATCCAACACAGGTGCACACATGTCATATCCGACTATATCCAACATAGGTCTATAGGACTTTTGTAACAGTGTAGGTATAATTGGGGTCTATTGGAAAACTCCGATACAGCACGATTGAGCATTGAGACTGAAAGGGGGGGGAGATGCTCAATCGTGACGTATTGGGTTGGTATGGGCAGTTAGAACCCAGCTTGAGTAGCGAATGGAGGTGTACATCGAAGCTTGGTTATATTAAGCAAATAAACGTTTTATCAACAAACAAACGACCGGCCTTCGTCTTATATTACACACTGTTATAAGAGGCGAAATGGAGCCGCTCGACCAGGATGCGAACCTGAGAATGAGAAAGATAAAACTATGCAAAGTCGGAGTTGAATAACGTCGTCGCGGAAAGATTCAAGCGGCACGTGAAAAAACAACTATTGAACCTGGTAACAGCCGCACCAAAAGATGGCCAGCAAGTTATAAGACGAGATAGTAATAATATCTGAATACAAAGGCCAAAAGCTCGACCAGGAGTGGTCCTTTGTAAGTCTTTTTTAAGACTTCAGATAAGAAGTTTGTTGTACCAACCGTTTTGCAGAGGTCACGGTGAAGAAAGTTTGTATGGCCGCCCTTCTGCAGGTTGACTGTTAGCAAGAGCCATCAAAGCCGCTGCCTTACATCATTTTGATTGACCAGGAGTGATCCTGTCCTGAAAGTTTGGGCAAACCAGCAATTTAAGTTCCTCAAAGTTAAAGAGCTAATCAGGAGTTGTCAGGACAGCATGATCGTTGATCGGGCCATAAGTTCTTAAGACACGCCATTATCGTTGGGCCTTGGCTGATCCTGATCCATTTCTGGGCCTTGTTGATCCTACGACCCAAACACCTGATCCATCCTTGGGCCACGTTAATCCTATGACCCATTCCAAACGATGTTGAAGTACCCACCTGAGAATCAAGGAAGGGACCCAACCAGGGGTTGAAGATTTTCCGGCAGCCCATGAGATGTGACCCAACTAGGGGTTGAAGAATTTTCTGGCAGCCCATGAGAAGGACGAAAGTACCTGAGGGAGGAGAAATGGTATCTGAACTCCACCACCTGAACTCTGAGACTGAGTTTCACCTAATGCGGGATCTGGTTGCTTGAACTGAACTGAAGGTAACAGAGTAATTTAGAAATAGAATCCCGTGAGGTTCCGAATTCATTTATTAGAGTGGAGTACAGAACATTATCTACAAGGAACCTTCTTCTGATTGCCACCAGTTTGAGTTTTTTTTCGAGGACAGGGTTCATTATTCCTATGCTCAGACAGGACATCGTTGGTGCTTCTTCTGATTAATGTAACATCTTACAATATTATAACCAACTGAATTGTGCTGGTTGGGATTTGGGAAATTATAATTGTGTGGTTGGTTGCTTGCTTTGTTTTGCTATTTTTTTTCAGCATGGCGGAACAGGACACCTTAGCACAAGTTCTGACAGGCGTAGGAACAGCAGTAGGCCGACTTAATATGGTGGTCAAACAACAGGGGATGGCAACAGAAATTGTGAAATTTAGTGGACAGGCTAAGGACTATAAGAAGTGGGTCACCTCTATAGAAAAATATGCCTATTTGATCTCGGCAACAGATGAAGAGAAAATGAGACTAGCGTATCAGACGGCAACAGAACCGGTCTCACATCATATAAGAAGAAAATTAGAGGCTAGGGTAGATGAGACATGGGAACAATTCAAAGAGGACCTAGCAAGAAAATATGCAGAAATTACGGATCCGCAACATGCATTTTCGGTGTTGAGGCAGGCTAAACAAAATAACGGAGAAACGGTGCAGTTGTTTAGCGATAGGTTGATTAACCTGGCTGAAGAGGCATTCTTAGGACAGAATGTGCGAGGGGAGGAGGTGGAAAGGATGTTGGTAGGGATTTTTGTGGATGGCATCAAATCTGATGGTTTGAAATTTAAGCTGATGAGGGATAACCCTGAGAGGTTATCACAAGCGGTGGATATTGCGGTGCAAGAGGAAAATTTGAGACGAAGGTTTAGATTAAGAACAGGACGAGAAGTGGGAAGTAATAGAGACGACAGAATTGAGGAACCCATGGAGATAGGACAAACAAGATTCGGATGGAATAGGAGAGGCGGTATACAAACCTTACAAGGTAGAAATAGGAGCGATTATGTTGAAAGAAGAAATGTGAGATACCCTACAAGTGAGGCAGTAAGAAACACAAATAACACAAACATTGTCTGTTGGGTTTGTGGTCAACGGGGACATGTTTCTCGTTTTTGTAATAACAGGCGTGTCCAGTCGAATACACAGGGTAGATATGATAATAATAGGGTGACTGGGAATGTTGTTGATGGACACAGGAATTTTACAGGTACAAGAACACAGGTAAATCGGCGCCCTACCTATTAGACAGGACCTATGATAGGAGGGTAAATAATAGGGTCCCAAGTATTAGAGAGTATGTTAATAACAAGTATAATAGATCGAACAGAGAATATTTTCAAATGGATGAAGTCAAGAAATTTATAGAAGAAAAAACAGATTATAGCTCGTGTATATTAGAAATAGGGAAGTATAGAGTTCGTACATTAATAGACTCAGGAGCTCAAGTTAGTGTAGTAAAAGAAAGTTTTTTATACAAAATAGTAAGAAATTGTAGAGTATTTAAGTGTAGTAATAATTTACACTCTGTTACTGGACAGAATTTACAAGTAGTTGGACAAACAATGATCAATTTTAAATTAGGAGGGATCAACATAAGACACCTTTTTCATGTAGTGAGGGGTTTAAATAGAAATATGTTGATAGGAAGAGATTTTTTGATAAAGAATGGGATAAGACTTTTTTATGATTTACATAAGTTAAAATTTAGAGACGTATATATAGATATGGAAGAGGATATGCATATAGCAGCACTAGTTAGGGTCAAAATGACAACGACATTAAAACCACAGTCGGTTAATTTAATACAAGCGAAGCTGAAGAGAAACCCATATTATGTGGAAGGAAACACAGTCAGAATCACTGAGTTACAAGAAGAAATAATTGATGAGCCTGGTTTGGAGGTTCCAGATGGAGTAATGAAGTTGGATAAACACTTAACCTTTCCAGTAATGATTATCAACAACACAGGGAGAGAAATCAAGTTATACAGAGGATGTGTGATAGCAAAGTTAGATCATAACATTAGTGAAATATTGGCAACGAATAGAACAGAAGTGTTGGGAACAAGTTATTTGGAAACTTCTAGTGAAAGGAGAAGTGACAGACGCGGATGCGGAAGAAGAGGGAAAATCAGAATGAATGAATTGATCCATCCATTCGGAGAAAATAAAGTACATATACATTCACTAGACAAAATAACAAGGGAACAAGAATTGCTGTCACAGTTAAAAGCTTCGCCAGAAAATAAGGAAGTGTTAGAACAGTTTATAAAGCAAAATCAAGATGTGTTTGCGGTTAGTGATTTGGAATTGGGTAAGACGCGGACGGTTACGATGGAGATAGACACGGGAGATCATCCACCAATTAGTCTAAAACCATACAGAACTCCATTAAGAAACAGAGAAATAATGGAAAAGGCAATAGAGGAGATGCTGAAAGCAGGAATAATAAAAAGGTCGAAGTCAGAATGGTCATCTCCGGTGGTCATCGTGGCCAAGCCTGATGGTTCGAGTCGTTTCTGTTGTGACTACAGGGCGTTGAACAAAATCACCAAGAATGTAGCATACCCACTGCCGGTAATTGATGACATTTTGGGGCTACTTAATGGCTCTACATATTTCACAACGTTGGACGCAAGGTCAGGGTTTTGGTGTATTCCGATGTCAGAGGACGCGCAACGGAAAAGTGCCTTTTGTACCCACATGGGCTCGTACGAATTCTTACGAATGCCTTTTGGAGTCAAGACAGCGCCCTCACACTATATGCTCTTAATAAATGAAGTTCTAGAGGGTATGCAAAGGTTCGCTCTTGCTTATATTGATGATATATTGGTCTATACCAAAGGAGATGTAGAAGATCATTTGAAACATATTAGACTAGTGTTTGACAGGTTAAGAAAGCATGATGTGAAGTTGAAGCTTAGTAAGTGCCAATTTTTAAAAACAGAAACAAAATATTTAGGGTATATTATAAATAGAGAGGGTATAAAACCAGACCAGAACAAAATAAAGATTATTAAAGAGTTACCTGCACCAACAAACGTTAAGGAAGTACGTGCTTTTATAGGAACGTGTGCGTATTATAGACGGTTTATTCCGGCATTTTCAAGGATAGCTGAACCAATTACAAATTTAACAGCCAAGTACGCCAGGTTTAAGTGGGATGATGAGTGTCAAAAAGCCTTCGACTATTTAAAAAACAGCTTAACATTGGTACCACTATTGACGCATCCAGACTTAAACAAACAGTTAATACTATACACAGATGCTTCAGACAGTGCAGTAGGAGCATGTTTAGTACAACCATATGAAGGAAAAGAATCTGGAATACCAGGGGTAAAAAATGAAAGACCTATCTACTTTTTGTCTCATAAGCTTAGTAAATCACAAAAAAAATGGAGTACTATCGAGAAGGAGGCTTACGCGATTCATTACGCTCTTCAAAAACTTAATTACTATTTACATAACGCAAGTTTTGTTATTAGAACTGACCACATGCCTTTAAAGTCTTTTTTAGAAGCTCCAGTGCAGAACAGGAAAATACAAACATGGGCATTGAATCTTCAGGGGTACGACGCGAAAATTGAATACATACCGGGTAAGATAAACACATGCGCTGATCTTTTGTCTAGAATTCCATATACACAGTCATCAGAGGATACAGAAGTGGAGGCAGCCGAACCAGAGATAGATGACAGGAATTGGCAGGTAAATATTCTGGATTCTGCTATAATAAATGGGGGAGAATTTGATAGCTTACCATCAGATCAAGAGTCTGAACATAGAGAAGAAGATCTACAGTTAGCACAATTCAATATGAAAGAAGAGCAGGATTTGGACCCAAGAATCATACAAATAAAGGAAAAGTTACGAGAAACAGAAGATAACAAATATAAAAGGAATTATTTGCTATTACAAGAGGATGGACAGTTATATTATATGTGTGAAAAGAACGAACAACTAAGGAAATATATTCCAAAGCATTTGGAAAATGAACTTTTAAAAGCATATCACGATGAAAATGGACATCTCGGTAGAGACAAACTAGTGAAAGCACTTACAAGTAAATATTATTGGCCAAACTTATTTAAATCTGCATGCAAATATGTAGATACGTGTGAAAAGTGCAGATTAAGGAACATGAAAACAATAAAGTCTCCATTACAGGACACAGATATTCCTCACTTCCCAATGCAAAAGATTAGTTTAGACATATCAGGTCCACACCCCAGAACATTGTCAGGAAATGTATATTTAATTCATATAGTAGACATCTACAGTCTTTGGCCAGAGGTTTATGCAATTCCAGATAAGAGCGCTGATACTGTCATTAATATTTTTTTACAGGAGTTCGTACCAAGGTTTAGTTGCCCACAAAGTATACTTACAGATAATGGTAGAGAATTTGTAAATAAAAAATTCGAAAAGTTATTAAAAGATTTAAACATAAGACATATAAAGACCTCATTTTATAGACCTTCGTCAAATGCGAAAAACGAGCGTCAACATCAGACGTTATACAACATTGTGGCAAAGATTATTGATGAACATGAAAAAGATTGGGATCTATTTTTGGGACCTGCTCTTAGCGCTATTCGTACAAATCAAAATGAGAGCACGGGTTTTTCGCCATTTTATTTAATACACGGGAGAGAACCAATATTACCTATAGATAATTTATTAAAACCTAGACGGAAATATATGGGTGAAGATTTTCAAGAGGTCATAATACAAGAAATGCATAAAGCACATATGAGATTAAGAAATAATATAATAAAAGCTAGGGAAAGACAGAAAAAGTACAAAAATGTAAATACAAAATTACAGGAGTTTAAAGTAGGTGATAGAGTTTATTACAAAAAGCATAGAAGAAACTCTAAGTTTGATTCTCGTTGGATTCCAGGTTATTACGTTTTGGAAAAACTGGGTAATGTATCGTATGTAATAAAGAACCAGGTCACAGCACACATAGCAAGGGCACATGTTGAACACTTAAGAAGAGATGAAAATGAGATAGAAAATAATAATTATAATAATAATTGTTATTCGGATGCAAAATTTTTGGATGAACAAGTTGTTACAATAACTCCAGATCTTGGAAGAGCTACAGTAACCCCAGATCTTAGAAAAGAACCAGAACAAAATCAGTTGTTAGCAAATCCAAGTTACGAAGAACAAGAACAGACAATTCCGAAAAGAATGGAAGAAGAAGGGACAAATGAAACTCATTATGATAGTATGGAAGAAGACACAGGTGCTCCATTTAAAAATACTAGGCAAGCAACAAAAAGAAGAATGGACAGTCAAAGAGATAAAGAAGTAAAAAGACAGAGAAGAATTAGAGATGATTCAACAAGCGGAGACGATATACCTATACTAGAAAGATCCTTAAGAAAGAGTGATCGACAAATTAGGTGGGATGTTGAACGGAAGAAATTAGCGGCAGCTAAAGAGAGACATACAGACGAAGAAGAAGAAATGGATGAAAAGTCAGAGTCAAGTAGTAGTATGGAAGAGGCTAGTAGGTTGTACGAAGAAGAAGATGTTGATATAGAGTTAGCACTTATTCAGAGAAACTTAGAGTTGTTGAGGAAATGGAAACGTAAGAGGTAGATAAATCGAAAGTACTGTAGATAACAAGAAGAAGTATACGAAACGGTGGAAAAAGTGGTTTTGAGATATTAGTACAGTGGGTGAATGTATTTTTTATTGAGGTTAGAAGTGCCGTGTTTAAAGATAGGGGTTAACAAGTTATAATAATAATAGACAGGATAGATCACAAGTACGTTGATAAGTAGAGGATGGCTACATTGAGTTAATGTTGGATATAGGTTACAGTGCTTACTTAAGAGCTTATTCAGGATACTATGTGCTGTTAAGAGATAATAAATAGATAATTCTGGATTACTGATTTGTTTATCTAGATAGAACAGATATGTTCATAATTGATCTGTAAATAACAGATATATAGATAGGAGGTTTAGTCTTCTCGGTCATATAAATACTGGATATACGTCATTTATGAGAGCCTAATGCTGGTAGTAATTTTAAGAGAGTTAAAATTGTGTTGAAAACGGTGTTTATGAAATCTAAGTTTTATGAGTTATGAGTCATATAAGAAATGTTTTTATGCTTGAGTTACTACTAGAAAATGAGGGATGTTGTTTGGTTGTTTTATTGAGCCTAAGTTGTAATACCTCATTTTGTTTTCTTGATTTGGTCTTGAAATATGATTGTTATTGTTTGAGTAATTGGTTTAGAGTAGGGTGATTGTGTTCATAGCATTTGAGTTGACAAGAACTATTGGTCCGTAAAAGTGTCCAATAGTGATAGGTAGAATAGGATATTTTATTCTGATTTGATAACATGCATGTTATGTCATTTTAAAATGTGTTTTTTTCTTCTAGATTAATTTGGAGGTTGTGTTCATTTTATTTTGATTACATGAATGATTTGGTATATTGAGTTAAATGCTTGTAAAGTTAGTTAAGTAAATTTAAGTTTCAAATGAAGGAGGTTTTGCTAAAGGTTTTTCGTTAAGAAAAGAGTTGATAAAAACAAATTTGTCCAAGGTAAGGGGAAACTATGCATTCATTAACTAGTGGGAAACCATAGTTGGTGAACGTGTATGCACGAATGGATAGACGTATCCAGGGTCTGCACACACGTCACTTTATTTATAAAATAACAGGATGGGTTGTACGGGGGAAAGATATAGGTGCTGTGAAATACCAGCTTTAATTATATTTAAGTTGTTCATAAAATATGAACATGGGCTCATGGTAAAAGGTGAGATAACGGAAGAGGAACGGAATTGTGGTTGGCAATGTCAATGTGAAATATAAAAGGTTCATGAAAACTTATGCCAAATTGTTTTATAACAAACAATAATATATTTCTTAAAGGTGTTTTAAAAAATTATTTTACAAAAAAATTTTTTTATTGGCAAGGGAGGTAAAGGGTGAATGTCTTAAATGTACATTTACAATATGTCCATGTGGTCATGTCGTGTATTCATTCTTCATGTTCTTTATTTGGTGCGCACCACTTCTTTACTTTTTCTAACTACATTGTTTTTGTACGTCCTGGGGTTTGAAAGAATGAGGAATCGTATAAGATCATAATTTTTGACACAGAATTTATGAGAATGAGGAATTGTATAAGATCATAATTTTTGACACAGAATTTATGAGCTGTTCTTATGATATGTATATTTGATACAGATAACCAGAAAGAACCAGAAATGAAGAATTACGTAGTAGATAACTATGAAATGTTGGGGAAATAAAAAAAAGGAAAGAAGAAGTATATGGGGAGGTTATAGACAGATCATAGCACTGGGAGAAGAGTAAAAGATGTATGGGCGAAGGTTAAAAGACAAGTAGGGAATAGAGTATGGGGATTAGAAGTAAAGATTTTTCCTTTAAAAGGAAAATTCTTTAAGTAATATGGGGAGGTGTAACAGTGTAGGTATAATTGGGGTCTATTGGAAAACTCCGATACAGCACGATTGAGCATTGAGACTGAAAGGGGGGGGAGATGCTCAATCGTGACGTATTGGGTTGGTATGGGCAGTTAGAACCCAGCTTGAGTAGCGAATGGAGGTGTACATCGAAGCTTGGTTATATTAAGCAAATAAACGTTTTATCAACAAACAAACGACCGGCCTTCGTCTTATATTACACACTGTTATACTTTATCTAACACAGGTGCACACATGTCCTATCCGACTATATCTAACACTGGTGTACACATGTTATATCCGACTATATCCAAAACAGGTCTATAGGACTGTATCTAACACAGGTGCACACATGTCCTATCCGACTATATCTAACACATGTGCACACAAATCATCAACTATTGGCTTTTGTTGTGTTGATGAAAGCCAGGAGGCCAAGGCTCGGTGGCCTATTAATTCGACACATGTCTTCCTGGGATCTCGGTTTTAAGGGTACTAACAATACTGCACTTTTCCCAAGGAAGGTCAGCGTCCTGTGTTGTTGCCTCACTAATTAGTGAATGTGCATATCGGTGTGTAGAATGTTGCAGTTAATTAGATTCCGATCTGTCAATGTGTGTCAGGAGTAAAATGTAGACATGTCCGAGCTATAATCTGTTTGTGGAATCACAATTTACGCAACACGTTGCAGCAATGATGTGTTAGTTCATTAACTTCAGTAACAATTAGTAAATTGTATTGACGAAGTGAATAGAGCTTTATGAATGTGGTTATATAGACGAATAGGAGGGATGTAGCTAATGATGTGGTTATATAGACAAATAGGAGGGATGTAGCTAATGATGTGGTTATATAGACAAATATTAGGGATGTCGCTAATGATGTGGTTATATAGACAAATATTAGGGATGTCGCTAATGATGTGTTTATATAGACGAATAGGAGGGATGTAGCTAATGATGTGGTTATATAGACAAATATTAGGGATGTAGCTAATGATGTGGTTATATAGACAAATAGGAGGGATGTAGCTAATGATGTGGTTATATAGACGAATATTAGGGATGTCGCTAATGATGTGGTTATATAGACGAATAGGAGGGATGTAGCTAATGATGTGGTTATATAGACAAATATTAGGGATGTAGCTAATGATGTGGTTATATAGACAAATATTAGGGATGTCGCTAATGATGTGGTTATATAGACAAATAGGAGGGATGTAGCTAATGATGTAGCCGGCTCCATGGCCGAGGGGTTAGCAGCTTTCTCCGCTAACCCCGAATACTCTCGTCACGTGATGCGACGAGAATTAGCAGTGGTTCGAATTGCAAAAGTGACTTACGAGAGTATGGAGCCGGTCGCTCAGAAAGTCGTGGCGTGCTGATGAGCGTAATCTAGCCTAGGAATCAACATACAGCTGAAAGATGCTGGTGTTGACCGCAATATCCTGAAACAGGATGGAAACGCGGAGGAAAAAAAAAAAAAAAAAAAAAAATTAGGGATGTAGCTAATGATGTGGTTATATAGACAAATATTAGGGATGTAGCTAATGATGTGGTTATGTAGACAAATAGGAGGGATGTAGCTAATGATGTGGTTAGTAGACAAATAGGAGGGATGTAGCTAATGATGTGGTTATTTAGACAAATATTAGGGATGTAGCTAATGATGTGGTTATGTAGACAAATATTAGGGATGTAGCTAATGATGTGGTTATGTAGACAAATAGGAGGGATGTAGCTAATGATGTGGTTATATAGACGAATAGGAGGGATGCAGCTAATGATGTGGTTATATAGACAAATATTAGGGATGTAGCTAATGATGTGGTTATATAGACAAATAGGAGGGATGTAGCTAATGATGTGGTTATATAGACAAATAGGAGGGATGTAGCTAATGATGTGGTTATATAGACGAATAGGAGGGATGTAATTAGGGATGTGGTTATTTAAACAAAAAGGGGGAATGTAGTGACAGGAGACAAAGAAAATATGGTCGAATCCCAGAGAAACAACAGTTGAACATACACATTATGCACCACTGAGCCAAATAAAGCCAGACAATAAAGTTTATACAAGAGAAAACATTGCAGAGAGTAAAGTTTATACAAGAGACAACATTGCAGACAGTAAAGTTTATACAAGAGACAACATTGCAGACAGTAAAGTTTATACAAGAGACAACATTGCAGACAGTAACGTTTATACAAGAGACATTGCAGGCAGTAAAATTTATACAAGAGACATTGCAGACAGTAAAGTTTATACAAGAGACAACATTTCAGACAGTAAAGTTTATACAAGAGACATTGCAGAGAGTAAAGTTTATACAAGAGACATTGCAGACTGTAAAGTTTATACAAGAGACATTGCAGACAGTAAAGTTTATACAAGAGACATTGCAGACAGTAAAGTTTATACAAGAGACATTGCAGACAGTAAAGTTTATAAAAGAGACATTGCAGACAGTAAAGTTTATACAAGAGACATTGCAGACAGTAAAGTTTATACAAGAGACATTGCAGACAGTAAAGTTTATAAAAGAGACATTGCAGACAGTAAAGTTTATACAAGAGACATTGCAGACAGTAAAGTTTATACAAGAGACATTGCAGACAGTAAAGTTTATACAAGAGACATTGCAGACAGTATTGTTTATACAAGAGACATTGCAGGCAGTAACGTTTATACAAGAGACATTGCAGACAGTAAAGTTTATAAAAGAAACATTGCAGGCAGTAACGTTTATACAAGAGACAATTCAGGCAGTAAAGTTTATACAAGAGAAATTGCAGGCAGTAAAGTTTATACAAGATACAACATTGTAGGCAGTAACGTTTATACAAGAGACATTGCAGACAGTACAGTTTATACAAGAGACATGGCAGGCAGTAAATTTTATACAAGAGACATGGCAGACAGTAACGTTTATACAATAGACATTGCAGACAGTAAAGTTTATACAAGAGACATTGCAGACAGTAAAGTTTATACAAGAGACATTGAAGACAGTGAAGTTTATACAAGAGACATTGCAGACAGTAAAGTTTATACAAGAGACATTGCAGACAGTAAAGTTTATACAAGAGACATTGCAGACAGTAAAGTTTATACAAGAGACATATCAGACAGTAAAGTTTATACAAGAGACATTGCAGACAGTAAAGTTTATACAAGAGACATTGCAGACAGTAAAATGTATAAAAGAGACACTGAAGGCAGTAACATTTATACAAGAGACATTGCAGGCAGTAAAGTTTATACAAGAGACATCGCAGGCAGTAAAGTTTATACAAGAGACATTGCAAACAGTAAAGTTTATACAAGAGACATTGCAGACAGTAAAGTTTAAAAGAGACATTGCAGACAGTAAAGTTTATACAAGAGACATTGCAGACAGTAAAGTTTATACAAGAGACATTGCAGACAGTAAAGTTTATACAAAAGACATTGCAGACAGTAAAGTTTTTACAAGAGACATTGCAGGCAATAAAGTTTATACAAGAGACATAGCAGACAGTAACGTTTTTACAATAGACATTGCAGACAGTAAAGTTTATACATGAGACATTGCAGACAGTAAAGTTTATACAAAAGACATTGTAGACAGTAAAGTTTATACAAGAGACATTGCAGACAGTTAAGTTTATACAAGAGAAAACATTGCAGTCAGTAACGTTTATACAAGAGACAACATTGCAGACAGTAACGTTTATACAAGAGACATTGCAGACAGTAAAGTTTGTACAAGAGACATTGCAGACAATAAAGTTTATACAAGAGACAACATTGCAGACAGTAAAGTTTATACAAGAGACAACATTGCAGACAGTAAAGTTTATACAACAGACATTGCAGACAGTGGAGTTTATACAAGAGACATTGCAGACAGTAAAGTTTATACAACAGACATTGCAGACAGTGGAGTTTATACAAGAGACAACATTGTAGATAGTAAAGTTTATACAAGAGACAACATTGCAGACAGTAAAGTTTATACAAGAGACAACATTGCAAACAGTAGAGTTTATACAAGAGACATTGCAGACAGTAAAGTTTATACAAGAGACAACATTGCAGACTGTAAAGTTTATACAAGAGACAACATTGCAGACAGTAAGGTTTATACAAGAGACAACATTGCAGACAGTAAAGATTATACAAGAGACATTGCAGGCAGCAAAGTTTATACAAGATACAACATTGCAGACAGTAAAGTTTATACAATTGACATTGCAGGCAGTAAAGTTTATACAAGAGACATTGCAGGCAGTAACGCTTATACAAGAGACAACGTTGCAGACAGTAAAGTTTTTGCAAGAGACATTGCAGAGAGTAAAGTTTATACAAGAGACATTCAGACAGTAAAGTTTATACAAGAGACATTGCAGACTGTAAAGTTTATACAAGAGACATTGCACACAGTAACGTTTATACATGAGACATTGCAGACAGTAAAGTTTATACAAGAGACATTGCAGACAGTAACGTTTATACAAGAGACATATCAGACAGTAAAGTTTATAAAAGAGACATTGCAGACAGTAATGTTTATACAAGAGACATTGCAGACAGTAAAGTTTATACAAGAGACATTGCAGACAGTAAAGTTTATACAAGAGACATTGCAGGCAGTAACGTTTATACAAGAGACATTGCAGAAAGTAAAGTGTGTACAAGAGACATTGCAGGCAGTAAAGTTTATTCAAGAGACATTGCAGACAGTAAAGTTTATACAAGAGTCATTGCAGACAGTAAAGTGTATACAAGAGACATTGCAGACAGTAACGTTTATACAAGAGACATTGGAGAAAGTAAAGTTTATAAAAGAGACATTGCAGACAGTAACATTTATGCAAGAGACAATTCAGGCAGTAAAGTTTATGCAAGAGACATTGCAGGCTGTAAAGTTTATACAAGAGAAATTGCAGGCAGTAAAGTTTATACAAGAGACATTGCAGACAGTAAAGTGTATACAAGAGACATTGCAGACAGTAAAGATTATACAAGAGACATTGCAGACAGTAAAGTTTATACAAGAGACATTGCAGACAGTAACATTTATACAAGAGAAAACATTGCAGACAGTAACGTTTATACAAGAGACAACATTGCAGACAGTAACGTTTATACAAGAGACAACATTGCAGACAGTAACGTTTATACAAGAAACATTGCAAACAGTAAAGTTTGTACAAGAGACATTGCAGACAGTAAAGTTTATACAAGAGACAACATTGCAGACAGTAAAGTTTATACAAGAGACAACAATGGAGACAGTAAAGTTTATACAAGAGACATTGCAGACAGTAAAGTTTATACAAGAGACATTGCAGACAGTAAAATTTTTACAAGAAAAAACATTGCAGACAGTAACGTTTATACAAGATACAACATTGCAGACAGTAAAGTTTATACAAGAGACATTGCAGACAGTAACGTGTATACAAGAGACAACATTGTAGTCAATAAAGTTTATACAAGAGACATTGCAGGCAGTAAAGTTTATACAAGAGACATTGCAGACTGTAAAGTTTATACAAGAGACTACATTGCAGACAGTAACGTTTATTCAAGAGACAACATTGCAAACAGTAAAGTTTATACAAGAGACAACATTGTAGACAGTAAAATTTATACAAGAGACACATTGTAGATAGTAAAATTTATACAAGAGACAACATTGTAGACAGTAACGTTTATACAAGAGACATTGCAGACTGCAAAATTTATACACGAGATACCATTGCAGACAGTGGAGTTTTAAAAGAGACAAAATTGCAGACAGTAAAGTTTATACAAGAGACATTGCAGACAGTAACGTTTATACAAGAGACAACATTGTAGACAGTAAAGTTTATACAAGAGACAACATTGCAAACAGTAGAGTTTATACAAGAGACATTGCAGACAGTAAAGTTTATACAAGAGACAACATTGCAGACTGTAAAGTTTATACATGAGACATTGCAGACAGTAAAGTTTATACAAGAGACATTGCAGACAGTAACGTGTATACAAGAGACAACATTGTAGACAATAAAGTTTATACAAGAGACATTGCAGACAGTAAAGTTTATACAAGAGACATTGCAGACTGTAAAGTTTATACAAGAGACTACATTGCAGACAGTAACGTTTATTCAAGAGACAACATTGCAGACAGTAAAGTTTATACAAGAGACAACATTGTAGACAGTAAAATTTATACAAGAGACACATTGTAGATAGTAAAATTTATACAAGAGACATTGCAGACTGCAAATTTTATACACGAGATACCATTGCAGACAGTGGAGTTTTAAAAGAGACAAAATTTCAGACAGTAAAGTTTATACAAGAGACATTGCAGACAGTAAAGTTTATACAAGAGACATTGCAGGCTGCAGAATTTATACACGAGATACCATTGCAGACAGTGGAGTTTTAAAAGAGACAAAATTGCAGACAGTAAAGTTTATACAAGAGACATTGCAGACAGTAAAGTTTATACAAGAGACATTGCAGACAGCAACGTTTATACAGGAGACATTGCAGACTGCAAAATTTATACACGAGATACCATTGCAGACAGTGGAGTTTTAAAAGAGACAACATTGCAGACAGTAAAGTTTATACAAGAGACAACATTGTAGACAGTAAAATTTATACAAGAGACACACTGTAGATAGTAAAATTTATACAAGAGACAACATTGTAGACAGTAACGTTTATACAAGAGACAACATTGTAGACAGTAACGTTTAGACAAGAGACATTGCAGACTGCAAAATTTATACACAAGATACCATTGCAGACAGTGGAGTTTTAAAAGAGACAAAATTGCAGACAGTAAAGTTTATACAAGAGACATTGCAGACAGTAAAGTTTATACAAGAGACATTGCAGACAGCAACGTTTATACAGGAGACATTGCAGACTGCAAAATTTATACACGAGATACCATTGCAGACAGTGGAGTTTTAAAAGAGACAACATTGCAGACAGTAAAGTTTATACAAGAGACAACATTGAGACAATACAGTTTATATTATAGAGACAACATTGCAGACAGATAGTTTCAGACGTACGGGGAAAAAAATTAGAAGAGGAATGAGATAAAGTTTTTATATTTTTGTTCCCATATCCTTTACAGGACATCACTGTCAACATCAGCATATTTCAGCTGTATGTTGATTTCTTGTCACGATTACGCTCAGTAGTTTGCCATTGCTTTCGGAGCGACCGGCTCACATACCCCGTAAGTTACCGACGCGGAGAGAATCGCTACCGATTCTCGCGAACGTCACGTTACTCACGAGATTATACGGGATTACTGAGAAAGTCGTGTAACACCTAGACCAGGGAGACCGGCGAGATAAAGGTGAGACATTAAAATACTTTGGCCGTGGACAGATCAACAGTTTCTTATTGCATGGTCTGCTGGAGGAAGAATGGCGGCAACATGTGTAGCAGGGAGACAACCTTACGTGGGGGTAAATATAGTATGTCCAGAAATGAATGCCGTCATTCACGATCAATTATTTTGAAAACTGTCTGTTGCATCGCAATGAAATTTTTCCTGCCGTCTTATATTTACCCCCACCCAAGGAATATGTCTTTGATAGGTTTAAAACAACTTAAATCATGAAAAGCGGCGACATTTCTTTGATGTTTTGATGAAAAACTAGGGATTTCTCGCTAACAAACTTGTTTTACAGTAATGCCAATGCCCCCGCCACAAACACAAGGCGTATCCAGATTCGTATAGAAGTGGGTGCATTGTCTGCTCTGCTGAGACGGAACATGATTACATGTTTTGCACGACAAATATAGCTGTGAATGTCTCTGTAATGGGCTTCCTTCTTACCGGTCAAGATGTTGCTCCTCTTTTCATTGAAGTTTATAGAATGATTCGTATGTTCGTGTGTTATCCCCTCATTTGACAACGTGTTTCTTCTCACGTTTCTTGTTATGCCACAATATGTCAGTTCCCCCCGCAAAATTACTCTTCGGTTGGTATTTGATGCGTCTAGAGCTTTTTGTTTTTTCAATGTCAGTTGTTTGTCAAAATTGAGGGGTCACGGAATTGAAAATTCATCACTGTGGAATACAAACTGTTGCCATTAACAAGTTGTATTGTTTATGCCGATGCTGTAATGTTTAGGGCCTGCAATTCTTCTGAATATTTGTAGCAAAATATCCCAGTTGGTGTGCACGTGGATTAAGGTCAGTGATCTGCTCAGACCTTAATCTGTGTTGAACGATTCCAGTAGGTTGATGACTGCTGTCGGTTGCATAAAATTCAATCCATCCTTTCTCCAATAGTCCTCTTCCTCTTTCAACACATGATCCTCACATTTTCCCAGTAACTTTCATCAATATTTAATAGCGCGGACTGGATTAGTATCTTGACGTCAGACAATTTGAATATAGTATTGTCAGCTGCCACCTGTCCTTAAATTTTAGCCCTTACAAGTTCTATAGGGTTAAAATGAGATTGGTACGGTGGAAGTCTCAAGCACCCATGACGATGCTCTTCTATCAACTTGTCGATTTGATATTTCTTGCTTTTTGGAGTCTGTTTTACAAGGGAAAACAATTCTAGCTTGAAATACGTTTCTGGAAATGGTATGTTTTCCATTCGGAGCCATATCTTTATTGCTCCCTTTGTGCTCGATGCTGTAAGTATTTTGTCTTCTTGGGCAACAACATTTATATCATGCATTGTCGATAATTGGACACGACGGTCTATCTAGGGATGGAAGCACAGTATTCTCGAGCCAATCTCTAAATACAATACCATTCATCTTATTATGATAATCCCTATTGTCTGCATGCTTTGATACGAACACGAGCCCAGCATTCTGTTGTAAGCCATTATGCGTATTACCAGCATGGGCCATGACCAAAAGCTGTCCTATACTACTGGGCACACATCGCTTTATCTGTCCATCCACTGATTGTCATTCCTTATCACTTGTGTGGTGTGCGTTGATCCACATTTCATCCAAACACACTATGCCATAATTTTCTTTGCGCATTTCCCTTATTTCACGTAGGTATCTGCTTCTCATGGCTCCTAAATGCGGTCGCTCGCAAAGAATATTTCTACCACCCTTGTACTTTCTAAAAGTGGAGATAATGTCCTTATAATTTTCCACAAAGTTGTTTTGGATAGCTCTATGTTATTGTTCTTTCTCAACCAAACCCTAAGTTTTCTTACAGTCACTGTTTCTTTGGCATCCATCATTTTTATAATGCTGGATAATCCTGGATATAAAATCCAAAATTTTTATAATTTTAGGAGTCTCCGTGGCGAAGTGGTCAAGCCTTTTGAATCGGGCTCTAAAGGTTGTGGGTTCTATTCCGGGCCGCATCCTTCGGTTCACGAGTTAAATTTTTCGGAGACTTCTGTGGGTCGTCGCTAGAGCTGTGGAGTTCGTGCTTTGTGCGATGCTTTCCGCGCTGCGGAAAGAGACCGAGCCATATGGGATAGAACCCGGTGCAATGAAGTCGACCATGTCGACTTTTAAGCGACTTTTTAAAGCATTTTTATAATAGCTCGCCTTATGACATCTTTGTCAAAGCTGTCTACAGTAACCTCTCTACCTACCGTTTGGTTATTGCGTGGTGGTTTAATTCCAGATTCGTGCACCCATAGACGAAATGACCGTTTACTCAAACCCAATGCATGCACTGTTCTTTTTGTCGGAATTTGTAATAGTATAAAACAGTTTCCTGCGATCAGCTTCTTGACAAAAATATGTGTACAACTTCATAGCGATGCTTTGAAGTTTATACACAATTTCGCATTCAGTCCCATTGAAAAATATTCACACATTTCAATGTTAGCAATAAGTGGTAAGATTTTTAAAAAAAAACATATTAATCAGGTTTCATGAAATAACCCACATTTTGAGACACCTCTGAACAGTCCCAGTTTAAACAACGCGGGGTTCTTGGCATAAGCCCAATCCCGTGAAACACGTAAAATATTCAACATTGAACGCTGATTGTCTGGCTACGCTGTAATACATTTAAAATTATGAACTTCATCTCGGACCCGTAAATTATATACCGCATATAAACAAACTTTGAAATCTGCTGTAAAATCTCCAGAACAAATTTTTTTTTGTTGGGTGGACACAATGATAAGGTTATATACTAAATCTCATCATTTTCCTTCAGTTGGTTACTGAGATATGGAATTTTATATTGAGGCAGACAAAAGTAAACGCACTATAGCTCCAAGAGAGGTACTGGTCGAAACCTGTAGCAGTGTACCGTCAAGAGGAAGGACAAACGGCAATGTGCACTCACTGCAGCCGACCTTCAAAGCGGAGATGGCGCTTGATGATAAAGATTGAAGCGATTGGGACCATACAAAGGCTATTGCTTATTAATTATGCATACGACCCTTTAAGGCCAGATTTTCACCAGCCAGTGCCGGTTCTCTTCTAGTCTGTGAGAGGGTAGGTATATTAGGTGTGGCTTTGTGATTTAATAATTGCACACTGATCAGCCGAAACTGGGAGGGCGGAACTGGTGGCCTGTTCACCGTAGGGCGGCTGTTTTACCTCTCTACCAAGTATCTGTATGATTAATCAGAAGCCCGTTGTAATGACTCTCATTAGGAATCGCCCATGACTCATCATGTCCACCAAACTCAGTGAAGCGATTAAATAATTAAATTATACGCCTCAACAGCCGTATTCCCATCCTAATCCTCCTCCTCCTCCTTCTTCACAGCTGTCTGTCTGTCTGTCTGTCTGTCTGTCTGTCTGTCTGTCTGTCTGTCTGTCTGTCTGTCTGTCTGTCTGTTTATGAGAATAGAATATGTCTGTTGTTTCTTACAAGATTTTGTGGCTATCTTAAGCTCTTTCGAAACATTTTAATTACTCATTTGCTGGTCTGATAGTTTCTGAAATCCTCTGTAAAGTAAATTTATGTGATTTTGCTTATGTTGTCCAGGATTCAGTTGTATGTTACATTTGTTGTTATATATCACGCAAGAAATTATTTTGTAATTTACAATTGCGGGAAAAACAATGACAGTAAATTGTTTCAATACGGTCATTTGTATTTTTTAATTAGTCAAGATTCAGACGAATTGACACACAGATATAACATATCGTATTCGACGTCTGGTCCCGTCGCTTGCCAAAGTGAGGAAAAGATGACCGCCTATTCCTCCTTGCTGCCAGGCCTACAAAATGAGGAGAAAATGACCGCCTATTCCTCCTTGCTGTCAGGCCTACAAAATGAGGGAAAGATGACCGCCTATTCCTCCTTGCTGTCTGGATTACAAAATGTGTTTTCACTGTCACGTCACAAACTAATAGCAGGAAATTTCTTCGGGACCATTTATTTATGATGTAAAATATGATAACAATTGGATCGATTTGTGGGAAAAGAAATATAGGAAGACAACAAATACAGACTCTGGACGGCCTTTGGTCACGGCATAAAAGAATATCGACACAGGAGTTGATGCATTCTCTTGTGATGGTGATGGTAGTCACGTGAACATCACATTTAGTCTCGCTGCATGTTAAATATCAGAATTTTGGTCATTACCAGCGACGATAGAGAGTAGTGTACTGTAAGCCAGTTGACCATTAGCTGACCATCAGCAACCAGACTATTGGAAAATCCATCTGCACGTCAGCACGCCAGGAATCACGTGAGACTTCTATAAATCTTCCATACCACAGTCCAGTTGCCAGGATGGATGCGTTCGCGTAAGGGCGTACATTGATCTAGTCTCCAGGGACACGAACAAGCCTGGCGGCAACGTGGCTTGCCTATTCTGCCAGGTTAGCATCCCATGATTGATCTAGTCTGTCGTTTCTTCGCTTGCCTGTGACTATTCTATGGTGGATTTTATTCCACGAGGAAACATGGCGAGCTAAATGGGGTAATTCATGCTAGTTCTGCATTTCCTCTCTGGCAAGAATAGTTTCTGGTAGTCTGCTAATGTATTCATTTGGTGTATAACTATTGAGTGAAGAAGAATAGATCATCACCTACTCTGTTTAATTTTAAAATACAGACATACAGAGTCACGTCCCATCGAGATATTTGACGTTTCACATAGATCCGAGTTACCAACCAAATGGTGCTCTGAGTATTAATAGTTAACGACCAAGAAGGGGCCCATCAAGTAGATGCAGGGAACATTCATATAAAGAACAGCCACAACAACCATATACAGAAGGCACCGAGTGTTTATGGATCAGGCTAGAACTTGTGGTATGGAACAACATACATCCACCTGTTGTCTCTTTTTGTGTGTTAATGACGTCACCAGGGTTGCAAGGGCAAGAAGATCCGCTTCATGGCACCGGGTTTTACCCCATATGGCTCAATTTCTTTCCGTAGAGCGGCCAGAAGAAAGCGTAGCTCCAGCGACGACCCTCACGAGTCACCGAGAAAATTGCACTCGTGAATCTATCTATCTATCTATCTATCTATCTATCTATCTATCTATCTATCTATCTATCTATCTATCTATCTATCTATCTATCTATCTATCTATCTATCTATCTATCTATCTATCTATCTATCTATCTATCTGTCTGTCTGTCTGTCTGTCTGTCTGTCTGTCTGTCTGTCTGTCTGCCTGCCTGCCTGCCTGCCTGCCTGCCTGCCTGCCTGCCTGCCTGTCTGTCTACAGCTCTGCTCAACAAACTTCAAGAAGCACGCATCTCTGTCTCTTGGCCTGTTGAATTGTTGCCGTCTGTGGTCTACGACCAGCATTCACGTTGAGTGCCCACAACCTGGCTGCCGCAGCCCCATCAGTAGATCTGATGGCGGGAAACTAGTGCATTCTTATCATGTGAGGGCAGACACAGCCTGCTACAGCTGCACAGTTATTAGTGCAGCACTCATGGATCACTACACAGCTGCCTCTGATCATAGTCATCATGTAGGCACTAGTTTCCGGCTGGTGGCGCCCTACTTGAACTGTCGGTGCCTAGATAGTATCGTGACCCACTCTCTTGTGAAATCAGCTTTGGAAGCTTACCATCGAATCTCCTTATCTTTGGCTACCATTGCTATATTGTTTCACAACATTGTTTCACATATTTGTGTGCGCGTGTGTGGTGTGAGTGTGTGTGAGTGTATCAAGTGCTATTTTCACATTAAGGTATAATGTTATTGTCCTGCCACTGCAGTGCACTCATACAAACATCTTGCAATCTATATCCTGATGATGTCCACCCACGCATACCCCCCCCCCCCCACAAACATCTATCAATCTATCTCCTGATGAGTCCACCCACATTTACCATCTTCCTCTTTCACGAGTCCTACCCACACATACCCCCCCCCACAAACATATAGCAATCTATCTCCTGATTATGTCCACCCACACATACTCCCCCCCCCCCTCTGTGAATCAGGGGATAGTGAAATGCGCAGTTTCATAATTCCCGAGATACCAAGTCGAAGGTTGGAAAAAGGTGCGGGCGATTTTGAAGTAGATAGCTTTGCGTTGATTTCGATGTTTAGAGACGCCGGCCGTTCAATTATTAATGGCAAACTATTGAACTAAACGTGTCAAGTAAATCACAAACAGCCAGTAAATAATGGGGTTGATTGCGACGTCGTGTAATATACATCATAACCGTCTTCCTCTCTTTCATCTTGTTTTTATCATCCATCTGATCTATCCTTCTACTTTACTTTCTCGCACTACTAGTTCTATGTACATGAAGTTCTCATCATATTCTCGCTATACAGATCAAAGATGTCTGTTGAGAGAACATAGACAACATCTTGACACCTAATGTTATTTCAGCAGTGGAATCTCCTTGACCCTTGACCGTTAGATTCTGCCCTGTTGCCTGCCTGTATCTGACACCTCCTAAATCATTGCCGACATTGTCTATGTTTTGGACATTTCAGAGTGTCTGTGAAAAAACTGGTACAATGCAATAGCTAAAATACAGAGTATAAATAAACAATTAAAAATGTTAAGGGTCTCCCTTAATCAAATAAGCAAAGAAATATTACTAGAGAGAAGCCAAAAAAGCTAAGAAAAAAATGGATGACTGAAGACATCTTTAAGTTGATGGACAACAGAAAACAAAGTAAAAATGACAAACAAGAGTATTATAAGATAAATAAAGAAATAAGAGATAAATGTGTAAGAAAAATAAGAGTAAACACAGGGTGTTTGAAACTAAACACAGGCCAGATATTATTGGAGGAAGGTGATGTAATGAAGAGGTACAATTGGTATGTAAGAGATTTATATGATAGAGAAAGGGGAGAATTAACAGAAGAAAGTAACTTAGAAGGTCTTCCTATTATAAATGAAAAAGTCGCTGACGCTATCAAACACATGAAGAAACGAAAAACAGCCGGACCAGATGGAATCACAATAGAAGAATTAGAAGTACTGAGAGAATTTGGAGTAGATATGTTAGCTCAACAGTTGAATTATATTTACAGCAGTGGATATTTGCCGAGTGATATGCTGAAATCTGTATTTATAGCTATATCAAAAATACCAGGAGCAACTGAATGTAAAGATTTTTGTACAGTTAACCCCCTAAACCATGTCATTAAGCTTCTGCTCAGAATTGTTATGAAAAGAACAAGAAAGAACCCACCCCACCCAAAAAAAAAAGGAAATTGGCGAAGAAAAGTATGGTTTTGCGGAAGGAAAAGGCACAAACAATGCAATATACACATTAACAACACAAATAGAAATAGGAATAGAGACACAGAAAGATATATATTCGAGCTTCTTGGATTATACCAAGGCATTTGATAAAGTAAAACATGATGAATTGATTATAATGCTAGAAGATATCAACATTGATGGGAGAGATCTCAGAATAAAAAAAAGTATATTTACTGGAATCAGGTGACAGCAATTAAAAATGGAAACAAAGAGGGCAATTATGACCAATTAAAACTACAAGTACGACAGGGATGTGTTTTGTCACCGGATCCCTTCTCTCTCTCTATAGCGAAGTAATTATTAGAGAGATCAAAGAGAATCTAGAAATACTAATCAGGGGTTATAATATATTTATTTGCTTTTGTTTCTTCCGGGATTTGAAATTTAAATATAGAGCACAACCCACTACTGGCAACGCTGATCGTATTTCAGTACGAACCTAAGGCCTTGTCCACGTCAATATGGAAGCACTAGATTCGAGTTTCGTTCTTGTTTGAGCGAGTGAGTAGCGCATATCCTTGACTGGACCCGGGATCAACCCGGATCACTGGCCTGTGAGGCGGGTGTTTAACCACTAGACCACGCGGCACACGCTAGACGCGACCAATTATCACACTAGAATATTGCAACATCATTCATAGTAGGCTATAGTTCAAAATTTGCCCGATCGCCACGATTGACATCCGTCAATCGATGTGGCTCCGAATTATCAGGTCTTCTCGACTGGCAAGGCACACCAGGCCGCCTAAAGTCCAGCGAGCAATAATCAAATTGATTTATTTGGTTATTTTTTCGGGATTTGAAATTTAAGTATTGAGTGCAACCCACTACTGGCAACGCTGATGGTATTCCGGTACGAACCTAAGGCCTTGTCCACGTCAATATGGAAGAAACAATCTATGCTATGCAAATGGCACAGTATTGATTGGCGAAAATGCAATAGCTCTACAACAATTGTTGGACATTGTAGTAACCGAAGGTGCAATGTAAAGACTCCCTGACTATCATAAAAAAAGGTAATAATGGTTATATCGAAGATAAAAGTGACACCAACATGTGAAATGAAATAGAAGGGAAAATTCTTAACCAAGTGGATAATTTTAAATACCTAAGGGCGATCATAACATCAGATGGAAGATGCGCAGCAGCGATTAAGAACAGAAAAGGGCAAGCAAAGTCTGCATTTAAAAAATGAAATGTAATTTATGCAATAAGTCACAATCATTGAACGTAAGAAAGAGAGTGATGAAATGCTGTATAGAACCTGGTTTGCTGTATGACAGCGAATCTTGGAATGTAAATGAATAAATTAGGAAGAACTTGGAGGCAACAGAGATGTGGTTCCTGAGACGAATGTTGCGAATTCCATGGACTGCCAAAGTAACTAACAAAGACTGCCTGTAGGGGGCTAATGAAACTAGAATATTATTTTCAACAATAGGAAAGAGACAAAAAACTTTCTTTGGTCATGTGATGAGAAGAGAGGCATTGTGGAAAAATCGTGACGACTGGAAAGTTCGAGGGGAAGAGAGGCGGGGGTAGACTAAGGGAAATAATACTGGATAGACTAAGACTGTGGCATGGAGGAATGTCATTAGGAAAGTTAATTCAGAACACCAAAGACCGAGTTCTGTGGAGAGACATGAACGCCTACGCCAGCTGACAGGGCACTTGATGATTATGATTTGTGGTGTACTTTACCCAAAGCTTTCGAATAATTTGTATAATACACTCATAACTTAGTGTCGTATTTCAGCTGACCTGCAGGTTAATGTTCTCATAATAGATATAACATTTTTTATTAGTTTTTCCTGAATGAAGCGGCACTTTTACTCTCCTATGTCAGGTCTTCTTTTGTTGCATGCTCTTCTCATGAAGCAATATTTTGTCACATAGCTCCTTTATCTAAGTGTTCTGCCTTCACATTCAACTGAGCCTATTATCTCTCGGAGACATTATTATCTGAGCCCTTATGAATGTGCTTGTTGTTCTATACATGGTTGCCAGTTCCTCCTCTCCCCCTTCCCCCAACCACCCCTCCCCCTGAGAATGTCCTATTGATTTACTGTTACTTTGTCAGATCCAAGAAATTTCCTCTATTTTCTGTATGCATCAGTGGTCTCCCCATTATCTCTAAATGTCGCTTCCGTCAAATTAATTTATTTTTGTTTTCTATGTTTACGTTTTTTGTTGTTATTTTAACATTGTTCCTAATGTTGTTGTTGTTTTTTTCATTGAGTCAATTCTTTGGTGCCTGTCAAATATGCCTTCTGTGTGTGTTTGTTATTTTAACATTTCTACATGCTTGCGTACATCATCTCATTGAGCTCATTATAACTGGTGCAGTCTTACTTATGGATTCTTCCTCTGCTTCTTCCTCTTCATTCACCTCCATACGTCAATGTAAATATATTCCTTAAAAAGAAGTCAGTTTGAGCTTCGGACATCCGCATAGAGTGTGTTTTCAAATGGAACGCTTGTAGATCAAGATAGTTTTCTCTGTTCTGCACAGATTGGACATGCCTGCAACAAATTTTTAGTTGTCAGTTTACCTGTCCCACAGTTACATTTATTAGTGTTTCATAGATTTAGTTCACTCAATCTATTGTGTCCGATGCTGAGTCTGATGATTGTTATCCGTTTTCTTGTGGTGGAGTTGTAACATGCATATTATTTCTGGTGGCCTGGATGCTCTGATTGCCATTTAGTTCTATAATCGCTTCTTATAATATATAAGCCTCATCATAGATTATGTCTAAACCAGGTCGAGGTAGCCTTCCCCCTACCTTTGTCAATCTTAGTTGAGTTGAGCCAAGAACGGACATCACGACACTGGAGACATTCCCATAATTACTCTGGCCTCATCTTCAACAGCCAGCACAGAGTCCCAATACTAATGGTACAAGCTGCAGTCTGATGATGTGTCCGTCTGGCCTTTCCATGGAGAACTGAATGTCGGCCAGAACTTCTAGTCACTCCCTGCCGAATCATTCTGTCCAGGTCGGGATGAGTTAGCTGTTCCTCAACACTATGCACATAATCCCAAAGGGCCCTAAGTGAATCGGTACAACTATCTCGAAACAGTCACATCATCCAATGAGAGGTACTTTGAAGATATTAGAACAAGAATCGCTATGGCAAAAGTAGCCTTTGGCAAGATGAAAAACATACTGACTAATAAGAAAAGGTAAATTGCAAGGTAAGTGCTACATAGAACCTGTACTTTTTGTATGGACGTGAAAGGTGGACGATGATCAGAAAGGCTGAAAAACATCCTCTAGCAGTGGACATGTGGTTTCTGGGGAAAATGTAAAGAATACCATGGACAGACAGAAAAACCAATGTCCAAGTCCTACAAGAAACAAATGAAAACCGTAAACTGATTAGAGACATTAGACGTAGAGAGTCAAACTTTTTGGACACGTTACGAGAAGAAATAAATTGGAGAATTTGGTGACAACCTGCAATATTAAGGGGAAAGGAACTAGGGGAAGAAAGAGAAGTAAATATCTGGATGAATTGACAACATAGCATGGTCGGGAGAAGAACACAGAGCTGAGCCACGACTCTGGTGATCGTGTAAGATGGCGAAACATGGCCGCCCACGCTTATTGGCATGGCACATAATAAATTAATTAAAGGGCCCTGACAACGTCTGCCTGACCATGCACCAGTATCCACCTAACGGTGTAGATCCAGCCTGCTCGTTTCTTACCACACCTTCATGTCCTGGGGAACAGATCCAACAGATACTCACTATCCTTGATGTTTTTAATTGAAGGACGCCAGTCTGCACGAAGAACGCCTGTCTTCACTCTTCTTAAGTATGCACTGTGAGCCAGTTACCACGAAGACATGTGTGTGCTGTTTGTCCTCCTGCCAGCGTAACGCCGCCGTGACTGCCTCCACCTCCATTCTCACACTAGATGTTGTGGCATCATATGCCAGGCTCTCCTGCACTAAACGCCGTCCATTGACATTCGCTACGAACCCCCAGACACTTATTCTGCCTCTTAGCACAGAGTATGTTGTTATTATTATTTCAGATTTTGCGTTCCCAATTTTCTTGATAAGTAGCCTTTTGTTTTATCAGTTTATATTGTTTCGTTGTTCTTATTCTTTGATAAAGACGTGGGTGTTATCGTTCGCCAGTATCTGTGTATGTTGCTGTGAAGTTGGAACTGCGACTAACTGACTAACTGACTGTGTATGTTTTTCTATTCGTCGAGCTTCCTAGTCGCATTGTGTTTTTCTATTCATCGAGCTTCTTAGTCACATTGTGTGTATCTCTATTCCTCGAGCTACCTAACAACATTGTGTGTGTTTCTATTCCTCGAGCACACCTAGTCACATTGTGTGTGTTTCTATTCCTCGAGCACAACTAGTCACATTGTGTGTGTTTCTATTCCTCGAGCACACCTAGTCACATTGTGTGTTTCTATTCCTCGAGCACAGCTAGTCATATTGTGTGCTTTTATTCCGACGCAGTGTCAGTCCGGCAGCAGCCAGCCCTCTTTTTCGCACACAGTTCGCATTATACTCAGTTAACATTGAACACCCATTTCCCTACCAGGTGTTCTAATCGGGGTATGGTGCTGATCCACATTCGTTAATGCATCAACATTCGATGTGTGATGTGGAAAGCATTGCACCCCCGCCTCTAACTTCTCACGCTATTTTCTCCGACTAATTTCTGGTAAGCCGGTCTCTCTGGCCGAGGAGTTTACACCACTTTCTCCGTAATCCCGTTTATCACACAGAGTCTCGTAGCGGGAGGGAACTGGAGGCGGTTCTACCCCCTCTGGTGACTTGCGGGATAACTGAGCCGGCCGCTCAGAAAGCAATGGCAAACTACTGAGCGTAATCTTGCCAAAAAATAAACAGAGCTGAAAGATGCTGCTGTTGACAGAGATGTCCTGTAAGGGATATGCGAATTTTAAAAAAAATTTCTGGTACCAGTAGGTCGTCTGTACACCTTGTCGGTGTTGCGTAGACCCGTAGCCAAAGTATTCCGTACAATCTCTACCTCTATGGAAACTTGACTAAGCGACCAGCAAGCCTGTAAGATTGCGCTCTAGCCATTACACCACGGCGGGTCCTGACTCACCTTCTAGATAAGGAAAGCTATTACTGAACATGACCGGGTTGAAACTGTATTCGTTTGTACTTGCAGGCCTGCGCCCCAAGATACGTATACTTCTCGGAACTGCTGGACAAACGGGAACCTATTGGAGTCTGTTACCTGGCCAAAACTAGTACTACTAAATACGAGAAGTATTCGCCTTGTGCCACAGGTAATAAGTGAATGTCCGCGCTGTTGTTTCTGTCATTTTTATAAATTGTATCATTGTTTTTGGAGGTACAAAGTAAATGTCTGTGCCATTATTTCTGTAAATTTTTACGTTCTCTTATTATTCGGCAGGTATAAAGTAAATCTATCACATGTAATACAACTCATAAGAATGCGCTATCTAGACCAACAAGCAGCGGTTAAAATATATGGCGAGAATTCCGATTGGTTTGACACCAAGCAAGGAGTCCGTCAGGGATGTGTGCTGTCCACCTATTTGTTTAACCTGTCCGCCGAAAATATAATGAGAAATGTAAGAGATGATATAAACATGATGCCCTAAATATCGGTGGCCAGAGATTCGGTATGCTGATGATACAGTATTGCTATCCATAACCCAGAATGGCATAGAAAACCTAATAGCCTCAACCCAATTGAATAGCGAAAATCACACTTATATCTTAACATAGCAAAAACAAAGATAATGCATACAGATAAAACTACTATGGAGAAAGAAATATATGTTAATGAGGAAACATTGTAGGTGGTGGAAAATTTTGAATATCTTGGGTCATTGATTACCACCAACTGTGACACAATGAAAGAAATTAAACGACGACAATCAATTGCTCTTCAAAGACTAAAACAACTAAATAAATTATGGAGTGGGACAGACAGAACTACAAAAATTAGATTTTTAAGAGTATGCATCTTTCCCATTGCAACATACGCCTGTGAGACCTGGACACTTACTAAACAAGCTGAACAGCGCATAAATGCCTTTGAATATAAACGTTATAGACGAGTTCTAAGAATATCTTGGGTAAAGAAAAGAACAAATGCATCCATACTTCAAGAGCTGAATATTGAATAAGGTTGGCTATTAGAGACGATAAAACAAAGAAAATTGAAATAATTTGGTCACGTGAAAAATTACGAAAGTTTGGAGAGAACAAAAATGGAGGGGTATATGCCTGGGAAGAGAGGAAGAGGAAGGCCAAAGAGAAGATGGGTGCAGGATGTGGCGGGTGATCTCCAGATGAGTGTATCCGACGCGGAACATCTTGCTTATGATCGAGAGGTTTTCCGGAAGGTTGTTATGGGAGCAAGGTTCTGCAAAGGACATGCTACTGAATGAATGAATGAATAAAGTAAATGCCCGTGCTGTTGTTTCTGTGATGTTTGTACGCTTTCTCATCATTCGGCGGATATAAAGTAAATGTTCGTGCTGTTGTTACTGTGGTGGTTGTATCTTCTCTTATCTTCTGTGTGTGCTGGTTTTTCTGTGACCTTAGTTACGTTCTCCGTTTCTCAAGTAATACATAAAAGCCAATGCCGTTGTTCCTGTGATGTTTATAAGTTCTCTCAGTTAAGTCTTCTTTCGGTTTTCAAATGATTGTGACCAATATGTGTTCCATGCTTAGTTTATTTTCCAGCAATCTTCAAAACGACACATATTATGTTTTTAAGTCGTAATAATGGTACGATGTTTATAATCTCGCGGGGAATAAGATACGATTTTAATGAATGTATGTTGAAACAGTAAATCAGTGTGTGCTTTTAACAGCCCCGTCATTTCGCATTACTGACCATACGTGCATGAATGCAATAAATGTACACTATGGAAATAACAGAAGTTTCTAGTGCGCTGTAACGGTGTGCCAATAATAAACAATTCAATATGTCACGTGTGCCACTGTTTATATATAATTCTACTGTTAATTTACCATATATGTGCATGTTCTGTTTTCTCAGAGTTGCAATACATTATACATATATATATATATATTTCTAATTACCTCAACAGACAGGCTTTAGTATCAATGCTAATTTAACTAATTAACCATGCTTGGCAGTTGTTTGTTTCTTGTCAGTATTTATATCAGTGTTTCCCAACATGGGGCCCACGCCCCACAGGGGGGCAATTCGATTGTTAAGGGTGGCAATTCAAAAATGGAAGAAATCGGCTGGATATAACAAAACGGGGAGACTTGAGACTGAAGTTAACTAAATTAGAACCCGACATAAAATCTCTTTGCAGCAAGCATCAAGCGCAAGGATCTCACTAAATTTAAATAATTACTAATAAATAAAATAATATAGAAAAATCTTTCATTAAAATTATTTTGTACTTGAATTTCAGTTCTCCATTATATGTTTTGAAAATTTACTTACTGTGTTTGCTCAATAATTTCCTAGTGATTTCTTCCTAAAACCTATCGGTCCTTTGGCTAGGATCGGGTGCATTTGCTGCTCTCCCCCCAGTAGTGCGCCTGGTGTGGTTGGGGGGCAGGGATGATCAAATAAAAACCCATCACATATCTTCACCTTAGATGTGGGCCTGGTGGACCACTGTGGGTAATAGCTCACAGTGCAGTGAGACTAAGGGTCCACACAAAAAAGGGGAAGGCGGTGGAACCAGCTTGTCTGGGGTAACCGCCAACGCCCCCCCCCCCCCCCCAAAAAAAAAAAAAATTCCACCCAACGCAACCGACACAGGGACGCGGGGCCTGGGGGAGGGGGCGGCTCTGGCCCCTCTGGGAACCGTGAACCCTTCTAAAAATTAAAAAAAATTAAAGTTTCTTTAGTGAACATTTCAATTTTTGAATATAAAAATGATGCATATGTTTGGGGGGGGGGGGCATAAGAATTTTAGAAAGGCTTAGGTGGGGCATAGCACAAAAAAGGTTGGGAAACACTGATTTATATGCTCACGTTGTCATGAGACATAAGACTTCTACAAGAAGAATCCTGCCGTTTCAGACCACCTTATCAACTGATCTGTTGTACTTACCGCTTCTTTCTTTTTGACACCACAACACAGCTGGATGCAGGCCTAACAGTGCTAGTGCATCTCTTGTCCTCATCTAGGCATTACCCATTGTTAACATTTTATGCGACAGACTACACTCCATTAAACTATTTTATACTGTGTATTTACTCCGTCTGAAGATACGGATAATTGGCGCCAATATAGAAACGGGCATAACACCAAGATGTGGTTAGAATTCAGGTTGGCAAAATTTAGAACAAAGGCATAAAAAAGTAATTTTAAGCCGGTAATTTTATTCCTTCTGACATAGACATGAAATGTAAAATCAGGGTAGACTGGAGTAGAGTTAAAACATAACTGTCTGTGATGTTCCTGACATGAAATGTTGTAAAATCAGGGTAGACTGGAGTAGAGTTAAAACATAACTGTCTGTGATGTTCCTGACATGAAATGTTGTAAAATCTGGGTAGACTGGAGTAGAGTTAAAGCATGGCTGTCTGTGATGTCCCTGGTATATATTGTTGTAAAGTCAGGGCAGACTGTAGTAGAGTTAAAGTTAAAGCATGGCTGTCTGTGATGTTCCTGACATGTGTTATAAAGTGAGCGTAAAGTGGAGTAGAGTTAAAGCATGGCTGTCTGTGATGTTCCTGACTTGAAATGTTGTAAAATCTGGGTAGACTGGAGTAGAGTTAAAGCATGGCTGTCTGTGATGTTCCTGACATGTCATCGGCCTCACCAGTTCCTGGTGACGCTCAAACAAACATGCATGTCAGATAAAACAACCATGCTATTTCCTCTGTGTGTATGTGTGTGTGTGTGTGTATTTATTTTGTGTGTGGTGTGTTTTGAGAGTGTATTTAACCCTGCGCATGACAACAAATCTCTCATTAAACGATAATTACCTTTCTTCTATCTGCAGATTGCTTTATAATCTATTTATTTCTGATTTCATCATTCGTTTCTCTCTGTAATTTACACAAACTTTGATCTATTTATATGTGCATTCTCTGACTCTTGTGTTCTCAGAAATTGAAAGGAGAACAGACATTGCTCTAGAAAAACTCAAGCAATGAAACCTGTATGGATTGGACCACATAGAACAACAAAGGATGGAGCATTCAGGGAATTCCTGTGGCGACTTGTGGATGTGGAACTTGGACATTAAACACGACATCTAACACGCAGATATCCTCTTTTGAGAAATAATTCGACACAACAGAATTAAACGTGTACTGGATGGAGAAGAGAACAAACAGACTGGTCTCTGGCGAACTCAATGTCGTAGAAGCTTGGTACTTATGGCAAATAAAAATGAAGATACTGAAATATTTTCGACATGTAAAAAGACATGAAAGTCTATAATTATGGAGGGAGGAGTACCGGGTAGACAGAGAAGAAGAAGACCACAATGTAGGAGGATTCCAGATATAATAATTTAGACACGACAGTAACAGAGGCAGGATACCTGACTTACGAAGGCGAGACATTTCAAAAGACGGTTAAGGGGGAGAAGTTCTGCACACACACACACACACACACACACACAAAGGGTCACTGTATGAGGAGGACTTCTGCACACACATAAAAGGGGGTCACTGGATGAAGAGAAGTTCTGCAAACAGGTATCACTGGATGAATGAATTCTCGGTCAGGGAGGCTCTAATTTTACCCCTGTGTATTTCTTGTGTGAACACCGCTGGCCTACACCCCATCCATCCATCATGTGCCATGCCGATAAGCGTGGGCGGTCATGTTTTGCCATTTCACTCGATCACCAGAGTTGTGGATCAGTTCCGTGTTCCTGTCTCGACCATGCCACGTGGCCATGCCATCCAGGTATTCACTTCTCGGTCTTCGCCTCGGTCTCTTCCCTTCGATCTTGCCAGTCGCCACCAAGCTCACCAAGTCATCTCCTCCCACAACATGCCCAAATAATTTTAAACTGTCTACGTCTAATGACATCAATCAGTTCACGATCTCCATTTGTTTCCCGAAGGACCTGTTCATTGGTTTCTCTGTCTGTCCATGGCATTCTTTGCATTTTCCTTAGAAACCACATTTCCACAGCCATCAGATGTTTTTCAGCTTGACTGCTCATTGTCCAAGTTTCACATCCATACAAAAGTACATGTTCTATGTAGCACTTCAACACTCTTTCTCTCGTTTAAATTGATATCTTTCTATTGGTCAGTATGCTTTCCATCCCGCAAAAAGCCACCTTCGCAATGGCAATTCTTGTTCTAATCTCTTAAAGGCATCTCCCATCAATGGGGGAGGGGGGGGGGTGACATTCTGAACACGTAGTGAAGGGGTGCATGGGCCAAAAAAAGGTTGAGAACCACTGCTCTAGCAGGTTCAGGAGATGTTTGTTTATTTTATTTAGCTGCAGCTAAATATATCATGCAATAACCAGTGCAGTCTCTTGATGTTTCTTCTGTTTTTAAACCCACTAAATGGGACGCAGAGGTGTTTCCAAGGCACCAGGGCCGGGTTATATACTGGCCAAGACCTATTGACGCGTCCTCGTCAAGCGTCCTGGGCAACAGGTCCCTTCGGGGTCCTGGCTAAAGTCAGTAGGATCGCCGATTCCTCCGAAGTCGGAGAGTGTCTGCCTGTACGGCGAGGAACCACCAGTCTGCACACCAATAAGCCAGACATGGGACAACGGATACTCACGCAAAACTCAGGTCCTGTATGACATCACACTGATGTTGGACAACAGGATGCCTTCATCCCACATACAGGACTTCGCGTTGGAGCTCAAGCCAACGAACACAAGCAAGCAAGCAAGCAAACCCACTAAATGAATATACAATGGCTGGGGCATATAGAAAAAATGGAAGATAATAGGGAAACAAAACTCGCTTGCACTCAGGAAATAAATGACCGTAGACCCCGAGGTAGACCAAGAAGACGGTGGAGAGATAATATATATACAGACCTACAAGCACTTGGAATCAACGACTGGCAAGAGAAGGTCAACCAGAGAGACGAATTGAGACGGATTGTATCTGCAGCAAAGAACCTCAATGGCTCGGAACGCAGAAGAAGAAGAGAAGAAGAAATGAATATACTGTTTTGGATCTGCTTGTTGTTTCTTTCAATGTTGGTGTCTTAATGTTGCTACTTCCGTACATATAATGGTCACTTTAAATCTTTCTAACACGCTAACTTGTGCACATAGTTAACAGTTAACATATGATGATACACCAGAACAATTCCCATCATCTATATTCTTATTTCTACACTGCACGGGTAACTATTTCTACACACCCTCAACGTACGTGTTTCTCTATTATCGTCTTTAAGAGTGACTTGTCGTTTGACGACTTAACTGTTGATGCTATTTATATCACTCTTAGTACATAGACAGTCACAGGAAACCTTCAACCCACCCAAAAATAGATCAAACATTCCATTTAGCACGTATGTGATAGCTTCGCGTGTTTCTTTAGAAAAACATGTTAGCATTGTTTTTAAAATTATTATTTTATTTGCATAAAACACGAATTTTGTGTGCGTGTGTGTGTGTGTGTGTGTGGGTGGGTGGGTGTGGGTGGGTGCGTGCGGCGTGTGTGCGTGCGTGAGTGAATGTGTGTGTGTGTGTGTGTGTGTGACTAACATCTTCAACATCAGTTGTATAAGTTAGTTGCATGTCCTCTACAGGTGGTCGCAATCAACACCAGTTGTATAAGTTAGTTGCATGTCCTCTACAGGTGGTCGCAATCAACACCAGTTGTATAAGTTAGTTGCATGTCCTCTACAAGTGGCCACAATCAACACCAGTTGTATAAGTTAGTTACATGTTCTCTACAGGTGGTCGCAATCAACACCAGTTGTATAAATTAGTTGATTGTTCTCTACAGGTGGCCACAATCAACAACCGTTGTATAAGTTAGTTGCATGTTTTCTACAGGTGGTCGCAATCAACACCAGTTGTATAAGTTAGTTGCATGTCCTCTACAGGTGGTCGCTATCAACTTCAGCTTTTGGTTTCTTTTTGTATGTGATTTACTAGACAATTGTTACGTTCAGTAATTTGTCATTGCTTTCTGGGGGACCGAAGCTCATGTAATCGATATAAACGCAAGACGGTCGGCTTTCAAATCGTCTGCGGCTGATTTGAAACCCTCAACTCGGCATATTGGGCAATTGTGAAATGGATTCATTGACCCTTAGCCACAGTGCCGACCCAACAGCGATCCAGTCCATAAATATCTGCCTCCCTTCTTGAGTAACGGTGACAGTTGTTAGGGCAGCACCCCAGCTGAAGTTGTACAGAGGGCACTTCCACATACTGGGGTAGTCCACCCTTCACAGTTGTGGCTAGATTTTCTGATTGCGAAATCTTGCTCAGTCAAACCAGTCTTCGCCATGTCCAATTGAAGAGGAGAGGTGAGCGATCTGCATGCCTAACCTCTTAACAGATGGACTCTATGGAAGCTCACAATATTACCTTGTGTGAAGTAGCATTAGTCATCAAATGTTCACTGGCGAGACGAAAACGCAAAGATTGCAGACATTCACAAACTGCCGTAAACTGACGTGCATATGCGCGTTTTTTTTTAAACAAACGTTTTATTTAGCAAATGAAACATCATCATCCATTGCCTTAACGATATACGCGGGCGGTCACGTTTCGCCACCTCACTCGATCACCAGAGTCGTGGATCAGCTCAGTGTTCTTGTCTCGACTATACCACGTGGCCAAGCCATCCAGGTATTTAGTTCACTGCCTTCCCCTTATTCTCTTCCCCTCGATCTTGCCATTTGTCACCAAGTTCACCAATTTATTTCTTCTCATAACGTGACCGAAATATGTTGACTGTCTAAGTCTGATTTATCTAATAAGTTTACGATGTTCATTTGTTTCTTGTAGGACTTGGCAATTGATTTTTCTGTCTGTCCCTTGTATTTTTTGCATTTTCCTCATAAACCACATTCCCACAGCCATCAGATGTTTTTCAGCTTGTCTGCTCTTTGTCCACTCTTCACATCCATACAAAAGTACAGGTTCCGTGTAGCAACTCAACACTCTTTTCCTTGCTGCAAATGACAACTTTTTATTGGTCAGTATGTTTTTCATCTTGCAAAAGGCCTTGGCGATTCTTGTTATAATCTCTTCAAGGCATCTCCCATGAGATGTTATGACGCTCCGTGACAATTGCACCGATTCACTTGCTTAAGAATATTCCCATTTACATGTATATAACATTGTGGTATTTCCTTCTTCGTAGTAACGAATATAATTTGTGCCTTCTTACAATTTAATTCCAACCCTAGTTGTTCGCTGTGTCCAACAACCGCATCTACCAAATGTTGCAGATCCTGCTCATTGTCTGCAATCAATACTATATTATCCGCATATATAATGTTATTGATGTTATGTCCCCCAATGATGATTCCTTTCATATCTGCTACATTTCTCAAAAAAAATATTTTCACTGTACAGGTAAATAGATTTGGAGGCATTACATAACAATGTCTCACACCTCTCTTAATAGGCTGATATTGACCTACTTCATTATCAATTCTGATGGCAGCTTGTTGTTTTCAATATATGTTTTTTTTTTACAATTCTAAGGTCTTTCCCATCAATTTGTAAATCTGCACTCATCTTTATCATGTTGACATGTCTTACTTTATCGAAAGCCTTTGTGTAGTCAATAAAGCAAAGATGTAAGTCTTTGTTTACTTCTATAGCACTTTCAATTAATGTTCTCAGTATATACACAGCATTTATTGTACACTTACCTTCTACAAACCCACATTGTTCTTCTCCTATTTCCGTTTGTATTTTCGTCCAAACTCTTTGCATGATAATTCTTGACAAAATCTTCGTGACATGACTCATTTTACTAATTGTTCGATTTTAATCACATTCCAAGGCTCGTGATTTCTTTGAGATTGCAATAAATATAGAATTACATAATTCAGGTGGTGTATCTCAAATATCACATATTGTATTCAGCAGTCTGGTGACTTGGTCTATTCCATATTCTTTTAAGACATTGATTATTCCTGTTGCGATGTTGTTTGAACCGGGGGTCTTGCCAGTTTTCATATGGTTAAGAGCATTCTGAACTTCCTTTTCAAAATTGATGGTCTTTCATTATTATTCCGATGATCATACTGTTCTTCTCTTGTATCATCATAAAGTCTTTCACATAATCTGACCACGCATGTAAAATCTGATCTTTTTCTATTATGATTTTGCCATCTTTGGTTTTTAGGCAACCCGTTGATATGTGTGTTCTTTTGTTAGTGATGTCATTAATTCTTTTGTGCATTAATTTGGTCCAGATGTTGTGTTGGTTTTCAATTTCCTTGCAATTTTCCTGAAGCCATGTTTCTTTTGCCTCTTTGCATAGCTTCCTAAGTTTCCAGTGAATCTCTTCATATTTTTCCTTGTTATTTTAGTTATTTTTTCTTATTTCCATGAATTTTAAGATGTCTTCCGTCTTTAACTTCTTGCGTCCCATTATCTTAATTTTTGGGATGGTTGTTTCTGCAGCTTTGTTGACTGATTTCTTTAACATTTCCCATTGGTCGCTGACATTTTGAAATAATATTTCCATATAGGACAATGCATCAGATTGGTTCTTTATCTCTTCGATGTAATCAATTTGATTTCTAACTCTGCTGTCAGGACTCCTCCATGTGCACAATCTTCTTGGATTTGGTTTAAACCATGTGTTTCCTACAATCATTTTCTGCTCTTTCGCCCATTCTAGACGTCTGTATCCTCTTTCGTTTCACTCTCCCAAACCATGGTTGCCTACTGTGCACCCATAACCTTGATTTCCTACTTTTACATTGAAGTCACCCATTATGATATTTATTTCTGAATTTTTACATTTCTTCAAAACATACCCCATGTCATGAAACATGCAAGATGAATAATGACATCACACCCAATTTAATAATTACACCATTTTTTTCATGCTGGTGTTAACTCATAACGCAAACTAACACAATCCCAGAGTTAATAAACCGTTTACCTCTAGTTGGTTAGTAATTTTAAATTAAGTCGCTTTGTTTCTAAACATTTACTTTCGAATTTACACTCTATTTTGCACTATAATTTTCCACACATTTGAATTGCCAATTTATTTGATATTTTTTCATGATTGCTAATTATTACCCACGATTTTATTTCTCACGTTGTTTGGTTTTGAGTTTTATTTAGATCGTCAAACATAGAACGCATATGCCACCGATTTTTGTTTACACTCTAATCAGAATGTGCTAACACATGGGATATTTTTGCATGGTGTGCTTTCTAGCCGTGGACCGCTCGGATGTAATTGACCAATACCATCGTCAAGGTTACTGCAATGCTGGCCTCTCCGCGGTGTTCACCAGTGTAAGTCGCCCATCTGCACCTTGCTTAGCCTGCAATTTAGCATCGTGGTGTAATCTGTGTGCGTGTCTCCTTTGCGTGTTCCTATATTGGCTATGTCCGAAAGAGAATGTACGCTTGTAAAAATAATATGCACATCTTAATTAATCGATTGAAGCTTTAATTTAAGTGTGTAAAATAAAATATCGTTTCCACATTTAAACACAATAAAAAGGCTGCACAATTTATTGCCAGGTGTAGTTCGCTGTATCTGGTCAGGTGCACACTGCTGAGTTATATATCATGTGAAGTAAAACATAGTTGAATTGTACTTTTAACATATTAGTCACTGATACTGTTCACATGTGCAGCTTTTCTTATCCCCACGGCAATCGCACACTTCTTTCTGTCTGCATAATTTAGGTTTTAGGCACATAACTGCTGACGCCTCGGCGAATTTCAGAAATCAAAACACTTTATCCAGAATAAGGCAAGCTGGAACGAACGAACGAACACATACACACACACACACACACGCACGCACGCACGCACACACACGCACACGCACGCGCGCACACACACACACACACACACACACACACATATATATATATATACACACACACACACACACTGAGGCTAGGTAGAATGTAAAATTAGAAGTGAAAAAGACGGAAGATTGTATACGAGTGTAAATATGTCAGGTAAAGAGTATCAAAATGTTAAATAGAGAATGTGCTGATATATGACAGTGATTCATGGAACGTGCAAGATAGAATTAGGAAGGCCTTGGAAGAATCCGTTTCTGAGACGCATGTTGCGGACACTTCACATAGCAACAGCAGGCTTCAGCTCTCACACTATTACTACTACTATTATTACTACTATTACTACCACTAATATATCGGAAAGTCTGAAACATTAACAGCTGTGCGACCATAAACCTCAGAGAAAGTAACACTCGACATGGATATCCTCGTAGTCTGAAATAGAAACTGTTGTATGGAAGAGAAACTGCCAGAAAGAGTAGAACTAAATCCAGATATCCACGTAGGATATCTATAAGCATTTTAACACTATCTTACTGAGCAGAAGACACGTGCAATGAGTGTAATGCTCTCTACGAGCGTGTAGGAACGCGTTGAAAGCTTTTATCTCATTTAAAATCGTTGACATGAAGAGCTCAGCTCAATTCATTCCTCTGTTTTATCATCCATGTTGAAAACATCTTTCTGTCACGTAGAGCGGAGGTATCTGTCTATTTCAGGAGTGAGCTGTCAATCTGCCAGACAGAGCGCATCAGTCTAAGTGAACCACGAACATTGTGGTAGATAGTGTAACCGTATCTGGGTATTTCTGCTCACTGCAGCATGATTAGAAGCCCGGCCGCCGACTGAACATGTGTGGTTGTCACTGAATACCAGGCGCCGCAACTGATAAACTGTTAGTGGACATTCTCAGCTGGAATTTGCTGGAAAGTGAAAAGAACACTGCTGCATACAGAAATGTGAGATACAGAGATGGCGTAGGAAAGTTCAGCCGACAAGTATGAATGAAAAGAACCTACTATGTGAAAGCTGTGTGTGTCACGTGGAACGTTGTGACAATAAAGCATTTGTGCATGACTTTTGCATGTCCTTTTCTAGACATTTTTTTTTACATTCAGTAGTTTGCCATTGCTTTCTGAATGAGAAGACAAGGTGAAAGCCCAAATAAACGTGAGAAGAATGAACCTGCTAATCCAACTTCAGCACAAGGGAAATGTCAGCGCGAGCACGCTGGCATATTACAATGAAAAACACTATTATAGAGACATTCTGGAATTGATGTTACCGTTATTGCTGCCAGGACACCCACAAACACTGTGACTACAGTCCAGTGGTTCTCAACCGGTGGGGAATTCCCCCCAGGGGGGAATTTTGGGGTTTCCAAGGGGGGAATGAAGATTATTTCAAGATCGCGTTAATACAAGAACGGATTACTTTATCTTGTTTTTCCTTTCATACTTTACGCTTCTGTACGCATCACCCTTCTGAAATTCATTTTATAACGTAAGTAGATCCGCAAATCACATTTTATGTACATGTCTAGACTTGTTTTAGTATGTGCTATTAAATTTAGCTTCAATTATAGCGTATATTGTGTAGGGGCAGGGGGAAATTTTTAGGGAAGAAATATAAAAAGGGGGGGGGGGGGGAATGACGTTCTAAAAATATGGTAAGGGGGGAATGATGTCCTAAAAATATGGTGAGGGGGGGGGGGGGGGGGAATGACGTCCTAAAATTATGGTGAAGGGGGGAACGGACCAAAAAAGGCTGAGAACCACTGGACTACACACTCCTAGAACCAAATACACTTTCTGTGAACCAGGAAGAGATTTACACGCGTTCAGGCAGAAACATATGAACTCACTACAGAATGTCATGTGCACGTATGTAATCCTGACACTGAGAGGAAGCTTTTTTTTTAAAGTTGCATATCCCTTACATGACGTTGCAGTCAACACCAGCATTTTTCAGCTGTTGTTGATGTTCCTGGCAAGATTACGCTCAGTAGTTTGCCATTGCTTTCTGAGCGATCGGCTTACATACCCCGTAAGTAACCAACGCGACGCGATCCGCCGCCCAATCTCGCGGATTTACGGGATTACGGAGAAAGTCGTTAACACCTTCGCCAAGGAGTTCGGCAGAGGGCGCTTAGGGCGACCACAAAACAGATCATGCACGTCACATACGACAGATTTCCGCAGGCTGGTGCAGACGCTGATCAATCGACACTAACCGAGTTTGACTATCTGACCCTTCTTGTGGCAGCAACCAGCGTCATTCTGTGCCAGGACAACAATGCTGTATTCTCAAGCACCATTCCCAGACTCCGAGATCTGCTGTTGAAGACACCTCATTTGGGAGTCCCATATAGTATGCCGTTGATTTTAATCAATCAATTGTTCAGGTCAACAAATGTGAATTAATATTTTATATTATAGTATGGTAGCATGAGATGTTAAAAAAGGATAGCTAAATATTACAGAACTACGGTATATTAAGTAATCGAGGCGAACTGTTCTTTGTGTTTGATTCTTCAGTTAATGTTTTTCGCTCCAAGATGTCTGATAAGCTGTATGTATATATCCCAAATGTCAAACAATATATGTTATAGACCATGTCGTGATGTCAGAGAATAACTTCATCACAAAGATAATAATAACCCACACACAGGCCAGCGGTGCATGTGCACGAGTAGCTAACTCCGCCGTGGCTTGTACACCGTGCATGTTGCTTTCATGTTGATGCACTAACTGCGCTGCACCTGATTCTCTACTCCCAGCACTGGGTTGTGGTTATTGTTATTTGTAACATTATCATGTCACCTGTTTATAATGGCGTCATGAACTAAATGCAAGTGACATAAGTTGTGCAAACTAGGAGCCCCTGTCATTGACTGTACAAGTTTGTTATGTACTAAACTCGTATAATATTTTTTTTTTTAAGGGGAGGAGGGGGGGGGGGGGGGGGCTGCGTGGTCTCGAGGTATGGTGTCCGCCTCGAGTGCTGGAGGTCCCGGGTTCAAGCCCCGGTGAAGACCGGGATTTTTTCTCGTGGACTTCTAGTAATACAATTTCCCCTGGTCTCTGGGTAGTGAGACCGGACGCCCGTGTGTATTGTTGCGCACGTAAAAAATCCCTTGGCAGTTGGAAATCGAAAAAGAGTAGGCTAACGGCGCTGCCCGGGCAAAATTTCGAGTTAAAAATGTACCCAAAGTATTTCAGGATTCTCGCCGGTGCTACGGAGTTCGTGCACTGAGCTGAGTTTCTCCAGACTCAAGTTTGAGTTAGGAGGAGAACGGAGCACTTATGGGTTGCACCCGTGTGCCGTGATGTTGATCCATCGACTAATCTAAACTAAACTCGTATAATACTGACTGGTATAATACGCCAGGAGAAACGATCGCTGTCTACTAATTATAAACCGGTATTTATGCCAGAGGGATTTCCGGTATCATAGTGGTTAGCAGGCTTGTCAGTCGCCCTAGTGGGTATGTGCTCGAGTCTCCATCGAGGCGTATCAGTTAACATGATTGTGGGCTTGCAGGTCGACCCAGCTTACAGTGGGTACCAGGAAATGACATGGGAAGTAAAGGCTGTCGGCGTGACACTGACCACGTCACCCATCCAGTGCCGACTAGTCTATACAAATGTGGGGCTAACACCATATACCCAGTACCCATCAATAGTGTGGTAGTGCCCGTCCGTGTTTTAAACATATACGTGAAAACGTATGAGCTGCCGTGTGGGCTAGGGGAGTCCAGAGGTGTCGCTGGCATTAGGCTGGGCGGCTTCCTGAACCTACGGTAACCCACAACCCGGTGTCTGTTTCAAACAGAGTCCGTTGAAAAAGGCGATGGCAACTGTTTCTATCAGTCTCGTGTTCACGAAAGTGCTAGAGAAGTCACATATAAAACACATGCAGTCAATAAAGTGCCGACACAAGCATAAAGACTGGCTGCACTGGATACCCAGCACGTTATATCTGTGGCTCTGTATGTTCGTCCCTATGTACACCGTGGCGGTGAATTGGGTAGACTACAGCAGCGGAGAAGGAACATAGTTATCACATATAAGAAAGGTACAAGTCAACTACACGGCCCTTTTACAAGCATTACGGCGCATGGGGCACACGGCGATAGACGCATTTGTTCATAGAACAGGGGACACTCACTGGGAGATGTGGTCAGTATCCGGTGGCACTGGGTGGGAGATGTGGTCAACATTACACCGACACTGGGTGGGAGATGTGGTCAACATTACACCGACACTGGGTGGGAGATGTGGTCAACATTACACCGACACTGGGTGGGAGATGTGGTCAACATTACACCGACACTGGGTGGGAGATGTGGTCAACATTACACCGACACTGGGTGGGAGATATGCTCAACATTACACCGACACTGGGTGGGAGATGTGGTCAACATTGCACCGACACTGGGTGGGAGATGTGGTCAACATTACACCGACACTGGGTGGGATATGTGGTCAGTCTTACGCCGGCGCTGGATGACAGATGTGGTCAGTGTCACGCCGGCGCTGGATGGGAGATGTGGTCAGTGTCACGCCGGCGCTGGATGGGAGATGTGGTTAGTGTCACGCCGGCGCTGGATGGGAGATGTGGTCAGTGTCACGCCGACACTGGATGGGAGATGTGGTCAACATTACACTGACACTGGGTGGGAGATGTGGTCAACATTACACCGACACTGGGTGGGAGATGTGGTCATCATTACACCGACACTGGATGGGAGATGTGGTCAACATTACACCGACACTGGATGAGAGATGTGGTCAACATTACACCGACACTAGGTGGGAGATGTGGTCAACATTACACCGACACTTGGTGGGAGATGTGGTCAGTGTCACGCCGGCGCTGGGTGGGAGATGTGGTCAGTGTCACGCCAGCGCTGGGTGGGAGATGTGGTCAGTGTCACACCGGCGCTGGGTGGGAGATGTGGTCAGTGTCCGGTGGCACTGGGTGGGAGATGTGGTCAACATTACACCGACACTGGGTGGGAGATGTTGTCAACATTACACCGACACTGGGTGGGAGATGTGGTCAACATTACACCTACACTGGGTGGGAGATGTGGTCAACATTACACCGACACTGGGTGGGAGATGTGCTCAACATTACACCGACACTGGGTGGGAGATGTGGTCAACATTACACCGACACTGGGTGGGAGATGTGGTCAACATTACATCGACACTGGGTGGGAGATGTGCTCAACATTACATCGACACTGGATGGGAGATGTGGTAAACATTACACCGACACTGGGTGGGAGATGTGCTCAACATTACACCGACACTGAGTGGGAGATGTGGTCATCGTTACACCGACACTGGATGGGAGATGTGGTCAACATTACACCGACACTGGATGAGAGATGTGGTCAACATTACACCGACACTAGGTGGGAGATGTGGTCAACATTACACCGACACTGGGTGGGAGATATGGTCAGTGTCACGCCGGCGCTGGGTGGGAGATGTGGTCAGTGTCACGCCAGCGCTGGGTGGGAGATGTGGTCAGTGTCACACCGGCGCTGGGTGGGAGATGTGGTCAGTGTCACGCCGACACTGGATGGGAGATGTGGTCAACATTACACCGACACTGGGTGGGAGATGTGCTCAACATTACACCGACACTGGGTGGGAGATGTGGTCAACATTACACCGAAACTGGGTGGGAGATGTGGTCAGTGTCATGCTGACACTGGATGGGAGATGTGGTCAGTGTCACACCGGCACTGGATGGGAGATGTGGTCAGTGTCACGCCGGCACTGGATGGGAGATGTGGTCAGTGTCACGCCGACACTGAGTGGGAGATGTGGTCAGTGTCATGCCGACACTGGATGGGAGATGTGGTCAGTGTCACGCCGACACTGGATGGGAGATGTGGTCAACATTACACCGACACTGAGTGGGAGATGTGGTCAGTGTCATGCCGACACTGGATGGGAGATTTGGTCAGTGTCACGCCGACACAGGATGGGAGATGTGGTCAACATTACACCGACACTAGGTGGGAGATGTGCTCAACATTACACCGACACTGGGTGGGAGATGTGGTCAACATTACACCAAAACTGGGTGGGAGATGTGGTCAGTGTCACGCCGACACTGGATGGGAGATGTGGTCAACATTACACTGACACTGGGTGGGAGATGTGGTCAACATTACACCGACACTGGGTGGGAGATGTGGTCATCATTACACCGACACTGGATGGGAGATGTGGTCAACATTACACCGACACTGGATGAGAGATGTGGTCAACATTACACCGACACTAGGTGGGAGATGTGGTCAACATTACACCGACACTGGGTGGGAGATGTGGTCAGTGTCACGCCGGCGCTGGGTGGGAGATGTGGTCAGTGTCACGCCAGCGCTGGGTGGGAGATGTGGTCAGTGTCACACCGGCGCTGGGTGGGAGATGTGGTCAGTGTCACGCCGACACTGGATGGGAGATGTGGTCAACATTACACCGACACTGGGTGGGAGATGTGCTCAACATTACACCGACACTGGGTGGGAGATGTGGTCAACATTACACCGACACTGGGTGGGAGATGTGGTCAGTGTCATGCTGACACTGGATGGGAGATGTGGTCAGTGTCACACCGGCACTGGATGGGAGATGTGGTCAGTGTCACGCCGGCACTGGGTGGGAGATGTGGTCAGTGTCACGCCGACACTGAGTGGGAGATGTGGTCAGTGTCATGCCGACACTGGATGGGAGATGTGGTCAGTGTCACGCCGACACTGGATGGGAGATGTGGTCAACATTACACCGACACTGAGTGGGAGATGTGGTCAGTGTCATGCCGACACTGGATGGGAGATGTGGTCAGTGTCACGCCGACACAGGATGGGAGATGTGATCAACATTACACCGACACTAGGTGGGAGATGTGCTCAACATTACACCGACACTGGGTGGGAGATGTGGTCAACATTACACCGACACTGGGTGGGAGATGTGGTCAACATTACATCGACACTGGGTGGGAGATGTGCTCAACATTACATCGACACTGGATGGGAGATGTGGTAAACATTACACCGACACTGGGGGGGGGGGGGGGGAGATGTGCTCAACATTACACCGACACTGAGTGGGAGATGTGGTCATCGTTACACCGACACTGGATGGGAGATGTGGTCAACATTACACCGACACTGGATGAGAGATGTGGTCAACATTACACCGACACTAGGTGGGAGATGTGGTCAACATTACACCGACACTGGGTGGGAGATGTGGTCAGTGTCACGCCGGGGCTGGGTGGGAGATGTGGTCAGTGTCACGCCAGCGCTGGGTGGGAGATGTGGTCAGTGTCACACCGGCGCTGGGTGGGAGATGTGGTCAGTGTCACGCCGACACTGGATGGGAGATGTGGTCAACATTACACCGACACTGGGTGGGAGATGTGCTCAACATTACACCGACACTGGGTGGGAGATGTGGTCAACATTACACCGACACTGGGTGGGAGATGTGGTCAGTGTCATGCTGACACTGGATGGGAGATGTGGTCAGTGTCACACCGGCACTGGATGGGAGATGTGGTCAGTGTCACGCCGGCACTGGATGGGAGATGTGGTCAGTGTCACGCCGACACTGAGTGGGAGATGTGGTCAGTGTCATGCCGACACTGGATGGGAGATGTGGTCAGTGTCTCGCCGACACTGGATGGGAGATGTGGTCAACATTACACCGACACTGAGTGGGAGATGTGGTCAGTGTCATGCCGACACTGGATGGGAGATGTGGTCAGTGTCACGCCGACACAGGATGGGAGATGTGGTCAACATTACACCGACACTAGGTGGGAGATGTGCTCAACATTACACCGACACTGGGTGGGAGATGTGGTCAACATTACACCAAAACTGGGTGGGAGATGTGGTCAGTGTCACGCCGACACTGGATGGGAGATGTGGTCAACATTACACTGACACTGGGTGGGAGATGTGGTCAACATTACACCGACACTGGGAGGGAGATGTGGTCATCATTACACCGACACTGGATGGGAGATGTGGTCAACATTACACCGACACTGGATGAGAGATGTGGTCAACATTACACCGACACTAGGTGGGAGATGTGGTCAACATTACACCGACACTGGGTGGGAGATGTGGTCAGTGTCACGCCGGCGCTGGGTGGGAGATGTGGTCAGTGTCACGCCAGCGCTGGGTGGGAGATGTGGTCAGTGTCACACCGGCGCTGGGTGGGAGATGTGGTCCGTGTCACGCCGACACTGGATGGGAGATGTGGTCAACATTACACCGACACTGGGTGGGAGATGTGCTCAACATTACACCGACACTGGGTGGGAGATGTGGTCAACATTACACCGACACTGGGTGGGAGATGTGGTCAGTGTCATGCTGACATTGGATGGGAGATGTGGTCAGTGTCACACCGGCACTGGATGGGAGATGTGGTCACTGTCACGCCGGCACTGGATGGGAGATGTGGTCAGTGTCACGCCGACACTGAGTGGGAGATGTGGTCAGTGGCATGCCGACACTGGATGGGAGATGTGGTCAGTGTCACGCCGACACTGGATGGGAGATGTGGTCAACATTACACCGACACTGAGTGGGAGATGTGGTCAGTGTCATGCTGACACTGGATGGGAGATGTGGTCAGTGTCACGCCGACACAGGATGGGAGATGTGATCAACATTACACCGACACTAGGTGGGAGATGTGCTCAACATTATACCGACACTGGGTGGGAGATGTGGTCAACATTACACCGACACTGGGTGGGAGATGTGGTCAACATTACATCGACACTGGGTGGGAGATGTGCTCAACATTACATCGACACTGGATGGGAGATGTGGTAAACATTACACCGACACTGGGGGGGGGGGGGGAGATGTGCTCAACATTACACCGACACTGAGTGGGAGATGTGGTCATCGTTACACCGACACTGGATGGGAGATGTGGTCAACATTACACCGACACTGGATGAGAGATGTGGTCAACATTACACCGACACTAGGTGGGAGATGTGGTCAACATTACACCGACACTGGGTGGGAGATGTGGTCAGTGTCACGCCGGGGCTGGGTGGGAGATGTGGTCAGTGTCACGCCAGCGCTGGGTGGGAGATGTGGTCAGTGTCACACCGGCGCTGGGTGGGAGATGTGGTCAGTGTCACGCCGACACTGGATGGGAGATGTGGTCAACATTACACCGACACTGGGTGGGAGATGTGCTCAACATTACACCGACACTGGGTGGGAGATGTGGTCAACATTACACCGACACTGGGTGGGAGATGTGGTCAGTGTCATGCTGACACTGGATGGGAGATGTGGTCAGTGTCACACCGGCACTGGATGGGAGATGTGGTCAGTGTCACGCCGGCACTGGATGGGAGATGTGGTCAGTGTCACGCCGACACTGAGTGGGAGATGTGGTCAGTGTCATGCCGACACTGGATGGGAGATGTGGTCAGTGTCACGCCGACACTGGATGGGAGATGTGGTCAACATTACACCGATACTGAGTGGGAGATGTGGTCAGTGTCATGCCGACACTGGATGGGAGATGTGGTCAGTGTCACGCCGACACAGGATGGGAGATGTGGTCAACATTACACCGACACTAGGTGGGAGATGTGCTCAACATTACACCGACACTGGGTGGGAGATGTGGTCAACATTACACCAAAACTGGGTGGGAGATGTGGTCAGTGTCACGCCGACACTGGATGGGAGATCTGGTCAACATTACACTGACACTGGGTGGGAGATGTGGTCAACATTACACCGACACTGGGTGGGAGATGTGGTCATCATTACACCGACACTGGATGGGAGATGTGGTCAACATTACACCGACACTGGATGAGAGATGTGGTCAACATTACACCGACACTGGGTGGGAGATGTGGTCATCATTACACCGACACTGGATGGGAGATGTGGTCAACATTACACCGACACTGGATGAGAGATGTGGTCAACATTACACCGACACTAGGTGGGAGATGTGGTCAACATTACACCGACACTGGGTGGGAGATGTGGTCAGTGTCACGCCGGCGCTGGGTGGGAGATGTGGTCAGTGTCACGCCAGCGCTGGGTGGGAGATGTGGTCAGTGTCACACCGGCGCTGGGTGGGAGATGTGGTCAGTGTCACGCCGACACTGGATGGGAGATGTGGTCAACATTACACCGACACTGGGTGGGAGATGTGCTCAACATTACACCGACACTGGGTGGGAGATTTGGTCAACATTACACCGACACTGGGTGGGAGATGTGGTCAGTGTCATGCTGACACTGGATGGGAGATGTGGTCAGTGTCACACCGGCACTGGATGGGAGATGTGGTCAGTGTCACGCCGGCACTGGATGGGAGATGTGGTCAGTGTCACGCCGACACTGAGTGGGAGATGTGGTCAGTGTCATGCCGACACTGGATGGGAGATGTGGTGAGTGTCACGCCGACACTGGATGGGAGATGTGGTCAACATTACACCGACACTAGGTGGGAGATGTGCTCAACATTACACCGACACTGGGTGGGAGATGTGGTCAACATTACACCGACACTGGGTGGGAGATGTGGTCAGTGTCATGCCGACACTGGATGGGAGATATGGTCAGTGTCACGCCGACACAGGATGGGAGATGTGGTCAGTGTCAGGCCGACACTGGATGGGAGATGTGGTCAGTGTCACGCCGACATAGGATGGGAGATGTGGTCAACATTACACCGACACTGGGTGGGATATGTGCTCAACATTACACCAACACGGGGTGGGAGATGTGCTCAACATTACACCAACACTGGGTGGGAGATGTGCTCAACATTACATCAACACTGGGTGGGAGATGTGCTCAACATTACACCGACACTGGGTGGGAGATGTGCTCAACATTACACCGACACTGGGTGGGAGATGTGGTCAGTGTCATGCCGACACTGGATGGGACTTGTGGTCAGTGTCACGCTGGCACTGGATGGGAGATGTGGTCAGTGTCACGTCGACACTGGGTGGGAGATGTGGTCAGTGTCACGCCGACACAGGGTTGGAGATGTGGTCAGCGTCACGCCGGCGCTGGGTGGGAGATGTGGTCAGTGTCACGCCGGCACTGGATGGGAGATGTGGTCAGTGTCACACCGGCGCTGGATGGGAGATGTGGTCAGTGTCACGCCGGCCACTTTTACTTTCAAAGACAATGTTTGGCTGGGTCGACATGAGAGCCTAGGTGAAATTGTATAATTTCGATTCCCCTGCGGATTGAACACATGCCCACCAGGTCAGCAGGCGAAAGTCTCCCCACCACGCTACCGACTATTGGGTGCCACCGACGATGTTTAAGGTGGGCTTGTATTTCACAAATCAATAGTTGCCCCGGTAGTTCATAGCCTGAAATGACAGTCACTTCTGTGAATGTGGTTGCTGACTTTGCAAGATTTCAAACATGATGAAGTTCTCTGTTGTGAAATACCTCTATGGTCTACATACGTGTGTGGATGGGTAGAAACAAAGTTGTAAAAATGTCACAACTCGGTCAGAAGATGAGGGCATAAAGTAAAGTGTGACACTCCCCCTGCACCGTACTTGCCCCAGGACTAACTAAGCATGCCTGGTTTATCTCCCTCATATTTATAAACACTGAATGTATGAGATAAGCTGCTGTAGCTCCCACAGAGAGTCCTGTCATGTGTAATTACTCATGAGTTTATCACCTTCACGCCAGCTACTAACTTCTCCGGTTTCATGCTCGACTCCCGCCTTCTGCGGGCTTTGACTTTGTGTCAGAAGTCTCGGTACTTGTTACCCTCGTGTTCAGAATCCACAGAAAATACAGGTTACTTTTTACAGGGGCATGAGATTTTGGTGTTTGATCTTTTTTCTCTGAGTTTAAAGTTAATTTTAAACATTAAGGGTTGCTATTTCCGCGAGGTTTTATTATTAGCTTAGCATATTCCCCATGCATGGCAACACACTTGGTTCACCTAACTACTGGCTTGTTGATGCCTTCTTCTTTATTTTTTTTTTTAATTTAATTAAATTAATTGGGGGGGGGGGGGGGGGGTTGCTCCTTAAATCAGTTTTGCACCGTCTCCAATAACTCGTTGTCATCTGCAAACCTCTGATCCCGCAAACGTTCTTTTAGTGGTTCAATCAAGTGAAAGATCGCTGACACCAAGTCCGACTGTATGTATGTTGGATGTTTCAAAACCTAAAATTTCGGAGCACATAGTGTATCCACTGTATGCGCAGCCGTTTAAGGACGGGCGTTGTCGTGCAGCAACAATACTCTTTTTTTTTGAGAGAGAGAGAGAGAAGTCCCCGGCGTTTCTATCGTATCGCTGTCTTCAGGTTGTTCACTACCATGTCTCTATATCGACACTAGTCACAATTTCACAAATTTTCTGAAAATGCACCAAAACAATGCCTTTCATATCTCAATAGATGATCATCAAGGCTTTTCCAGCTGATTCCCTCGGCTTTGTTTTTTTTATCAACCGGATACAACGGTTGTTTCCACTGCATCTACTACCTCTCACTATCTGGTTCGTAATGTTAAAACAACCGTCTCCACACTGAATCGTCATTCTTCTTTAGATTTCACAAAGTTTCACACCCTCGGATCTCAGACAACTGTCGCCATACTGAACCATCATTCTTCTGTAGATTTCACAAGGTTTCACACCCTCGGATCTCAGACAACCGTCGCCATACTGAACCATCATTCCTCTGTAGATAAGTTTCACACCCTCGGATCTCAGACAACCGTCGCCATACTGAACCATCATTCCTCTGTAGATAAGTTTCACACCCTCGGATCTCAGACAACCGTCGCCATACTGAACCATCATTCTTCTGTAGATTTCACAAGGTTTCACACCCTCTGATCTCAGACAACCGTCCCCGCACTGAATCATCATTCTTCTGTAGATTTCACAAGGTTTCACACCCTCTGATCTCAGACAACGTCCCCGCACTGAATCATCATTCTTCTGTAGATTTCACAAGGTTTCACACCCTCTGATCTCAGACAACCGTCTCCGCACTGAATCATCATTATTCACACACACACACACACAAACACACACACACTCACACACACACACACACACACACACATCGTAAGAATATTGTCTCGTTGTTCTTTCTCTGGCTAAAGTCGACAGTGGGAAAGACATTTTGTAATGGCTATTGCGTCTGAGCAACCTATTTGAATTTTACGACCCTGATATGGGTAAATGCTTAAGAGCCAGTGTGGGTCCTGAAATAAGATGATCAGTTGTCCATACTGGACTACGTGCTTTGTAATACACTTTCTGTTACTTAGTGACTTTCCCTTGTTGTTTTGTCCCATTAAAATAGTCTACGGTATAGAAAATCAGCACCTAGCAAGTCCCTCGCCCTCGTCACAAACTACCAGAAGGACTCTCGATTCTTCAGTCTTATAGATTATGAACATTCACTGTATTAAAGAATATTAATTGCAGGCACATGCGTTTCCAGATTCCAACTCGTCTGTGTACAAATACGGCTCTGGGAGGCAGCCACTAACACGTGCTGTAGATTAGTATCCGGAGAATGTTACCCACACCTAATGCTGCAGTCGACATCTCTGTGTCTGGTGTCTGTCTGTTCGACTGGTCGTGGTGTCATGCTGTTGCTGTTGTTCTGGTTTGTGTCCCGTCTACTGGTCACTCTAGGTGTATTGAAACATCTCGTCCATCAGTGTTCTTGTCACAACGTGACACGGTATTCGTGTGTTTTGTGTAGCACAGTGATATTGTGGTTCTGTGTTCTGTGCAACAGTAACATAGTGACACTGTACGTATGTGTTTTATATCACGTGGACAGTCTGATCATGTTAGTCGCTGCATACGTCTTCCAGATTCCCTACACCGGTCAGTTGGACATCAGCCTTGTTTTCTTGCTCAACAAACAATGGCAAACTACTGAGCATAACATTGCCCGGTAAATCACCCTGGGTTGATGGCAACGTCCTGTCAAGGCCATGCAGCAATGTGTTTTTGTGCTCGCTCGCTTTGAACTCGCGTTGGAGTTCATCCAACCATCATAGTATGGTCCATACACACCATATCTAGTAGTGCTGGACTGAATGTTGCACGTGGATTAGCTTTCCCTATTACCAGTGTCTCTCGCCATCAGGCGAACTCACTCCCACTTCGGAGGTACTTGTAATTTACGTCCCAAGTCAAAGGCGGGAAGTCACCATTTTTGTTCAGTGTCACCATCCAGTGTCACCATCCAGTATCACCATCCAGTATCACCATCCAGTGTCACCATCCAGTGTCACCATCCAGTATCACCATCCAGTGTCACCATCCAGTGTCCGTCGACACTGATCGGTGTAGGGGTTGAACCTGCTACCACGGCATCAGCACACCGGGTGTTCAAGAACTTTTTGCGATTATATTCTATATGTGTCAATGAGTGCCATTGTAACAATTTATGCTATGACAGCAATGCATACATGTAGCTATTGTTCGTGCCTACATAAACAATAGTTAGTAGCGAATAAAAAAAGGCGAAAACAAATACAATCTACAACCAGGAGAGCGTCTTCTTTGAAGGGAAATAATACTGGATTTTTGTGGTTTACTTGGCAATTTTACATTCAGTAGTTTGCCGTTGCTTTCTAAACGACTGACTCTCGTGCTATTGTCTTCAATGCCAAGCAATCTGCTTCCAAATCGTCTGCGGCTGATTTCAAACCCTCGACTCGGGATGTCGGAAGGAAAAGAGTGAAAAGTGTGGGAGGGGGAAGAGATTATAAAACTACGTTCACTAATCCATAAGCCACAGGCGTCGACTATCTTCACACGTCAAAAAGAAAACCCGAATATTTCATGAATGTATTCACATATTATAATTGCTCATAGATGCTACTGGGTTACATTAACACTAGTCATGTACAACAGAGATCACAGACGACAACCGCCACATTCCCTTTCCTCCCGCTCACATGCAAGGGATATCATTACCGCTGTGTTCCTCTCAGAGCGATTATGACTCTAGTACTTAACCACTCAGTCGATGTCAACTACAGTACAGTTATAGCACTTAACCACACAGTCGATGCCAACTACATTATGATTATAGCACTTAACCACTCAATCGATGCCAACTACAGTACAGTTATAGCACTTAACCACACAGTCGATGCCAACTTTTTTTTTTTTTTTTTTTTTAGCATATCCTTTTACAGGACTTAGCTGTCAACACCAGCATCTTTCAGCTGTATGTTGATCTCTTGGCAAGATTACGCTCAGTAGTTTGCCATTGCTTTCTGAGCGGCCGGCTCAGTATCCCGCAAGTCACGAGCGGGGGTAGAACCGCATCAGCTCTCGCTCCGCTACGAGACTCTGCGTGATAAACGGGATTACAGAGAGAAAGTGTTGTAACCCCACAGCCAGAGAGACCGGCTCGATGCCAACTACAGTACAGTTATAGCACTTAACCACACAGTCGATGCCAACTACAGTACAGTTATAGCACTTAACCACACAGTCGATGCCAACTACATTATGATTATAGCACTTAACCACTCAATCGATGCCAACTACAGTACAGTTATAGCACTTAACCACACAGTCGATGCCAACTACAGTACAGTTATAGCACTTAACCACACAGTCGATGTCAACTACATTATGATTATAGCACTTAACCACTCAATCGATGCCAACTACAGTACAGTTATAGCACTTAACCACACAGTCGATGCCAACTACAGTACAGTTATAGCACTTAACCACACAGTCGATGTCAACTACATTATGATTATAGCACTTAACCACTCAATCGATGCCAACTACAGTACAGTTATAGCACTTAACCACACAGTCGATGCCAACTACAGTACAGTTATAGCACTTAACCACACAGTCGATGTCAACTACATTATGATTATAGCACTTAACCACTCAATCGATGCCAACTACAGTACAGTTATAGCACTTAACCACACAGTCGATGTCAACTACATTATGATTATAGCACTTAACCACTCAATCGATGCCAACTACAGTACAGTTATAGCACTTAACCACACAGTCGATGCCAACTACAGTACAGTTATAGCACTTAACCACACAGTCGATGCCAACTACATTATGATTACAGCACTTAACCACTCAATCGATGCCAACTACAGTACAGTTATAGCACTTAACCACACAGTCGATGCCAACTACATTATGATTATAGCACTTAACCACACAGTCGATGCCAACTACAGTACAGTTATAGCACTTAACCACACAGTCGATGCCAACTACATTATGATTATAGCACTTAACCACACAGTCGATGCCAACTACATTATGATTATAGCACTTAACCACACAGTCGATGCCAACTACAGTACAGTTATAGGACTTAACCACACAGTCGATGCCAACTACAGTACAGTTATAGCACTTAACTACACAGTCGATGCCAACTACATTACAACTCTAGCACTTAACCACACAGTCGATGCCAACTACATTACAACTCTAGCACTTAACCACTTAGTTGATGCCAACTACAGTACAGTTATAGCACTTAACCACACAGTCGATGCTAACTACAGTTCAGTTATAGCAGTTAACCACACAGTCGATGCCAACTACATTATGATTATAGCACTTAACCACACAGTCGATGCCAACTACAGTACAGTTATAGCACTTAACCACACAGTCGATGCCAACTACATTATGACTCTAGCACTTAACCACACAGTCGATGCCAACTACAGTACAGTTATAGCACTTAACCACACAGTCGATGCCAACTACATTACAGTTATAGCCCTTAACCACACAGTCGATGTCAACTACAGTACAGTTATAGCACTTAACCACACAGTCGATGCCAACTACAGTACAGTTATAGCACTTAACCACTCAGTCGATGCCAACTACATTATGATTATAGCACTTAACCACACAGTCGATGCCAACTACATTATGATTATAGCACTTAACCACACAGTCGATGCCAACTACATTATGATTATAGCACTTAACCACACAATCGATGCCAACTACATTATGATTATAGCACTTAACCACTCAGTCGATGCCAACTACATTATGATTATAGCACTTAACCACTCAGTCGATGCCAACTACAGTACAGTTATAGCACTTAACCACTCAGTCGATGCCAACTACATTACAACTCTAGCACTAAACCACTCAGTCAATGTCAACTACATTATGACTCTAGCACTTAACGAAACATGCTATGCCAATATGATTATAGCGCATATTGTATATATCATATAGTAGATGAGTAGCATCTGTCATTGTGACATTGCATATGTATAGCTGATGACTTGCATCTGTGATTGTGACATTGCATATATCTATATATAAATATATAGTTGATGACTTGCATCTGTGATTGTGACATTGCATATATATATAGTTGACTACTTGCATCTGTGATTGTGACATTGCATATGCCTGGGATTGCTCCACATCAAGATGTTGTGTTGACATGCTGTGTGTTGCTGTGTGTGTCTCTGCAGACATGTGGGGTTTTCACCGACAAGGTTACTGCCAGGCTGGCTTCGGTGCCGCGTTGTCTCAAGTACGTGAGTCTTTCTATGGCAACATACTTCTGCTTTGATTTACTGATATCAATATATACACAAATGTCTCGGACAGCTAGCTTGGTTCATGTCTCGGACAGCTAGCTTGGTTAATGTCTCGGACAGCTAGCTTGGTTAATGTCTCGGACAGCTAGCTTGGTTAATGTAAAATCTTCGAAAGCGGCTAGAACACTGCGACAACATATCACATATGAGAAAGAGACTGTATTCCATTTTTGGCCACATTATTTTAAGAGAACAACTGGAACATGTTGTAACAATTTAAAAGATGTGTTGACAAAGAGATAGAGACAGACAACGAGAAAAGCTTTGGAAAGCCTTTTGTCATGACAGAGGAAGATGTCGGCACAAGAAGTGATTGATACATGATGTTTGAGATCGGAAGTTGTGGAGAAGCATAATCGCTCACGTCAGTCAGCGCGGTACTTTAAGGTGATGATGATAAATACGCAGTCAGTTGTGAGTATAAATACTGTCGACTTTCTTGTTAGAGGAGAGAGACGTGAACGAAGAGGTATTTTACTGTCATTGTTTAACACCTCCACGTGTACACCAGGAATGATTAGCGAGATTACCAAGGATATATATATATATATATATATATATATATATATATATATATATATATATATATATATATATATATATATATGTACGCCTTGTTTGTGTAAACGTGTGTGTGTGTGTGTGTGTGTGTGTGTGTGTGTGTGTGTGTGTATTTATGTGTACTTTATTCACTAGTTACTGCCTCAGGTATAGTTGTTGTCGATGGTAGTTGTGAAAGTTGTATAAATGTTGTATACAAGTTCCCTGTACCCGTACATTACAATGACAGTATATCAGCTTGAGCTATAGATGATGTGTATTCTGTATTCACACACCCTAGTTATACTCAAACGTGCTGAACCTCCTAAAACCTCCTCTGTATGCGAGCCACAGTTCACGCCCTGTTCCAAGTAGTCTCCGCCACCCATCTCCTCTGACATTATAGAAGAGGACTTTCTCACGCAAGCAGGCACACATGCTTAGCTTCGTGTTAAGACAACAAACAAACCCACACGAGTGCTGACGTGAGGTATCATCTGTTTGTCTTTCTGAGAAGCGCCTGTAGATGTAACATACCCCCATCATCATCACCATGCCGAACATCCATTTGTAGAACGTCGCTCTCATTGTAGCCGGCTGGAAAGACTCGATCCTTGGCCAGTTCCTCTGCCTCGTTCATGTCCATGTCCACGGTGTCTCTAATGCCCTGTGTTTCATGTCGGCCAACCCCACCTCGTCTTTCACGAGCTGTGGCATGTATAACTGATACATGTAAACCTCTGGCATGTATAACTGATACATGTAAACCTCTGGCATATATAACTGATACATGTAAACCTATGGCATGTATAACTGATACATGTAAACCTATGGCATGTATAACTTTTACATGTAAACCTCTGGCATGTATAACTGATACATGTAAACCTCTGGCATATATAACTGATACATGTAGACCTATGGCATATATAACTGATACATGTAAACCTCTGACATATATAACTGATACATGTAAACCTCTGACATATATAACTGATACATGTAAACCTCTGACATATATAACTGATACATGTAAACCTCTGGCATATATAACTGATACATGTAAACCTCTGGCATATATAACTGATACATGTAAACCTCTGACATATATAACTGATACATGTAAACCTCTGGCATGTGTAAATGATACATTTAAACCTATGGTATGTATAACTGATACATGTAAACCTATGGCATATATAACTGATACATGTAAACCTCTGGCATGTATAACTGATACATGTAAACCTCTGGCATGTGTAAATGATACATGTAAACCTCTGGCATGTGTAAATGATACATGTAAACCTCTGGCATGTGTAAATGATACATGTAAACCTCTGGCATGTATAACTGATACATGTAAACCTCTGGCATGTATAACTGATACATGTAAACCTATGGCATGTATAACTGATACATGTAAACCTATGGCATATATAACTGATACATGTAAACCTCTGACATATATAACAAATACATGTAAACCTCTGGCATGTATAACTGATACATGTAAACCTATGGCATATATAACTGATACATGTAAACCTCTGGCATATATAACTGATACATGTAAACCTATGGCATGTATAACTGATACATGTAAACCTATGGCATGTATAACTGATACATGTAAACCTATGGCATGTATAACTGATACATGTAAACCTCTGCAATGTTTCATGTGGTCACAGTATTTCGGTTTCCGAGATATGGCGTTGTATATGAACAAGTTTTCTTCGATGTTCACTTCTGGCAAATGTCAGTATTTTCTTCTAGTTAGTCAGCCAGTTAGTTAATCGCGGTTCCAACTTCACGGCAAAGGGTCGCCCCATTATGCTCCGTTCCTGTGCCAGTGAATATCACATAAAATCCTCCTCACTGTCCGACGTGAAAAGTGGAACAGACAGGAGTCTCGACAAACCAACAGCCCGCACAGGCTGACTATGCATAATGCCGCCGCCAGAGGGCCAATACAAAAGTCTGCCACGAAAAATACAGTTCATCGTCGATGGAAGCGACAGTCGCTAGAAAATCAGAAGCCACACATTACTGCATAAGGCAACCCAGTTAATTCAGCGACCAGCAGGCCGTCATTTTTCTGAACATGCAGTTCACACTACAAACAACCCCGGACATATGTAAAATAACTCCACACGAAATTCACAGCCCACAATGTCGCTCCACGCACTCAACTCAGTAGCAGGGCGACGAAACCATACACTACCAGTCCAACATGAGGAAAATGCATAAGCAAACCGTAGGCACAAGCATAAACACCCCAGAGGCCTTAACAGCTTAAACGCCTATCCTCCACGTTGGGGACCAGAAGTATTCTCTTCTGATCCACGGTATGCTAATAATTATTCTGAAATACTTAAGTTCAGGAAGCACATCCCCAGCTCGACACATACGTTACATTCTTCTGTCTTCTGGAATGATTCAAATACTGGAAGTCAGGCACTGTGTTCGAATATCTCCTGGCCAGGGCTTTTGCAACAACGTAGATCACGTGTTTTCCGTCACAGAGTTGTCTAGACATTGCCAATACAAACAGTTTCAGCGGCAGCTCAGCCCTAAATGTATCCTCTAAAAGATTGTTCTATTGGGGTTCACGTTCTACGGATAGGGATGTTTTACTACAGTGTGCATATTCTACGGATAGGGATGTTTTACTACAGTGTGCATATTCTACGGATAGGGATGTTTTACTACAGTGTGCATATTCTACGGATAGGGATGTTTTACTACAGTGTGCATATTCTACGGATAGGGATGTTTTACTACAGTGTGCATATTCTACGGATAGGGATGTTTTACTACAGTGTGCATATTCTACGGATAGGCATGTTTTACTACAGTGTTTACATTCTACGGATAGGGATGTTGTACTACAGGGTTCACATTCTAAGGATAGGGATGGTTTACTACAGTGTTCACATTCTACGGATAGGCATGTTTTACTACAGTGTTCACATTCTACGGATAGGGATGTTTTACTACAGTGTTTACATTCTAAGGATAGGAATGGTTTACTACAGTGTTCACATTCTAAGGATAGGGATGTTTTACTACAGTGTTCATATTCTAAGGATAGGCATGTTTTACTACAGTGTTCACATTCTAAGGATAGGTATGTTTTACTACAGTGTTCACATTCTAAGGATAGGCATGTTTTACTACAGTGTTCACATTCTAAGGATAGGGATGTTTTACTACAGTGTGCATATTCTACGGATAGGCATGTTTTACTACAGTGTTCACATTCTAAGGATAGGTATGTTTTACTACAGTGTTCACATTCTACGGATATAACTGTTTTACTACATTGTTCACATTCTACGGATAGGTATGTTTTACTACAGTGTTCACATTCTATGGATAGGTATGATTTACTACAGTGTGCATATTCTACGGATAGGTATGTTTTACTACAGTGTTCACATTCTACGGATAGGTATGTTTTACTACAGTGTTCACATTCTACGGATAGGTATGTTTTACTACAGTGTTCACATTCTATGGATAGGGATGTTTTACTACAGTGTTCACATTCTAAGGATAGGCATGTTTTACTACAGTGTTCACATTCTAAGGATAGGTATGTTTTACTACAGTGTTCACATTCTACGGATAGGTATGTTTTACTACAGTGTTCACATTCTACGGATATAACTGTTTTACTACATTGTTCACATTCTACGGATAGGTATGTTTTACTACAGTGTTCACATTCTACGGATAGGTATGTTTTACTACAGTGTTCACATTCTACGGATAGGTATGTTTTACTACAGTGTGCATATTCTACGGATAGGTATGTTTTACTACAGTGTTCACATTCTAAGGATAGGTATGTTTTACTACAGTGTTCACATTCTAAGGATAGGTATGTTTTACTACAGTGTTCACATTCTACGGATATAACTGTTTTACTACAGTGTTCACATTCTACGGATAGGTATGTTTTACTACAGTGTTCACATTCTACGGATAGGGATGTTTTACTACAGTGTGCATATTCTACGGATAGGTATGTTTTACTACAGTGTTCACATTCTAAGGATAGGTATGTTTTACTACAGTGTTCACATTCTAAGGATAGGTATGTTTTACTACAGTGTTCACATTCTACGGATATAACTGTTTTACTACATTGTTCACATTCTACGGATAGGTATGTTTTACTACAGTGTTCACATTCTACGGATAGGTATGTTTTACTACAGTGTTCACATTCTACGGATAGGTATGTTTTACTACAGTGTGCATATTCTACGGATAGGTATGTTTTACTACAGTGTTCACATTCTAAGGATAGGTATGTTTTACTACAGTGTTCACATTCTAAGGATAGGTATGTTTTACTACAGTGTTCACATTCTACGGATATAACTGTTTTACTACAGTGTTCACATTCTACGGATAGGTATGTTTTACTACAGTGTTCACATTCTACGGATAGGGATGTTTTACTACAGTGTTCATATTCTACGGATAGGTATGTTTTACTACAGTTGCATATTCTACGGATAGGGATGTTTCACTACAGTGTGCATATTCTAAGTGTCACGAATTGGCCGCCTTAACATCCCAGAATATTTTTCTCGGTCTCCAAATTTGAGAGGCCAAATTGAGAAAAAATGAATTAATCACACTACTCCAAAATTATCTAGTCGTGAGGTAAGATTATTCACAAAAAGCCTCTAGCCATGACGTAAGCTTGCAGATGGCAAGTAAAATGGCAACTAGATAATTAGTATACACCTTGGGAAACTGCTGACCCAGACATGCTGAATCAACAATGAAGGGGCCATGGACTGTGTAATTAAAACTGACCAGGCATGACACCTGATAAGCACAGGTAGGAAATCGCCAGGTGTGAACAACATTGACAGCGGGAGAGATAATAGCCCCAGGGCTGTAAACTAAGCCCCGTCCACTCTGACTGGCAGACTCAGGAATGTGTGAAAACAGATCTGATAAGACAATTAACACGGGGCCTGTAGACTGTACCAGACAGAGAGGAGCAAGGTGTGATGGCCAGGTTGCGGGGATAATTGCAATTACCGTCAGCGGGAGATAAGAAGAATTTATGACGGGAATGCCAAAGAGATAATAGTGTCTCAGATACTGTCTGCTTGACTCAGCTTAAATAAGGGTCCCTAGCCTGTTTTAAGTTAGATTAAGTTTGACTTCAGAACAGGTGAGAAGAGAGAGTAAATGTAGATTTCTTAGTAACTAAGTATTTTAGGTGTATGTACTGAATTCCAGTCTATATCTGATCTAGGTTATTGCAAGAACTATCATTGTCATAGATTACTTGAGTGTTCTTTCTAAGTTCTGCGTTCAATATCATATTGCTTTAAAGTGTTATTCTTCTGAGAAATAGAGCCTTATGTGAGACAGATCTTGTCTGGGTAGACTTTTAGGTGTCTTGGTAGATGCTTGTCATTTCTTTGTACACTATCCTAGTTGCCTTTTGGTGTGTGCATTTGTTGTACAGAATATAGTCAACTGACTATTTATTTAATTCTTACAACAGCAGTAACTAAGTGGTAACTTCAATTAAGACTTGTTGTATATCTCATTTTGTAGCTATACAATATTAGTACTCATTAATAATGCCTGATGCTATTATGTGAGTATCATTAGATGTCTATCTTGAAGTAATATAATGTTTACGGATATGTTGGATGTATGTATGTGTAATTTCATATGAATATACGATGCTAGGAATATGCTTCGTACATATTCTTTTTGTGTATATACATCTCATTTCGTATACCTACAAACTAACTAGTGCATTATGCTATTATGTTAAAGTATCATAATATGTCTAGTTTAATTAATGTTTTATGTGTATTTCATGTTTGGTATATTGATTTGTCATATGCTAGCCTATCAATATGACGTGTTATATTATGGTGTGCGCATTGGCACACTAACCATCGATTGCATTTGTAGCAGCGGTGTAATGGTACAGACATTACCCACAAGTGTTATGGGGTAGATGGTGCTAAACTTTCTCAGTGTATTGTGGGCGTGCGTCCACGGTAATGCATGGAAACCTGGCACAGCTATTGGTCACGGCTTGTAAGCCCGGATGATCAGGCATTATTATAATACCCTTACCGACCCTGTGAGCTGCTAAACTAACATTGGACGGAGCGGCTGTGCGACACCGAATTTCTGTATTAGCGACATGGACATGGGGCGGCAGAAATGTAATCATTACAGGCGTGTGAGACAATTGAAAAGCCCGTCCCAGACTAAAGACAGTAGGGAGAAGGAGGATGGTGAACGCAGTCGAGCTGAAAGATAAACTTGGCCAGACTGGTCATTGTATATGTTTGTGTTATGATATGTTTTAATTAGGATTGTGCTGATGTAGAACTGATATAACACATTCTTGACTTTCTTTCAAGCTCTCACAAGGAGCCCTATGTTATAGATCTCAAGACTAGAGACTACTGACTAGGAGTGTCAGGACTGACAGGATCTCAGAATACCGGCAAGCTGTTCTCTTTTTCTTTTGTTGAGTCTACTGGAGAGTGGGGATCTGGACCACAGTTCCAGATAGATGAAGTAACAAGTAAAGTTACGTAATGTTTCTCATCACAATATGTTATATGATTTCATCATCCTCATCTTGAACCATCAGATGTCTATGATTATGATTAGTAAATAAATGTTGTAGTATTGTAACTCATAGTTCTGTCGTTATCTTTTAATTCCAATTGTGCATACGTGTTGTGTGTGTACATTGGTGGGGGTTCACTTACACACCAAGGAAAGGAGCAGTCAGGGAGAAAACCTGGACTGAGATAGTCGTCTATACTAATATGTTTTGACTTAAAACATCTATCTTAAGCTAACCTTCTCTTTCCTATACCTTGGCGAATATTCAGCACAGTTCATTTCATTTTGTAACGAGCCACTTAGAGCTGTACGTTGGATATTCAGGGCTTAATCTGTAGTTCAGCCATATAGATTTTGTCCCTAGTCAGTTTCTGACTATCTGGGGTTGCTCGCCAGTGAATAATACATTCATCTAGCCGGTGGGGCACCCCGACTTCTGACAGATTTGGGGTCCAGTCCGCGATCCTGAATCAGGATTCTAGTAATCATAGTGATTCTACTAGACCCTAGACAAACGATTTTTCAAAGTTAACTCTTGTAATCTTCAGTCATCAAAATAGACTATCATCAAATGTAGCTACTTTTAGTTGAGGAAGTTTCAGAGTACATATATAACTTTTCAAAAGTATAACAGATAAGAACTTATGAGAAAACTACCATCATCTATCATTTATTGATAACTGTTTGTAACTATTATCAATTAGTGTTACCATTAATCATTTATTGATAATTGAACACTTTAATCATATTTACATTGATGTGTTTGATGATTTAACTGCTTGACTGATTTGCAATTTTATGCTAATATATTCCATGTTCATTTTGACATGTATGCAGTGCATTTTAATGTTTATTTAGATAAATATTACTGTTGATTACTGTGTAGTATATATTTCACACTTACTTCACTGCTGTCGCCAGGTACTACTTGAATATTATTTTCAGTTGTCTTTCACTGCTGAGGCTAAACTATACACATTGGATAGCGTAGACTGGCAATAGTTAACTCTTGTCTTTCTAGCTTAGATCTGATTTTTGATATATACATAGGAGCTTACCGGAATATAGTCCTTTGCAATTATGGCCTTACGTTACCGGAATCCCGAAGAGGACATGAAGGCGCGCGCAGATTTCGCAGAGTCTGCGAAAGGGTGGGGCATAAGAAAAGGCTTAAAGGGGGAGCAACTAGAAATGTATATCACAGCTGAGTTAGAATGGTGGGACCAAGAAGAAGAAATTATGTTTAAAGAAAATGATGAGTTCTTTGGAGCACAAGAGCGTAGCAAAACTGAAGAAGCAGAGATTAATAAACAGCATATGGAAGTAGTCAATGCAGAGAAGCTAACCGTTCTAGCGGAACATAAGGTAGGAGATATGGATGCTCACCCAATCAGGAAGGAAGGGACATCTTTGCCAACCACCGCGGAATCAGAGGTAGTGGACCGGGAACTACAGGTTCTCATTCGACCCAGTCCTAAACGGAAAAGAGGGAAGAAAAAACGTGCCAAGGGCATTTCAAACAGTCACAAACGTGATAACTGTTTGCACCACGGCAATAGTCGTTTGACAGTAGAGGACCTTCAGGAAAACCACTTGACTGCTACGAGAAATGAATCTCGAGAGAAAGAGGAACTGAAGACAACCTTTAATGAGGTCGCAGGCGGAGACCTAGCCGATTCTCACATTCCCTTCTGGTCACAGAATCACGAAGTGGAATTACATCTGACTGAAATAGGGAGGAAGGAAGGAACAGAATCCCAGGTGAATTTCACTGCTGCAACGCGGGAAGAGTCACTAATTATCAGTTCAGAGAATTTACCTAGTAACAGTTACCCAGAGGACAACTGTTTGCACTACGGTTTGCCAGTACAAGACTCCCAGGAATCTCATTTTACTTCAACGAGAGGTGAAACTCAAGAGGAAGATGACCTGAGGACATCTTTTAAGGAGGTCGGAGATCGAAAGGTAACCGACTTTATTATTCCCTTCAGCCCAGACGAGGAAGAAGTGGGATTAAATTTGACTGACAGTGGGATGAAGGATGACCCGGAACCCCTTGTGATCTTTGAGGCTGCAGCTCAGGAAAAGACACTAGATATCAGTTCAAATGATTTACGTAGTGTGATGCATTGTGTAGACACCAGCCCATCACAGGATTTACCTCAACTGGACTTAGCCCATGAAAGCACGACCAGAGAGGAACATCCAGACCAGGAAACATTTCCAGTTGTTATCTCGGAGCATACCAGTTCGGAGACTCAGGAAACACCGGGAATTGTTAGGAGCCAGAATATGGACTCTGATATTGTGCAGACAACATTGTCTGTAGTTGCTAAAGAAGAAAATTCTTTGCACAAGATGGAGGAAGAAACGCCTATCATCTCATTAGCTGAAGTTATCAGGGAATTCCAGCAACAGGAACCTGAAGTAACAGAAGTCAAGAGTGGTTTGGAATCAACATTCTTAGGACTCAATCTACCCTTCAGTCAGGTCGATTTGATAGGAGTAGATCAGCTATTTGTGGATACTTTATTCAAAAGTAACACCACTTTATCGCCCTGGAGTAACTATGTTATTTCTCAAGGCAGGACAACTTGGCACACTAAATTTCCAATTTCTAGCACGGTTTTTACAAGAAACTCTAATGTAGAGAAACTCAGCCCATTAACTGATTATCAGGGGAAGAAACCGCGACACCGAGGAGGGACGATTGTTACTCCCGACTTTGAAGGAGGAAAGCGCCAGTTGAATTTATATCATGGGACCATGATGTGTAACATTATTCCTTTCAAAAGGAAGATATTGACGAATCTGTTTAGGATCTATAAAGGATGGAGGAATATCACGGAGACAAGCTTTGCTGTGGCCAGCTTATGCAAGACCTCACTACGGGTACATCCTCGGCTGAAAGGAGTAAATCACGTGAGTGAATGGTGTAAAACAATTGCTGCCCAGAGGCGTAGAAGAATCCCGTTGATTGTGATCTTTCCCAGAGGGGTAAAATTACAACCTTCTGACAATTACCGGATTTTACCAAGCTATTGCATGGAATCCCGGCCGAAAACCAGGTACAAGGACCTATCCAAAGTATCATGGGAGTATGGAAATGGAACGTCTTTATGCAGATGCAGGACAACCCATTGCCACAAGGAATATTGGAAACCTTTAGGCAGATACAGAACGGAGAGTGCTTAGGCATTATTCTGGGATGTACGGCGTGCTTTGACAAAAGATTTCTGGCAGAAACCTTTTTTTTAAGGGGAAAGCTCTGTCACGAATTGGCCGCCTTAACATCCCAGAATATTTTTCTCGGTCTCCAAATTTGAGAGGCCAAATTGAGAAAAAATGAATTAATCACACTACTCCAAAATTATCTAGTCGTGAGGTAAGATTATTCACAAAACGCCTCTAGCCATGACGTAAGCTTGCAGATGGCAAGTAAAATGGCAACTAGATAATTAGTATACACCTTGGGAAACTGCTGACCCAGACATGCTGAATCAACAATGAAGGGGCCATGGACTGTGTAATTAAAACTGACCAGGCATGACACCTGATAAGCACAGGTAGGAAATCGCCAGGTGTGAACAACATTGACAGCGGGAGAGATAATAGCCCCAGGGCTGTAAACTAAGCCCCGTCCACTCTGACTGGCAGACTCAGGAATGTGTGAAAACAGATCTGATAAGACAATTAACACGGGGCCTGTAGACTGTACCAGACAGAGAGGAGCAAGGTGTGATGGCCAGGTTGCGGGGATAATTGCAATTACCGTCAGCGGGAGATAAGAAGAATTTATGACGGGAATGCCAAAGAGATAATAGTGTCTCAGATACTGTCTGCTTGACTCAGCTTAAATAAGGGTCCCTAGCCTGTTTTAAGTTAGATTAAGTTTGACTTCAGAACAGGTGAGAAGAGAGAGTAAATGTAGATTTCTTAGTAACTAAGTATTTTAGGTGTATGTACTGAATTCCAGTCTATATCTGATCTAGGTTATTGCAAGAACTATCATTGTCATAGATTACTTGAGTGTTCTTTCTAAGTTCTGCGTTCAATATCATATTGCTTTAAAGTGTTATTCTTCTGAGAAATAGAGCCTTATGTGAGACAGATCTTGTCTGGGTAGACTTTTAGGTGTCTTGGTAGATGCTTGTCATTTCTTTGTACACTATCCTAGTTGCCTTTTGGTGTGTGCATTTGTTGTACAGAATATAGTCAACTGACTATTTATTTAATTCTTACAACAGCAGTAACTAAGTGGTAACTTCAATTAAGACTTGTTGTATATCTCATTTTGTAGCTATACAATATTAGTACTCATTAATAATGCCTGATGCTATTATGTGAGTATCATTAGATGTCTATCTTGAAGTAATATAATGTTTACGGATATGTTGGATGTATGTATGTGTAATTTCATATGAATATACGATGCTAGGAATATGCTTCGTACATATTCTTTTTGTGTATATACATCTCATTTCGTATACCTACAAACTAACTAGTGCATTATGCTATTATGTTAAAGTATCATAATATGTCTAGTTTAATTAATGTTTTATGTGTATTTCATGTTTGGTATATTGATTTGTCATATGCTAGCCTATCAATATGACGTGTTATATTATGGTGTGCGCATTGGCACACTAACCATCGATTGCATTTGTAGCAGCGGTGTAATGGTACAGACATTACCCACAAGTGTTATGGGGTAGATGGTGCTAAACTTTCTCAGTGTATTGTGGGCGTGCGTCCACGGTAATGCATGGAAACCTGGCACAGCTATTGGTCACGGCTTGTAAGCCCGGATGATCAGGCATTATTATAATACCCTTACCGACCCTGTGAGCTGCTAAACTAACATTGGACGGAGCGGCTGTGCGACACCGAATTTCTGTATTAGCGACATGGACATGGGGCGGCAGAAATGTAATCATTACAGGCGTGTGAGACAATTGAAAAGCCCGTCCCAGACTAAAGACAGTAGGGAGAAGGAGGATGGTGAACGCAGTCGAGCTGAAAGATAAACTTGGCCAGACTGGTCATTGTATATGTTTGTGTTATGATATGTTTTAATTAGGATTGTGCTGATGTAGAACTGATATAACACATTCTTGACTTTCTTTCAAGCTCTCACAAGGAGCCCTATGTTATAGATCTCAAGACTAGAGACTACTGACTAGGAGTGTCAGGACTGACAGGATCTCAGAATACCGGCAAGCTGTTCTCTTTTTCTTTTGTTGAGTCTACTGGAGAGTGGGGATCTGGACCACAGTTCCAGATAGATGAAGTAACAAGTAAAGTTACGTAATGTTTCTCATCACAATATGTTATATGATTTCATCATCCTCATCTTGAACCATCAGATGTCTATGATTATGATTAGTAAATAAATGTTGTAGTATTGTAACTCATAGTTCTGTCGTTATCTTTTAATTCCAATTGTGCATACGTGTTGTGTGTGTACATTGGTGGGGGTTCACTTACACACCAAGGAAAGGAGCAGTCAGGGAGAAAACCTGGACTGAGATAGTCGTCTATACTAATATGTTTTGACTTAAAACATCTATCTTAAGCTAACCTTCTCTTTCCTATACCTTGGCGAATATTCAGCACAGTTCATTTCATTTTGTAACGAGCCACTTAGAGCTGTACGTTGGATATTCAGGGCTTAATCTGTAGTTCAGCCATATAGATTTTGTCCCTAGTCAGTTTCTGACTATCTGGGGTTGCTCGCCAGTGAATAATACATTCATCTAGCCGGTGGGGCACCCCGACTTCTGACACTAAGGATAAGGATGTTTTACTATAGTGTTCACATTCTAAGGATAGGGATGTTTTACTTCAGTGTTCACATTCTACGGATAGGGATGTTTTACTTCAGTGTTCACATTCTAAGGATAGGGATGTTTTACTTCAGTATTCACATTCTAAGGATAGGGATGTTTTACTTCAGTGTTCACATTCTAAGGATAGGGATGTTTTACTTCAGTGTTCACATTCTAAGGATAGGGATGTTTTACTTCAGTGTTCACATTCTATTGATTGATTGGTTTTAAAGCATTTTTCAGCCTTAAATATAATTTCCAAGAACTATTCTACTACACTGTACGGATTGTGTGGTTTGATAGCATATTTCAGCCTTAAATATATGCTCCAAGAACTATTCTACTACACTGTACGGATTGTGTGGTTTGATAGCATATTTCAGCCTTAAATATATGCTCCAAGAACTATTCTACTACACTGTACGGATTGTGTGGTTTGATAGCATGTTTCAGCCATAAATATATGCTCCAAGAACTATTCTACTACACTGTACGGATTGTGTGGTTTGATAGCATATTTCAGCCTTAAATATATGCTCCAAGAACTATTCTACTACACTGTACGGATTGTGTGGTTTGATAGCATGTTTCAGCCTTAAATATATGCTCCAAGAACTATTCTACTACACTGTACGGATTGTGTGGTTTGATAGCATATTTCAGCCTTAAATATATGCTCCAAGAACTATTCTACTACACTGTACGGATTGTGTGGTTTGATAGCATATTTCAGCCTTAAATATATGCTCCAAGAACTATTCTACTACACTGTACGGATTGTGTGGTTTGATAGCATATTTCAGCCTTAAATATATGCTCCAAGAACGATTCTACTACACTGTACGGATTGTGTGGTTTGATAGCATATTTCAGCCTTAAATATATGCTCCAAGAACTATTCTACTACACTGTACGGATTGTGTGGTTTGATAGCATATTTCAGCCTTAAATATATGCTCCAAGAACTATTCTACTACACTGTACGGATTGTGTGGTTTGATAGCATATTTCAGCCTTAAATATATGCTCCAAGAACTATTCTACTACACTGTACGGATTGTGTGGTTTGATAGCATGTTTGAGCCTTAAATATATGCTCCAAGAACTATTCTACTACACTGTACGGATTGTGTGGTTTGATTGCATGTTTCAGCCTTACATATATATGCTCCAAGAACTATTCTACTACACTGTACGGATTGTGTGGTTTGATTGCATGTTTCAGCCTTACATATATATGCTCCAAGAACTATTCTACTACACTGTACGGATTGTGTGGTTTGATTGCATGTTTCAGCCTTACATATATATGCTCCAAGAACTATTCTACTACACTGTACGGATTGTGTGGTTTGATTGCATGTTTCAGCCATAAATGTATACTCCAGGGATGTTTCTGTTCACGTTCTACGAAATGATTGGTTGGTCAGATATCACCTTCACTGCACACGGATACCTGCATGTCTGCTCGCCTTCCGTAGATGAAACTAGGAGAAACTCTGCACAGTGCACAAACTCAGTAACACCGGAAAGAATGCTCATTGTGTGCAGTTGTCAGCTGGGTCTAACAATATTGTTTGTCAGGAGGCAAAAAGGGACACTAACATTTAGAAAGAAAAAAAAGTGGAATTTTTAAGTGGGCCCACTTTATTTAGGGCGCGTTTGTCATCGAACAAGTTAACACACTGTCCACTCGATGTGTATACACAAGAACCACATGGGTTATAGATATTCTTGTCGTTTGTCGTTTGATTTTCTCATCTAGAAATTGTTAGATAGGCAGTTTTTCACTGTTCATGTGTTGAAACATGATTAATGTGCTCTCAGATCTCCCCTTCTCCTCCCCATCCTCTCTCCTCTTTCTACCATCCCAGTCCGGGACAGTCAGGAGTCTGATTGACCACCGCGTCCTGATCAGGGGGAATAATGTCATCATCAGGTCCTTAACACCCACAAGGTGATTATTAACTAAGACCTACTTGAATCCGAGGTGGACTGCTGTTTCTTTAAGCCAACCAGCTCACATTTATCTTGTCTTCAGATTAACATAAATTATATGCATGTTACCACCACCACCACCATTATTATATGATAATTTCCACAAGAAGCTAGCCACTATCAGATTCTGCAGGACGTCACATCTATAACATTTTCAAAGATAGCCCAATACCACGGTTTCTGTAGCCATTTGTTTTCAATAAAGAGGTCACAAACCTCATCACATGGCGTTTACTGCAGTCGGGGGAGATCTGTGATCCCGAAGTTAAATATAACCTAATGTGGGTGAATTCTGGCATGGCTTATATTACTCCTGAACATAACTGCTGCCCTACAAGAAGCACAAACATAACATTATAATAGTGGTCGGTGCCATTTTGTTTGCGGGAATGAGTCACATAGCAACAATATGCATTTGGTCACCTTTCGACAAAGTCCATATCTCATGTCATCTCTGTATCACATTCTTTATCTCTCTCACACACACTCTCTCCGTGTCTCACTCACTCCGTTACACACACACACACACACACACACACACACACACACACACACACACTGTCTCAATCACTCTCACACTATCTCTCACATTCTCTCACAACTCTGTTTCTCTCACGCTCACCCTCTCTTTCTTTCTCACTCTCTCAGACTGTCTCTCTCACTCTCACCTTCTTTCTCTTTCTTACTCTCTCTCTCTCATTCTCACTATCTCGTTCTCTCTCTCTCTCTCTCTCTCTCTCTCTCTCTCTCTCTCTCACTCTGTCACCATCTCACTTACGCTCTCATATTCTCTAATTCTCACACTATCTCTCACACACACTTTCTCTCTTTTACTCTCTCTCTCTCTCCCTCTCTCACTCTGTCACCATCTCACTTACGCTCTCATATTCTCTAATTCTCACACTATCTCTCACGCACACTCTCTCTCTTTTACTCTCTCTCTCCCTCTCTCTCTTTTACTTTCTCATTCTCTATCATATTATGTATCTCACTTTCTCACACTCTCTCCGTCATTTCTCACACACTGTCTCTCACTATGTCTCACACACTGTCTCGCACTATCTCTCACACACTGTCTCTCACTATGTCTCTCACTATGTCTCACACACTGTCTCGCGCTATCTCTCACACACTGTCTCGCACTATCTCTCACACACTGTTTCGCACTCTCTCCCACACACTATCTCTCACACACTGTCTTGCACACACTCTGCCTCTCTCACTCACGCACACACAAAGGTAAAGCTAGTCCTATAAGCAGATACAGCCGTTGTAGTGTCCAGTGTTAGGCTTCACATATCCTAGGCCACTAATGGGACAACTTATCCCTGCCTCTGCTGGGGATTGAACCCCGACCGCTATCTCGGCTATCAAGCGCAGTAAGCAACATACCACCAGTGACTCATACAGTGTATGTTTGTGTGTGATGACATGACATGCCAGACTGTCCACAACCTGGGCCTTGCCGGCACTTCTCTCTGCCACCACTTTATTTTCTAATCAACCTTGGTTCATGTAAATAGCAAGCCTCGGTGATGCAGTGGCTAGCACGCTGGCCTGCCTGCCCCGTGGTCATGTGATCGAGTCCCCATCGAGGCGGGTATTCTATTTACATTCATCTGACCTAGCCTAACACAGGTACAATGATATGTGGTGGGCAGCAAAAGCTGCCAGCGTGATACTTACAATATCACACATCCGGTGCCAGTTGGTCTCTACAAACATGGCGCTAACACTATATACACAATACGCCTCAAGGTGTGGAGCAGGCTTGACTTTGCTTGACTATACTTTACTATACACAATATGCCTCAAGGTGTGGAGCAGGCTTGACTTTGCTTGACTATACTTTACTATACACAATATGCCTCAAGGTGTGGAGCAGGCTTGACTTTGCTTCACTATACACAATACGCATCAAGGTGTGGAGCAGGCTTGACTATGCTTGACTATACTTTACTATACACAATACGCCTCAAGGTGTGGAGCAGGCTTGACTATACTTTACTATACATAATAAACAGTGAAGAAACAAGTTTACTGTAGAATACTGCACTTTATTGTGGATGAGTAACCCATGAATTGAACCTTCGTCGGTTCTGTCAATGTGGCTGCTCTACTCACGTTTTGCACATGCACAACAACATTTGATGACTTGCTTGCGCAAGAACAGCGTTATGTGATGATTAGTTGCACGTGTACAATATAAGTTGGTGTTTCGTTGCACATCCACAGCATTATGGTCATGTTAATGTACATAAAACCAGCATACTTTTAAATGTACTCATTTACAGAAGAATGTAATATTTATATGCACTTGTTTGGGAAACTGTAACATGTAAACTATTCGTATAGTCAAATTTGATGCCTATGTATTCTACCATAGTTTATTTACTGTAAGCACATATTCATAAGTAGAATTAGGTTTCAGATTAGTTATGTGATTAGAGTGGTATTGAGGAGCTAGAGCAATCTAGACTTCAATATTGGAAGGTTGTTGCAATCTTTATGTCTCGGGTTTTCACGCATCTGCCGTGTAGCAAGCTGCCACTGGACTTGTTCTTTGATGTAAAATATATCATTATTACATGTTGTACTATAGTTGGTATCAGCAAGAATGCAGTGAGGCCACCCGCCCGGCTAACTATCATGTAATGTCTAACTAAGTGATCGTAAGTAGGAAAGAACCCCCTCTCAATCCACCAGTGGGCCCGCTAGTTCAGTGGCTAGGGTACTATGCTGACCATGTTAAGTGCGCGGTCACACGAGGGCTGAGCGCATGGGTTCATCATCTGCTAAGTGAGGGGATCTATCCCTCCGTGCATTCAGTCATATAACCTGTGATTGTCTTAGCACATCACAAACCTATGCCAGGTTGTCCTACTTCAAGACTTCATTTTTACGCCACATATGTATTGGGTATACGGTGCCAGCAGCATATTTATACAACTACCAGCACTCGATGGGTCATGTGGTTCATGTCACACCCGCCGCCTTTACTTCCTAGGCAATGTCCGGGTACTAATTTGAGGCTGGTCCACCTGGCAACTGTGGTCAATGAAAACAAACCCCCAATGTATTGATGAGACAAGGTTATTCTTTTTGATCAATAATAGATACATATTTACGCTCCGCCATTGACAGAAAGCACACGATAGAAACCAGTCAGTGGTTTACTCAACCTGACAATTGCTTCAGTAACTGCTGTTTGCTATACATATCCAGCAGGTGATGCTGAGAGGCTTAATGAGAGATTAGCTTGGTTGATTGGTACAATATACCGCTCAGTCATACATTTTATTAGTGATAGAAAATACGGTATCATATTCCACCATTTAGTAACTGTATTTGAATTTTCCTTCAATGAAAGAAGGATTATATAATTTTTAAGAACAATATACAAATATAATGAAACGTTACCATTTTGAATTTCAATTGCAAGTTTATTTTATTTATTTTTATTTTTTGCTGCACAAAAGTTTTTATATTGGCCTTGACAAAATACCATGTATAATATTATTATCTGCTTACGTCCATATTTTAGTGTTGATTTATGGCCCAGTTGTATGTTTATTTCAGGATGGAGGACGGCTGTTGATTGGTGCCCCTGGCAGTTGGTATTGGCAAGGTAGGAATAAAATAATAAATGTACTTGTACTTAGTAAGGAACTTGTACAGTGTTAAGGCGCTCTCAATTGTAGTCTGCAGTTACATCATTACAACTTTGTTATATTTATTGGAGAAATTCTCAGACATGCGGTTACTTATTATACCACTGTGAAGGGCGCTGTTTCGTGTAGTTATGGCATATCACGATATAAAGTGAGTTGCATAGCCTTTACATGACGTCCCAGTCAATCCAGGCATTTTTGGGCTGTGTGATTTCTTGCCAAGTTGACGTTCAGTATGTATGTTAGTTCTTTCTGAACGACTTATTCCATTGTAATGAAAATCAACGCAAGGCGGTCTGTTGCCAAATCACCCGAGGCTGTGTTTAGAAATATTGCGATGTGGTCAGTACAAAAGTAAACGATCCATGTCAACGCCCGAAGATGTATTGGCTAGTACGGTGTTAGACCCGTATTAGTATAGACCAGTCGGCACTCGCTGGGTCATGTGTACTCGGTACCGTATCTGCTGCCTTGACTTCTCGTGACATTTCCTGGTCGCCATTATAAGCTGGGTCGACCTGGGAGACTGGGTCCAGTGTTGAAATTCGAGCCCCCCCCCTCCCCCCCCCCCCCCCGATGCAGATCGAACTGGGATATGGTCCTATAATTTGTGCTGTCCTAATCGCGATGGTTAGGTAACGTGGTCAGTATCTCACTCTCTGCCTTATCTGCCAACACATGTTTGACACCTGTTTAATGAAGCTGGATCAGCCTCGGAGCTATACTGGCACGAACAGATCCCAGCTCAAGGAGAATGTGAATCTGAGACCACAAGGCTGGCAGGTGATGCTCTAGCTACTTGTCTGCCATTACTCCTGTATTATACTTACCCAAAGGCTCAATCATACCATGGAATTGTTGGTATTTCTCATTGAAATTTCTGTATAAGTGATTATTACATACTTAATGATGATTGGCTTCAATCCAGTCGCCATCATAATAACATGATGATTCTGAACAATTTCTATTATGTAGCACTGTGCCTCGGTTCATGTGCTGATATATGCGCATACTATGAGAAAGGCTGCCCAGCAAGCATATTTTCTCTCTCTCTCTCTCTCTCTCTTTCTCTCTCTCTCTCTCTCTCTCTCTCTCTCTCTCCCCCCACCCCCCGTCTCTATCTCTCCCCACCTTCTCTCTCTGCATATTCCTTTTTGCCATTAATCTTAGCAGTTGTTACTATGGTTCCTGTTTTTTAACTTCCATGTGGCCAAAAGTGTTTGATGTTTTCTTCTGTTTTTAGCGTTCTGAAGCTTCCATTGTGTCTTGAACTCTTTCCAGCCATTTGGATTTACCATAATTTGTTATCCACTTATTTGTAACACTAATCGGATTATTTTGTATTGCCACAAAACCGTGGTTTACAAGGATTTTGTTGCTTACCAAAACAATACGTGATTGTAATGTAGTGAAAACACTTCTAAATGAGACAATGTTGCTCAGCGCTTTTTAATAACTCAGGTCTTCAGTAACAGGAGCAGGTTCAAGTTCCCCTTCACCCCTGTATAAAGTGAGTAAACCAGCGATTAATATCTCTTCTACTGAGAATTAATAGACACTGTTCCCATATAATCCAGAATCAACCTAATTGTGGCTTGTTAAGAGATGATTTAGAATTACCTGAACTTGATATCCCAAGAAGTAGGGCACAGATAACTAGCTATCTAGGGAGAATTTAAGAGGGGACACCCAGATAGACAGCTCACCCCACAAACCTTCTACTTCTTGTCAGTATATGTGAGGAACTCACACCAGATGTATGTTTAGAGTATTTTACACACCCACACTTGAACATATACATACATGTAGAAAATGTGTTCACAGAACAATGAGTATACATGTGAATGTTACAATTATGCAAACAGACAGTCTAGATCAAACACTTGTCATAGAACGTGCCTTAATTTATGAGACTTGCGTGGATACTTTTAGCCTGGTGGTGCCACGACTTCTGTATGTCCTTCCACTGGGACTATCTGTTCATTCACCGAGACATTTCATGTTCTATCTTTTGAGAACTAAGAACAGCCAACACGTGTGTGCGGTCCCCTTCGTCCACGCACATAAAGATACATACATCCATGAAGAGACACAGAACATGGATCAACAATTGACTGTTCAGTATGATACACTTCACATGAATCAATATTTTACTGTTCAATTTGATACACTCCACATGGTTAATATATGACTGTTAAATACGATATACTTTACATGGACCAACATTTCAATATTCAATATGATACACTCCACATGGACCACCATTTGATTATATAATATGATACACTTCACATGGTTGACATTTGACTGTTCATCGTAATCACTTCACATGGACCAACATTTCAATATTCAATATGATACACTTCACATGGTTGACATTTGACTGTTCATCATGATCACTTCACATGGACCAACATTTAACTATCAACTTCTTTCCCATTTCAGATAGTTTTATATTATATCTGTCATTCCATAGATATCGCTTTTCCCACGAGGATAACAATATTCCTATTTTCCCGTATGTCCCTCATTTTTCACAATAAATCTTTTCTGCTAACTGAGTACACTAACTCTTCTTTCTTTCCAGAACTGCCTCTCGCAAAAATAAAAAAAAAGTCTATATTTCTGTCTGTCTACGCTATAATATAATTAAATATGCTTGATATGTTCTAATACAGTGGAGAACGTTGGTACACATTTATACAGCGAAATAATGTCTCTAGAGGGATACATGTCATGTACATAGCCAATATAAAAAATTTTTAAAAAAAACCATGAATCAGAGAAAGCTGCAATATTTGGTTCTTGAGGGATTTGCAATGTGTCAGGCAGATTCTGATATACCCTGTTCTCCTGCAGGCCAGCTATTCAGCTACAGAACAGGTGACGGTGCGAAGATGTTTAACTCTACTCCCGAAGGAAGGCCCGAAGATGATGACACGTACATGGGTAAGCCAGCTCGCCGCAGGGGCTTGAGATACTAACTTCTAACCTTCTGTTTCAACACAGGTCAGATTTTCCAATATGATGCCACCAGCAGTCAGAAACTTAAAGAAACCAAAGAGGGTCCCGCAGATAATGATTACGGTTACATGGGTAACATTTTCAATCACAGCTTCTATATTACACTGAAGCAGTAATGTTTTTTTTTCGGCTTTGGGTCATTGTATATTCCGATTTCTACGTTTTTAGTGTTCGTAATTATTATTTTTTTAAAAGTCCATTATCTGCATAGTTTCAATAAATTTATCCCCCCAATTTGCTTTACTTGTCATAAAAGATTTACAGTCAGCAAAATTAGACTTACACAATTTGCTAACAAATCCTAGTTACATTTTTCAACAGCTTTTTTAAGTTTTATCCTTATTTGCTACATTAATATTAGATTAGGTTTTATATTCGTACAACATTATGGTTAATAATAATTCACTAAATAGAACGGTTTTCCTAATATAGAAGTTTGAAAAATTCTAACACCAGAAAGCTTTCATGCATAACAAATTAAATACCACATTTGCTTTCAGACATTTCTACGTCAGTCATTTCATGACTGATGACTGCTCAAACCATCTAACTGTTATTTATCATATATCCTTTTATATGTTTACATGTGGGTACAGTCCTGTACTTCCTAATTCTTTCTTTTTGTTTGTCTGCATCATGAGAGCATTGGCACTATGACAACACAAGCTCTGTAATCATGTTCATTATGTTCTATAAGTTGTTGCCCATCTCTGCCTCTCTCTCTCTCTCTCTCTCTCTCACACACTCACTCACTCACCTCCACAAAACAAACACACCCACACCTTCCTGTCCCCCACCACCAGTATTTTCAAAGAAAGACTTCACTTCTAATTGTGTACACAAGGGAGACAACAATCAAGCCTTGAGTCAGTCTGGATCTTGTTATATCAACAGACCAGACTGCCATGTCTCACCTGTCAAACCTGTTATTTCCTGATCATAGTTACATTGTTGGCTGCAGATCACCATCATAACAGCATTACCTGTGCCCTATAACCTGGGCAGCAGCTGCATCTTGCCACTGTCTTCTAAAGTGAATCATCTACATAATCGCAGAGTATGTATTCTTGTGACTTTGTCTCTTACATTATTTGTCATCTGTTCATTCTTGTCATGGTTCCAGCTGGTCTCTTTCGATGTAGGTTCCAGTTTGGTTCTCATATGGTTTCATGTCTTGTTTCTTGTTAAGAATTGGGCAAATCACAGCTTAAATTGATTGTTCATAGGGTGGTGAATGTGATTCCAGACACAGTGTCTGGGTGTGTGTGATTGTTTGTTTCTGTTTGTGTGTCTGTCTGTCTGTGTGTGTGTCTGTCTGTGTGTCTGTCTATGTATGTGTACATGCAAGTTAAGGATGCAGTATTACATATAAAGAGCAAGCGACAGTTGACTCTTTCCTGGGTTTACAGAACACTATGCTTAACGGGCAAAAGATCTCAGATTTGTTGGACCTATAAAATACAGTGACCAGAAACAATGAAGTGACAAATCTCTGGCACTCACCCGCCTACTTCCAAATCATAGGGGAATGATGTCCATTGGAAGTGTATCCTACTAAACAAAGAAACATTGTCAGTATTCACTGCAAGTAAATCCTACAAAATGACAAACTACAAATGTCACAACAGCGCTGTAAATAACCAACTCGTAAATACCATCCACTTTTTATATAAAAAATACCAGGTGAATGAAGAAGAAGAATTAGTTTTTCCTAAACTGGTTGTCATAGTGCATAGATTACTTGTACACCTGTCTGTCAGCATTATTGCAGCGTTATTTTATGTAAGTGTGCGATTTCTACATGTGTTCTGTCTGTCAAATTATATTATTTAAAAAAACAAAAACAAATGTTTCCAGATCTATTTACTCATTGTTAAGTTTAGAGATACATTTCTTGTGTCTTCCTCCTACCTCTTACACACTGTGAAAACAAAAGGTTTAAAAACAGCTCATGCCAGACCTCCTCTCCTTAGCAAGGTTGCAAAGATTCATCTGCCTTGTGCAGATGTCTTACATTTGTCTCTGTCTAAAATCTTCTAGTTTATTTTCCTACACGGTTTTTATGTAATGAGTTGTAGAATATGGAAGGTTTTATATTAATTTGTTTACTCAGCGTGTATGCTGTATTGAGCACAGGAATCTATTCCTTGTATCCTGTTCCACTGAAATTTATTTACCACCATTAGTAAAGAACTCATTTACTTTTCAATGTGATTTGAAAACTTTCTCATTTCTTTTCTGGCAATTGCTCTTTCAGTAAAATTGTTTAACATCTTTGCTAATAACACACACGCTAATATATATATATATGAGACATTAAACTAACATTAATTTATCGAGCAAAGAAACATGTCATTATTATTGCAATAAATAAGCTTGATTAATTTCTTTTAAAAGTGTGTAATGAAGCAGTAAATAATTTTGTATTTTCAGAAGTAACATTTCTGTTTCTTAAGGCACTAGAAATGTGAAATTAGACACTAGACAATATTTACATTTGTTGTAAGGCAATTTAAATGTATAGGCACACAAACATACATACTCTCCAATCACTTACAAATAATGTATGGTGCTGATCGGAACATGTCAGAAACCCATAGTTGAAAAAAATTAAGACTATATACTAATTTAATGTATACAATGCACATTATAAAATTATTGGACACTGTATAACCAACCTGAGTATGAAACGAATATGTATCAAATGTACAAGATAATAATGATTGAAACGCTTGTTTCTATTCACTGTTTCTCTATACAACGTATTTTGACTGTGCATGCAAACTATTTAATGAATTAAAACCCATTTAATGGCATGCATTTTGAATGCTATATTTTTGATAATTCATGCTATTGGTGTTGTGAAATCAGTAAATAACACTTACACATCATTAAGAACAGCATGTAGTGTATTTCTTGTATCCAAAACTAGTCTGAGCTGATTGTTAATGATTTCATTTTCATCATAATATATACATTCAGTTATGTTTGGTACCATAGCTCAATATATACATCCAGTATACATTTGGCATGGTAAATATATAGCTTACAACTATGTGGGCTCACCATGATAAAATGTTAATGATATATGTTGGTATAGTGATCCGAGTTTTGTATGCTGTGTATTGTGCTCCACAGTTGACTGTAGAAGTCTTCTCTTTCTTCATTGTTACATGTACATACATCTGTATAATCGTTGTTGTTCTAACACTATCTTTAAATCTTATAGTCATAATTCTAAGTGATACATAAGTTGTCCTGTCAATATTTTAAACTAGTAGAGAGGGTGAATGAGAAATCCAACTCCATGTGTATTGTGCTATCCCATGTTCCCTCCACTTTATGTTAGATGTAATTTTCATGTTTTTATTTCATATTCTGTTCCATTTTCCTGCAGTCTAACAGTCCTAGTATTTTTATGTTGTGTTTTTTCCCCATAAGGTCCACAAGTTCTAATTCTTATTGCCCAAAACCACAGATGTTAAATGTTGCTACTTTCGATATTGTTTGGTTTGCCCTGTGTGTTACTCTGCACTGGTTGATTTACTCTCCACTTTCTTTAAACTCAATAACAAATGGAAATCATAAAGAGTGAGCCATATTAAAACTTAGAAACCTACAGAAACCAGAATATTTGTAGAATCTGTGGATTCTGGAATGTTTAAAAAGTCGCTTAAAAGGGTTTGATCCCATATGGCTCGGTTTCTTTCCGCAGCACGGAAAGCGTCACACAAAGCATGAACTCCGTAGCTCTAGTGACGACCCACAGGAGTCTCCGAAAAATTTAACTCGTGAACCGAAAGACACGGCCTGGAATCTAACCCACAATATTCGGAGCCCGAGTCAAACGGCTTGACCACTTTGCCACGGAGACTCCTATTCATGGAATATTCTGGAATTTACTCTGAGGGATTTTCTCTGCTGCTACGCAATACTTGCATCTGAGATTTGCCTGCAGTGATCTGGTAGATTTTTTCATAGTGCAACAAAGATGGTCCTTATAATGAATCAATCAATGCAATCAAATCAAAGGCAGCAACTACGAGTGATCAGCCTTTGCCTATGTGGTCAAGCAACATTTGTTGTGATATTATATCTTTTATGTTTGGTATGAGTATGCAAATACATCTGCACATATTTTAATATTCAGCACGACAAATCCTGCATGTTTGAAAGCCATGCACTCATACTTTGTCATTGTCTTACTGTACCCCATGGACATCTACTTTGTCATTGTCTTACTGTACCCCATGGACATCTACTTTGTCATTGTCTTACTGTACCCCATGGACATCTACTTTGTCATTGTCTTACTGTACCCCATGGACATCTACTTTGTTATTGTCTTACTGTACCCCATGGACATCTACTTTGTTATTGTCTTACTGTACCCCATGGACATCTACTTTGTTATTGTCTTACTGTACCCCATGGACATCTACTTTGTTATTGTCTTACTGTACCCCATGGACATCTACTTTGTTATTGTCTTACTGTACCCCATGGACATCTACTTTGTTATTGTCTTACTGTACCCCATGGACATCTACTTTGTTATTGTCTTACTGTACCCCATGGACATCTACTTTGTTATTGTCTTACTGTACCCCATGGACATCTACTTTGTCATTGTCTTACTGCACCCCATGGGCATCTACTTTGTCATTGTCTTACTGTACCCCATGGGCAACTACTTTGTCATTGTCTTACTGTACCTAATGGGCATCTACTTTGTCATTGTCTTACTGTACCCCATCGGTAACTACTTTGTCATTGTCTTACTGTACCCCATAGGTAACTACTTTGTCATTGTCTTACTGTACTCCATGGGCATCTACTTTGTCATTGTCTTACTGTATCCCATGGGTAACTACTTTGTCATTGTCTTACTGTACCCCATGGGTAACTACTTTGTCATTGTCTTACTGTACCCCATGGGTAACTACTTTGTCATTGTCTTACTGCACCCCATGGGTAACTACTTTGTCATTGTCTTACTGTACCCCATGGGTAACTACTTTGTCATTGTCTTACTGTATCCCATGGGCATCTACTTTGTCAATGTCTTACTGTATCCCATAGGCATCTACTTTGTCATTGTCTTACTGTACCCCATAGGCATCTACTTTGTCATTGTCTTACTGTACCCCATGGGCATCTACTTTGTCATTGTCTTACTGTACCCCATGGGCATCTACTTTGTCATTGTCTTACTGTACCCCATGGGCATCTACTTTGTCATTGTCTTACTGTACCCCATGGGCATCTACTTTGTCATTGTCTTACTGTACCCCATGGGCATCTACTTTGTCATTGTCTTACTGTACCCCATGGACATCTACTTTGTTATTGTCTTACTGTACCCCATGGACATCTATTTTGTCATTGTCTTACTGTCCTCCATGGGCAACTACTTTGTTATTGTCTTACTGTACCCCATGGGCAACTACTTTGTTATTGTCTTACTGTACCCCATGGACATCTACTTTGTTATTGTCTTACTGTACCCCATGGACATCTACTTTGTTATTGTCTTACTGTACCCCATGGACATCTACTTTGTTATTGTCTTACTGCACCCCATGGGCATCTACTTTGTCATTGTCTTACTGCACCCTATGGGCAACTACTTTGTCATTGTCTTACTGTACCCCATGGTCATCTACTTTGTCATTGTCTTACTGTACCCCATCGGTAACTACTTTGTCATTGTCTTACTGTACCCCATGGGCATCTACTTTGTCATTGTCTTACTGTACCCCATGGGCATCTACTTTGTTATTGTCTTACTGTACCCCATGGGCATCTACTTTGTCATTGTCTTACTGTACCCCATGGGCATCTACTTTGTCATTGTCTTACTGTACCCCATGGGCATCTACTTTGTCATTGTCTTACTGTACCCCATGGGTATCTACTTTGTCATTGTCTTACTGCACCCCATGGGTAACTACTTTGTCATTGTCTTACTGCACCCCATGGGTAACTACTTTGTCATTGTCTTACTGCACCCCATGGGTAACTACTTTGTCATTGTCTTACTGTACCCCATGGGTAACTACTTTGTCATTGTCTTACTGTACCCCATGGGCAACTACTTTGTCATTGTCTTACTGTACCCCATGGGCAACTACTTTGTCATTGTCTTACTGTACCCCATGGGCATCTACTTTGTCATTGTCTTACTGTACCCCATGGGCATCTACTTTGTCATTGTCTTGGTGTACCCCATGGGCATCTAATTTGTCATTGTCTTGCTGTACCCCATGGGCATCTACTTTGTCATTGTCTTACTGTATCCCATGGGCATCTACTTTGTCATTGTCTTACTGTACCCCATGGGCAACTACTTTGTCATTGTCTTACTGTACCCCATGGGCATCTACTTTGTCATTGTCTTACTGTACCCCATGGGCATCTACTTTGTCATTGTCTTACTGTACCCCATGGGCATCTACTTTGTCATTGTCTTACTGTACCCCATGGGCATCTACTTTGTCATTGTCTTACTGTACCCCATGGGTAACTACTTTGTCATTGTCTTACTGTACCCCATGGGCATCTACTTTGTCATTGTCTTACTGTACCCCATGGGCATCCACTTTGTCATTGTCTTACTGTACCCCATGGGTATCTACTTTGTCATTGTCTTACTGTACCCCATGGGCAACTACTTTGTCATTGTCTTACTGTACCCCATGGGTAACTACTTTGTCATTGTCTTACTGTACCCCATGGTCATCTACTTTGTCATTGTCTTACTGTACCCCATGGGCATCTATTTTGTCATTGTCTTACTGTACCCCATGGGTAACTACTTTGTCATTGTCTTACTGTACCCCATGGGTAACTACTTTGTCATTGTCTTACTGTACCCCATGGGCATCTACTTTGTCATTGTCTTACTGTACCCCATGGGTACCTACTTTGTCATTGTCTTACTGTACCCCATGGGCATCTACTTTATCATTGTCTTACTGTACCCCATGGGCAACTACTTTGTCATTGTCTTACTGTACCCATGGGCATCTACTTTGTCATTGTCTTACTGTACCCCATAGGCATCTACTTTGTCATTGTCTTACTGTATCCCATGGGCATCTACTTTGTCATTGTCTTACTACACCCCATGGGCATCTACTTTGTCATTGTCTTACTGTACCCCATGGGCATCTACTTTGTCATTGTCTTACTGTACCCCATGGGCATCTACTTTGTCATTGTCTTACTGTACCCCATGGGTAACTTCTTTGTCATTGTCTTACTGTACCCCATGGGCATCTACTTTGTCATTGTCTTACTGTACCCCATGGGCATCTACTTTGTCATTGTCTTACTGTATCCCATGGGCAACTACTTTGTCATTGTCTTACTACACCCCATGGGCATCTACTTTGTCATTGTCTTACTGTATCCCATGGGAATCTACTTTGTCATTGTCTTACTGTACCCCATGGGTAACTACTTTGTTATTGTCTTACTGTACCCCATTGGCAACTACTTTGTCATTGTCTTACTGTACCCCATTGTCATCTACTTTGTCATTGTCTTACTGTACCCCATGGGCATCTACTTTGTCATTGTCTTACTGTACCCCATGGGTAACTACTTTGTCATTGTCTTACTGTATCCCATGGGCATCTACTTTGTCATTGCCTTACTGTACCCCATGGGCATCTACTTTGTCATTGTCTTACTGTACCCCATAGGCATCTACTTTGTCATTGTCTTACTGTATCCCATGGGCATCTACTTTGTCATTGTCTTACTGTACCCCATGGGCATCTACTTTGTCATTGTCTTACTGTACCCCATGGGCATCTACTTTGTCATTGACTTACTGTACCCCATGGGTAACTTCTTTGTCATTGTCTTACTGTACCCCATGGGCATCTACTTTGTTATTGCCTTACTGTACCCCATGGGCATCTACTTTGTCATTGTCTTACTGTACCCCATTGGCAACTACTTTGTCATTGTCTTACTGTACCCCATGGGCATCTACTTTGTCATTGTCTTACTGCACCCCATGGGCATCTACTTTGTCATTGTCTTACTATACCCCATGGGCATCTACTTTGTCATTATCTTACTGTACCCCATGGGTAACTACTTTGTCATTGTCTTACTGTACCCCATGGGCAACTACTTTGTCATTGTCTTACTGTACCCCATGGGCATCTACTTTGTCATTGTCTTACTGTACCCCATGGGCATCTACTTTGTCATTGTCTTACTGTACCCCATGGGTAACTACTTTGTCATTGTCTTACTGTACCCCATGGGCAACTACTTTGTCATTGTCTTACTGTACCCCATGGGTAACTACTTTGTCATTGACTTACTTTATTCCATGGGCATCTATTTTGTCATTGTCTTACTGTACCCCATGGGCATCTATTTTGTCATTGTCTTACTGTACCCCATGGGTAACTACTTTGTCATTGTCTTACTGTACCCCATGGGTAACTACTTTGTCATTGTCTTACTGTACCCCATGGGTAACTACTTTGTCATTGTCTTACTGTATCCCATGGGCATCTATTTTGTCATTGTCTTACTGTACCCCATGGGCATCTATTTTGTCATTGTCTTACTGTACCCCATGGGTAACTACTTTGTCATTGTCTTACTGTACCCCATCGGCAACTACTTTGTCATTGTCTTACTGTACCCCATGTGCAACTACTTTGTCATTGTTTTACTGTACCCCATGGGCATCTACTTTGTCATTGTCTTACTGTACCCCATGGGTAACTACTTTGTCATTGTCTTACTGTACCCCATGGGTAACTACTTTGTCATTAGTTTAGTTTAGTTAGTTTAGTCGGTGGATCAACATCTTGGCCCACTGGTGTAAACCATAAGTACTCTGTTCTCCTCCTAACTCAAACCTGAGTTTGGAGAAACTCAGCTCAGTGCACGAACTCCATAGCACCGGTGAGGATCCTGAAATACTTTGAGTAGATTTTTAACTCAAAATATTGTACCCCATGGGCATCTGGGGAGAAATCTTCTGGCCCCGAAGGATGAACTACCTGAACTTTATCTGATGTGACTATTGTTGATTTTCTTAAACTCACTGTTCTTTGTTTCATCTATGAAATGTCTTCTTTCATCCTGGCTTTTTTCTTAAAAATGCACCCATATTTTATATGTCCCATTGCCATTTTGCATGTCAACCATGAATTGATCACATCTCTGTTGTTCATTCCCAAATTTCAATGAATGGTAGATATGTACACATTTTCATTTCTTCTCACAATTTCAAAACTTATGTCTGAACCACTTTGTATCAAAAGGATCAAAAGAAAGAAAGTGAACAAAGATTACAGTAAAAGACAGTCTTTGAAATCATTAAATCTCAAAGTCATATTATATATGTTGCCCTTCCATCTTCTTGTCAGATACTCACTTACACAAGTATGCTGAATTGTTCACTGGAAGCATTTTCTGCACACTAGACTCACCTACCATGAGTCTCTAACTGCAACTTGTTGGTTGCTGATTTCAAAATTTATGTTTTTCTGTGTTTCACTTGATCGTGTCTTTCTATTCATACCAATTTATTTTATTCATCCATGTGCATTCAACTTGTTTGTTAAAATTTCGAGCAAAAAAGAATATTGTTGCAACATAAATATATTTCAGATTCAGTCTTGTCCTATAAGTGTTATCACATCATACACTATTATGTCCGTAATTTATTGTCTTTTGTTTTCTAAGGTTTTTATTTCACTTGCATTCAAACATCACAGGTAGTGTAAACATTGTGTGAAAATATTTTTAGAATGACCAGCTGGCAGAATATGAGATGTTCGAACCTCTATCAAGGAAGAGATTAAAAATATAAAATTTACCTTGGGCCCCAGGTCTCCCCAGCCTAAAATTCATCACCATCATTGCCATTCCGATAAGCGTGGGCGGTCATGTTTTGCCATCTCAAACTATCACCAGAGTCGTGGATCAACTGTCTGTTCTTGTCTCAACTATGCCATGTTGCCAAGCCATCTGGATATTTACTTGCTAGTTGTTACCAAGTTCTTGAGTTGATTTCTTCTCATAATGTGCCCAGACAATTTTGACTGTCTACGTCTAATTTCTCTTATCAGTTTGCTCCTTGTAGGACTTGCTCATTGGTTTTTCTGCCTGTCCATGGTATTTTTTGCATTTTCCTCAGAAACCACATTAGTTGCCATTAAATGTTTGTTAACTTGTCTGCTCATTGTCCATCTTTCATATACATACAAAAGTACAGGTTCTATGTAGCACTTCAACACTCCTTTTCTTCTTGCAATTGACATCTTTTTATTGGTCAGTATGTTTCCCATCTTGCAAAAGGCTACCTTTGCCATAGCAAATCTTGGTCTAATCTCTTCAAGGCATCTCCCATCAGATGTTATGACTGTTCCGAGATAGTTGTACCGATTCAGTTGTTTAAGAATATTCCCATTTACCAGTATATTGGTATTTCTTTCTTTTTAGAGCTGACCATGATCTCCATCTTCTTACACTTTAATTCCAACCCTAGTTATTCACTGTGTACAATAACCACATCTACTAAATGCTGCAGATCCTGATGGTTGTCTGCAATCAATACTGTGTCATCCATCTATCTAATGTTATTGATGGTTTGTCTCCCAATAGCGACTCCTCTCATATCTTCTAAAATTCTAAGAATACTTTCATTGAATAGGGAAAATAGATCTTGAGACATTACACATACCTGTCCACATCTTTCTGAATAGGCTGATTTTGACCAAGTTCATTATCAATCATTTGGCAGCTTGTTGTTTCCATTCTATGTTGTTTACAAGTCTAAGGTATTTCCCATCAGTTTGTAGATCTTCAAGCATCTTCATCATGTCGACACACCTGCAATTTGCCACCAGTAAATGTGCTAGAGAGTAAAGGCAGCTGGCATGATGTTAAACACATCACCCATGGAGTGTCACCTATGCCAATATAGGGCTAGCATCGTCAATGTGTAGACAAAGAGTCCTTGACATTGTTATAATGTGTGACACATTTTACGGTTTGTTTGCTTGGATGTAAGCAGATGCATGTTGTATCTCACTGTGGAATTTTATTGCATAGAAATTTGGAAAAGAGCAAATACATTTCATGTTAGCTGTACAATAAATTATTTATTTAAGAACATAGATGTAGCAGCGTGTTTATGTAAACCTTAAAGATACTTCCAAATGTTTTGCTTGCAGATATAAACTCACAAACGAAATAATTAGTTATATACGTTAATTAGTTGACTACTGGAACCCTGTTTTCACTGCAGATTAGTTTTCTTGCCCTTAAAATTAATTGCAATGTCTTTATGTGTGGAAAATTAATTATGATTAACATTGAATCAGAAGGAAAAAACCTAGCTCATAAATTATAAACTGAGATTGTTAATACAGACGTTCTAGAATTTAAAGATTTAATAACCTATTTGATTGACAAGTTTACATTGAAAATACACCAAACATGCTCAATTTGTGTTTGGTGTGAAAATTACTACATTGAAATAAACTTAATTGTCTGCCCTTATGTACTAATAATAGCAGCACAATTAGTGTGTTTTATTAGTGTGTTTTACTCTCAGTACAAATCATTGCAAAAGAACAAGATTCTTGGCCACTTTTCATCAGATAGAGTGTGTACCTTTGTTGCAGTTAACTGAAGTAAATATCCATGAATATTTTCATTGAAATAACAGGATATGCTAGTGCCATTGGAGAGTTTGATGGGGACAACAGTGATGGTAAGTCAAAACATCTGTGTGGAAAAACTTGTAACTTTATGACATATTTACAAATACAGTTCCTGAACATCCTTCTACCTTCGCAGAAAAAAAAATAAGCTTACATATTTTCAACATTCTAATTATAATTGTGCATCTTATATGAAATAATAACATATTTCCAAAGAAAAATAGTTATCAACATTGATGTTAAAGTAATAAATAATGAAATGAGTTCAATATGAACACTGTCAAAAGACCATGGCAATTATTAGTGGACAGTGTAACATGTTTATATGGAAGTAGTAACTATATCCAGTAACACTGTGTGCTATATAGCTAATCTTGTGTTTAAATAGAGAGGTGAATTAATGTGTATATGATTAGAGTTTGGTGGTAGGATACGGGTATACCCTATCAAAGGAGAAGTAAGGTGCCCCCTTTCTTCCTTCGCTAGCCTACGGGACACCCTTGAGCAAGGTGGAATACCCATTAAGCCCCTCGATCAGGGTCATGTGAAACCATGGTTGCAGGTGGTGGATGAAGTTGAAGAGCGGCTGACAGATAATTGTAGGTTATAGTCTCCAATGTCACGACTGTAGGGAGAGAATTTTATTTTTTTGGGGATGTGTGGAGACAATGGCAACAGTCATCGACCAGTATGGTCACTGCTAGGAAGGAAAGCAATGGCAAACTACATTCTCTACAGGTGCCTAGAAAATCATGTTTCAGCAATTCACAGAGAATCAGAGAAACGACGTACATGGGTGCTCCATTGGAGCAGCCTCACAAGGTAAGGGTAGTCATGTGCATCAGGTGACTCCAGATTGTCAGCAAGCGACTGAGTGCACAAGATTACCAATATTTAAAATGGGAACATGGAACGTAAGAACTATGACTGGGGATGGCAAATTTTATAATATTAAGAAATAAATGAAAAGACTGAATATTAACATGCTAGGTATATGTAAGACTAGATGGAAAGGAATGAGCATGATAACATCCGAGGAATATAACATAATCCATTTTGGTGGAGAGAAAAAACAGCGAGGGGTAGCACTTATAATGGATCTGGAGATATCAAAAAATATCAAAGGATAGTGGACTGTGTCAGACAGAATATTACTTGTAAAGTTGAGTGGCAAACCTTTTAGTCTCAAACATCATACGAGTTTATGTACCAACAAAAGACAGCAGTGATGACAGCATCAATGAATTTTATAATGATTTGGAGAATGCCTTCCAGAAATGCAAGCATTCAGAATGAAATATCATAATGGGTGAATTTAATGCTAAAGTTGAAATTCAAAGGACAGATGCATATTAGGCAAGTATGGACTAGGGGAACAGAATGAAAGAGGTTGCAGACTTGTACAGTGGGCAAAAGAGCAGGATATGATTATTGGAAACACCTAGTATCAACAACACCCAAAGAGATTATGGACATGGAGGCGTCCTGACCATAAGATCAGAAATCGGATTGATTACATTCTCATCAACAGAAGATTTTGAAATGCCTTAAAAGTCGCCAAAACTATACCAAGCGCAGACTGCGACAGCGACCAAAGATTAAAATATACATATAAAATTAATGAAGGTCAAATATACACCAAGAAACAACAAAAATTGATCTACGTGTACTGAAGAGGGAGGAGGTAAAAGATAAATTAAACGTAGAGGTAAAGAACAGATTTGATGCATTGTCCTTTATGGAAATATTATTTCAAGATGTTGGCAACAAATTGGAAATATTAAAGAAATCAGTCAGCCAAACTGCACAAAAAAGCCATTCCAAAAATGAAGGTGGTGGAACGTAAGAAATGGACGACGGAAGACATCTCAAAACTCATAGAAATAAAAAGAAATAACAAAATTAACCATGATAAATATGAAGAGATTCACAGGAAAATGTGCAAAGAGGCAAAAGAAGCATGGCTGGCGGTAAATTGCAGGGAATTGAAAACGAACACATTAAAATGGGATAACAAATTAAAGCACAAAAGAATTAATGACATAACTAACAAAAGAACACGTACATCAACATGTTGCCCAAAAACCAAAGATGGTAAAGTAATTATAGAAAAAGATCAGATTTTACATGCATGGTCAGATTATTTGAAAAACCTTTATGATGATACGAGAGAGGAACAATATGATATTCGGAATAATAATGAAGGACAATAAATTTCTAAGATAGAAGTTCAAAATGCTCTTAACCTTTTGAAAAGTGGCAAAACCCCTGGTGCAGACAACATCACAACAGAAATGATCACTGCCTTAGAAAAAGTGTAAATATTCTGAAACCAGTGAATCGGTACAACTATCTCGGAACAGTCATAACATCTGATGGGAAGTGCCTTGAAGGATTGGAACAAGAAACGCCATGGCGAAGGTAGCCTTTTGCTTGATGGAAAACATACTGACCAATAAATAGATGTCCAATGCAATGAGTAAAAGAGTGTTGAAGTTGTACTTTTGTATGGATGTGAAGCGTGGACAATGAACAGACAAGCTTAAGAACATCTGATGGCTGCGGAAATGTGGTTTCTGAGGAAAATGCAAAGAATACCATTGACAGACAGAAAAACCAATGACTAGGTCCTACAAGAGACAAATGAAAACTGTAAGCTGATTAGAGAAATTAGACGTAGACAGTCACAGTTTTTTGGACACGTTATAAAAAGGCATAAATTGGAGAACTTGGTGACAACTGGCAAGATTGAGGGAAACAGAACAAGGAGAAGGCAGAGAAGTAAATACCTGGATGGCTTGGCCACATGGTATGGTCGAGACAAAAACACAGAGCTGATCCATGAATCTGGTGATTGTGTGAGATGGTGAAACATAACCACCTATGCTTATCGGCATGGCACATGATGATGGTGACACACATATAGGTAGAAACAGACAGGTAAACTGTTGGAATTTTTCCCCAGAACATGCTGGTGTGGGGGGGGGGGGGGGGGAATGAGCAAACAGACAGATTGGCTGTGTCTTCATCGCTGAATGGGGTATTGGTGCATCATAAAGAAGATGAGAACAGAACCCTATGTGACCGTGTGTATAGTGTAGAAGAACAGATAGATCATCATGGGGTGGAGAGAATGGTGCTGCAGGGAGTGACCAGAGGGTCTGACTGACACACATAGCTCCGAGGAAAGGCCAGACGGACACATAATCAGACTGCTACTGGCACCATTAGTATTGGGACTCTTCATTGGCTGTTGAAGATGATGACAGAGCATGTATGGGAATGTCCTGAGCTCTGTGAAGTCAGTTCTTGATTCAACTCAACTCTGCACAAAAGCGAAAGACAAGAGAGTGAGCATGTGGCTAGAAGGTGGACATATGCAAGTCAACAAAGAGAAGATATACAGGAATATCAGATACAGAGAGGGATACAGAGAGGTAGACCTGAAACACACAGAAGGGAAGTTGAGGCAGGAATTAATAATATGGGGACCACATGGATAGAGCTGCATGGGATAGTTCATGGTAGGATGACATGGAGTGATTGGTTAAGTGCTTATACTCAATGGGAAATAATGAGTACAAGAAGAAGAGGAAGAAGAAGAAGGAGAAAGAGTGGATATACGAGAATAACACACTGAGAAAGGGATAAAGAGAGGTATGTTCAAACATGCATGATAGACAAATTACTTAACACTCCCTCACATACATATACATGCACACATATACACACTACACACACACGTGTATGTATGTATATAATACACCTAGATGAGGGTATTATGTGAACAGTAAATGCATTGTACACAAATACAGACATCATACTTTAATGAGAAATCTTTTCTTCCACAGACTATATTGTAGGAACACCAAAAGGAGAGTTCCATCTTGGAAAGGTAATTTCTAGATAGGAAAATAATGTCTGAGATTAGAACCTGTTACGGTCCTAAGAGTAATTATCATATTAATAAGAATTAGTTTTGTACAGGCAGAAAAGAATCTTAATATACTATTTATATAGATGCTTGATGTGAGTTAAGGAGCAAATACAGGGCACATCAGTAACTCCATATTCCTATGGTCAGGACTGTTAAAACTCCTTTTTTGCAGTCCCCATGGTGGACCCCAGAAGTAGACCATGCTTGGAAAGCAAAGAGAGCTGCAGTGAAGCAGCTAAGGAAAGTGCGACAGACACCCAGAAGCTCACGAGAGGAAGTGGACATGGCGGAAAATGTCAAGAAAGACAAGGTGGAGGTTTTCAAGCGCTGTGCTTCAGAGGCCAAAAAGGCAAAATGGGAATGTTTCATGAAGGACATTGGAGGTGAAAATTCTGGAAACTGCACAGACAAATACAAAGAAAAGATCGGCCTATGACAGTGGGAACAATTTACAGAGATGATGGTGTGCGCGTGACAACAGACACAGAGAAAGGGGAGGCGTTTCTCCAGAGATTTTTAGAGCAGACCAATCATGATGATGCGGACACCAGGGATGCAATTAGAGAGGAGTTATCTGGCACCATGAAGAATATGCATTACGAAGACATCATACGGGTTGAAGATGTTAAACATATTTTGAAAAAGGCAAAAGACACGGCACCAAGGCCTGATGGGGTCAGGTATGGCCACATGAAGGCTTTGAGCAATGTAGACCTGAAGGAGATGACCGGTTGATTTAACCAGAGCATTAGAACAGCATCAGTACCGCAGGATTGGGTGCACAGCTATCTCATCCCTCTCCCAAAACCTTTCAAGGATCAATTAAAGCTTGGTGGCTTTAGGATCATCACCCTTCAAAATATATTTGGGAAGGTTCTAGAGAAGATAGTCGCTGTCAAGCTGCAAGAGTTTTTGGAAAGGGGGAAGCTTCTTCCAAGAGGCCTGGGGAGCTACAGGCCAGGAAAAGATACCTGGTCAAATGCAGCCACTTTTGTCTTTGATGTTTATGAGGGGTTCCAGAGTAGACAGGAAACGATGGCGGTAGCGCTTGATCTAGAGGATGCGTACAATAGAATTCGATATGATATTTTGATGACTGATGGAGAAGGAGGTAAATCCCTGGTTAGTGAGCTGGATAGCAGCCATCCTGCACTCTCGTCGGGTTGCTCTTGGTCTGGGTGCATGGACCTCAGAGCCACATATGTTAACCCCGGGACTGCCACAGGGATCCACAATCTCACCGATGCTCTTTAACGTGTATACGAGCAAAATTGCAAACCCAGAAGCACCCGGGGTTTGAAGGATACTAACATTTGCAGATGATATTCTTGCATATAGGCAGGGGAGAGATAGGGAGAAAATAGCCCAGGAGCTACAAGCGACAGTTGACAAAGTGATTGACTGTTGCACTGAAATGAGTGCTGTCATCCACCTGGAAAAGGCAGCTGTTTTGTGGTGCTCTCTGGACAACAGGATTGTGAGAACTGATGTCCCAAGCCACATGATAGATGGTAGAAGCGTCAACAGAGAGATCAAACTGAAGTATCTGGGAATCACATTTGACAGGAGCCTGTCCTTCAAGGACCTTGTGGAGACGGTTGTGACAAGATCTCAAAAGGGACTCAATGCACTTAAAACTATGGCTGCAATGGACACAGAGCAGATAATGCTTTTCACACTATACCAGCACTTGATCCTCTCAGTGTTTGATTATGGACTAGGACTGCTCACTGTCTCAAAGAGTCAGTTGGTGAAATTAGAGCGCATACAGAACAAAGCTATGCGGATCATTCTGGGATGCACCAGAGACACCCCAATAGTGTGTATGGGTTACATCCTTGGTTTGCCGACTGTTGCTGGTAGGCTCAAGGTAATGCAGGCGAAGGCATACCTCAGAGTAGCTGCAGACACAGACCACCCACTGCATGAGGCGCTGGATGCAGTTAAGGGTCAGCGACTGATAAGAGAGAAATCATGGATGGCTCAGGTGGAGGATACGATCAGACAGGTGTGCATCTTGGAGAACATTAGGCTAGGAGAGGAGTGGGTCAGAGTGCCAGCGGAGCAGTCAGACTTGTGCAGAGTTATAATCACATTGTGCAGGGAGTGGCCAGCAGGGGCCACGGAAGTGGAAATCCAGCAACTAATTCAGGATAATGCTCGCCCGGGTGATGTGATTATCTACACAGATGGTTTGGTGTTGAGAGGTAGGAAAAGTGCCTGGGGATTCTTAGAAAAAGCTAATGGTCGACGTTTGATGCATGAGAGCCTGGTGTATCATACCACAACATCTAGCTTAAGAATGGAGGTGGAGGCGGTCAGTGCAGCTTTCCGCTGGATGGAGAATAAGATACACACACACATCATGATTGTAACTGACTCAGAAAGCATGCTGAGTAGGGTGAGGACAGGCAAGCTTTGTGCAGAGTGGCTTGCTTCGCTTCGGAAGTCACGGCTGACAAGCATCGTCTGGATCTTTTCTCCGGGGCATGTTGGTGTACTGGGGAATGAACAGGTGGACAGATTGGCTGGCTCTGCAAAACATGGTGGAGTATTGATGCATGATAAGGCAGACGTGGTTGCAGCCTTGTGGGAGCACGTATACACCTCGGAGGAGCAAATGGATCACCATGGTCTGGCAAGAATGCGACAGCGAGGGGTGATGAGGGGATTTGGCCTACAATCGACGCTCAGAGAAAAGGCGAGAGGGACATATAATCAGATTGCTACTGGTACTTTTAGTGTTGGAACTCTTTGCTGGCTGCTGAGGATGGGGACGAAGTGCTTATGGGAATGCCCCAAATGCTGTGATGTCGGTTCCTAAATCAATCAATCAATCAATCATTCAATCAGTCCTATGGTCTCTGCCCTTAGATAACACAAGACCTTGTCAGTTAGTGCACAATCTTTGTAACAATAGTGAGAATCTAGAAGTCTGAATACAAGAATTATACATTATATAACTATTTATAGTGATGAATACAAGAATCATAAATATTTGTTGTGATGAGTACAAGAGTAACACATTTTATAACTATTTTTTGTGTGATGAATACAAGAATCACACATTCCATAACTATTTGCTGTGATGGGTACAGGAAGCCCACATTCTTTTGTGATGAATACAAGAAAAACATATTATAAAATTATTTGTTTTGATGAGTACAGGAATCACACATTATATAACTATTTGCAGTGATGAGTACAAGAATCACACATTATATAACTATTTGCAGTGATTAATACAAGAATCACACATTATATAACTATTTGCAGTGATTAATACAAGAATCACACATTATATAACTATTTGCAGTGATGAATACAAGAATCACACATCATATAACTATTTGCAGTGATGAATACAAGTATCACACATTATATAACTATTTGCAGTGATGAATACAAGAATCACACATTATATAACTATTTGCAGCGATGAATACAAGAATCACACATTATATAACTATTTGCAGTGATGAATACAAGAATCACACATTATTTAACTATTTGCAGTGATGAATACAAGAATCACACATTATATAACTATTTGCAGTGATGAATACAAGAATCACACATTATTTAACTATTTGCAGTGATGAATACAAGAATCACACATTATATAACTATTCGCAGTGATGAGTACAAGAATCACACATTATATAACTATTTGCAGTGATGAGTACAAGAATCACACATTATATAACTATTCGCAGTGATGAGTACAAGAATCACACATTATTTAACTATTTGCAGTGATGAATACAAGAATCACACATTATATAACTATTTGCAGTGATGAGTACAAGAATCACACATTATTTAACTATTTGCAGTGATGAATACAAGAATCACACATTATATAACTATTCGCAGTGATGAGTACAAGAATCACACATTATATAACTATTTGCAGTGATTAATACAAGAATCACACATTATATAACTATTTGCAGTGATGAATACAATAATCACACATTATATAACTATTTGCAGTGATTAATACAAGAATCACACATTATATAACTATTTGCAGTGATGAATACAAGAAAAACATATTATATAATTATTTGTTTTGATGAATACAAGAATCAAACATCCCATAAACATTTGTTGTGATGAATACAAGATTTACACATTCTATAACTGTTTGTTGTCATGAATACAAGAATTATATATTCTATAACTAAGTATTGTGGTCAATTGGTGTACCCATTAAAAATATTTTTTTGAGGAAAGTGAGCTGCCATACCTAGTGGTTAATTCTCTTCCACATGATCTAACCAGGTGGATTTGTTCAATCAGAATTTGACAAAATTTGGAACACTGGTAGGAGAGCAGGTATAGTATTGTTTTGTATTTTATTTTCTCGCCTTTACTTAAATACAAGCATTCATTTATTAACATCTATATGCCAAATTTAATCAGAATTTTAAACAAAAAAAGTTAATTGCATGTCCTTTACAGGATGTTGCAGTCAACCCCAGCATGTATTGGCTATTTGTGGTTAAGTAGGCAATGTTAGTTCAACAGTTTGCCATTGCTTTCTGAATGGTCTGCATATGTTAGCATCAAAATCAATGCAAAGTGGCTGTCATATATTTTTGAAGGGAGTGGGAGATCACTGTAGTGCATGCCCCATCTCTAACAAAAGATGTAGAGCCCCATCCTCTTCTATCTTCAATAACCCCAGAATATGAACCTTGAGTTATCTGCAGGCCTCGTTCTATTAAGTATTGTCTAGGAGATATAGATTATGGCCCTGGTAAGAATGGTAATTACTAACTGGGAATCTGCCCCTTCTCCAATGATTCTGATAGCTCTGGAGCCCCCTTATTGTTTATCAAATCTGAGGAAAGTCTGGAGAATTTTCTCAGCCTGATTTAGATGAAGAAAACATGGATGTTGAGCAGTTGATAGATCTAGAGTCTTTTTATTTCCCCATTTAGTAAGTCATTATGAGTTAATTTATCTTTAAACAATCAAACACAAACAATCACATTAGATTTTGACAACATGATGTACAAAGAAGTTGTTGGTACAGATAGGTTTGAACTTGACAAATTAACAGAAGGTCAATTCATGTTAATCATTTATTGACTGGCCTGAGCCTTCTGGTCAGTACATACATCTCTATTGTGATTTACACAAAGTAATAGAACAGTTGCACATTGGACCATTGTCCCAGACAATCAATAACAAGCATCAATATATGAGATGTCAACAAGTGTGAAAACATAGTAAACATTTTGATGTTGTACATATTAAGGATGATAGTGTTGTCTCAACCATAAACATATCAGTGTTCCTGTAATTGGGTGTGGTTCTACCTATGAGAAAAGTAACCTGGTGACTGGAGGATTAGGTAAGCCAGGGTCCATTGACTGATGGATCCACTTCAGGTCTGCCCGTATAGCTCCTCTGAAGGCCTCCCCATGCTCTGCTCATAGCGAAGTCATCCTCCCTCTCACTTGTGGTTCATCTCTTTCTCTCGGCTTCCCTCTCTCAGGTCTGATTTAGGTGGTTAATTTGCTGATGTGTTGGGTGGTTGTTGGTATGTAGCCACCAAGATCACTGATGAATATTCGCATAAATATATACATTCCTACCAATACAATAATAAGAAGTAGGTCGGAAGAAATCTAAATTCCTGAAGTAGGAACTAGTTCCCCTCCCCTCCTTTTCTCTCTGAGCTAGTGTTGGGTTAAGTTGGGGTGGTCAGAGATTATCACACGGTGTACGCCTTGTATCAACTTGTTCCTGCTGTATGTAAGTTCTCATTTGACCGGGGTCAGTGAACGTGTACAGTAAGACATTGACAAGAGTGAGAATATGTCAAGATGCATGTAAATAAATGACATACATTTAGAACATTTCTTCCACTAAATGGTGTTTACAATGTGTATAAATAATTCTCTGTGTTTTCCCAATTAACTACTTCTTCTTCTTGTGTCTAATAACTCTCTTCCATTACCTGTTGTTGTTGTGATGTTGAGTGTTGGGTTGTGTGGTGTGGAGTGGTGTTGTGTTTTAAGTTATGTTGAGTAATGAGTTAAGCTCACTTCGCGTGATGGTTTTTCCGCGAAGCACAACTTTCTCATGTAATGCAATTCATGTGTGCCCTTATCTAATTACATTTGACATAAATATAAATATTTATTTCGCCAAACCCTATTAATTCTATAGATAAAGGAGAAAGGAAAGATTAATTTCACTTTCAGCTTTCTAGATTGTAAATAGGCATAGATAAGTCTGTTTTAGAACAAGGCACTTGTTCTAGTACACGAACTGTCTTTTCAGCTGTAGATAGTGATGCATCTTTAACAATGTTTCTGGTGAAATGCACAAGATTGCTTTAGAATCATCACTTCTCACAGTTGTTTAAAATAGAATATAGTAGTGGAATGCACTTCTTAAAGTTAATAATTATCTCTAAGAATATCAGAGATTGTAGTTTCATCGAAGAGAATATTCTGCCCGGGAATGGCTTTGCGTCGTTAGAATCTACAGTCGAGCATTTTTACATTTCAGAGGTTTTAATTAATAATCATACATTTCAATTGACATCACAAACATGGGTTTACATTACTTGATACTTGATACATCGGGTTCTTAGTCTAATCAAGGGCTAACAAACGTACCTCGGATCCAGACTTTTGCCTTGCCCATTGAATTTTTGGTCACACACTCTTCTCACATCCGTCCATGGAGCGAGTTCAGACAAAAGTGCGGGCTTATTAACATTTCTGATGAAATAGTAATATATGTTAATTATGCACTGGCGCGAAGGCGGGTCACGTGGTTTTCCTATCCAATGGTTTTCTGAGCTTGGTCTGATGAAATCTTTCCAAGAATCCACGACATTTGTCACTTGTTCAGTTCCAGTTTTGATGTTAAGTTTTAAGTCCCAATCTCCAATTGCGTTTGTGAAGTCAATTTCTTTTAATGTTGTTTCCTCTTTTTGCGGCAGTTGTTGGTAATGAATAATGTTGGTTGCATTATGCCACATGGCCCCACTCCAGATTGTTCTATGGTATGGAACTATGTTTCCAACATTTTCAGTTATCAAGTTGTTCCCATTTTTCCTCCCTTGTATTCTCTTCTGCATCTGATTGACCTGGTTCATCAGGCACTGGGTGTCGACTCAGGAAGTCCGCTCCCACATTCATTTTCCCAGGAACATACTCAACCTGGAACGAGTAAGGTTGAAGAAGCAGCGACCACCTCATAAGTCGGGCATTCAGAGTCTTAGATGCTGCGAGAAACATGAGTGGTTGATGGTCACATTGCACTGTGAAGTGTCTGCTATATAGGTATGCTTGAAATTTCTGTACACTCCATACGAGCGCAAGACATTCTCTCTCGATAGTACTGTAATTTCTCTCTGCTGCATTCAATTTCCTGCTAGCATAGGCTACAGGGAATAGCTCTGATGGTACATCTCCCTTTCTCTGCAACAGCGTTGCCCCAATTCCTATGTTACTGGCATCGGTGCGCAGCACGAATGGTTGGTCGAGGTCTGGTAGATGTAAGACTGGATGAGCAGTTAATGCCTGCTTTAATGCTGTGAAAGCTCTCTCACAGTCAGCTGACCAAGTGACTTTCTCTGGTTTCCCCTTTTTGGTAAGATCCGTTAAAGGTGCTGACAGAGTATTGAAGTCCTTGGTGTATTTTTGATAGAATCCACATAAGGATACAAATGATCTTACATCCTTCTTTGTTTTTGGACGAGGTGCTCTCTGGAGTTTGTCCACATTTCCCTCTTGTGGAGTTAGCAGTCCATGAGATATCTTATGACCTAGAAAGTCCAATTCTTGGAATCCTATCTGACACTTCTTTGGTCTAGCCGTCAATCCAGTTTCTCTGAGGCGCCTGAACAAAAGATGCAGGGTTTCTACATGCTCTTCAAATGTTTCAGTTGCGATCAGGATGTCATCCATGAAGTGACTGATGTCTGGATGCTGTAGTGGGTCAAGTAATTTTCTCATCATACGTGTAAAGACGCTGGGAGCATTACTTAATCCGAATGGAAGAACGTTGAACTCATAGTGTCCTCCAGGCGTGCTGAAAGCTAACCATGGTCTAACTTCCGGTTTTACAGGAATCTGGTAATATCCCTTACTGAGATCAATCCTAGTAAAGTACTTAGCTCGGTTGAGTGCTGTGAAGAGTTTATTCTGATCAGGCAGAGGTTCTGCTTGGAATTCAGTTATAGCATTGAGCTGTCGATAATCGATGCACAATCTATGTTCTCCACTTGGCTTTCTCAATAATACGACGCTAGCACTGTAAGGTGATTCAGATGGTGAGATTATTCCTGCGGTGAGCAGCTGTTGTATTTCTTCCTCTAAAGTCTTTTGCTTTGCATAAGGAACTGGGTAAGTCTTGACTCGCACAGGCACTGTGTCATTCAACTTCATGTCAAATTCCTCCAAATCAGTTCTTCCTGGCTTATCAGTAAGTACTTCTGCATATTTTGCCATAAGTTCCCTAATCTGCTTTTGCTGATCCTTTGTTAAGTTGGGATTAATTTCCACATCCTTAAAGGTCTCTTTGGCTTGCAGTTGGCACTCGACTCCCATTGTTGATCCTTCTTCGACTTCAGTAGCCACACTCATGGCCATCAGATGTGCAGGTTCGGTGGTTGAGGGTCTTTCATGATATTTCTTCAAGAGGTTTATGTGAAATACTTTCATCTTGCCTTTGACTGAAATTCTGTAGTTGGTACGTGAGATCTTCTCCGTCACTACATAAGGTCCTCTCCATCCTATTTGCAGCTTATTCTGACTGGTTGGAAGCAGCAACATCACCTTCTCTCCTACCTCTAACTCTCTACCCTTTGCCTTGCGGTTGAAGTTACGAGCAATTCTTCGTCTGGCTTGACGAAGATTGACATTCGCTTGTTTCCAACTGTGTTGTAAACGATTTTTCAACTCGACAACATATGTAGATGCAGTCACGACTGTATCATCTGTAGTATTATCAGTCCATGTTCGCAGTAACGCCTCAAGGGGTCCTTTGATTGGTCGTCCAAACAACAGTGTGGCTGGAGCAAAACCTGTTGAGTGATGGGGTACTTCCCTGTAAGCAAATAAAGCTGCGGGTAAATACAAGTCCCAATCCTCTGTCTTCTCCTGGGCAATTTTGCGCAGGATACTAATCAATGTCCCGTTCCACCTTTCCACAAGTCCATTTGACTGAGGGTGATATGGTGAACTGAAGATATGGCGTGCATGAAAAAGTCTGAAGGTCTCTTCCATGAGCTTACCACGAAACTGTGAACCGTTGTCCGTCAAGATCCTTTGTGGGAATCCTAGACGTGTGAATATTCCTAATAATGCATCAGCGACGTGTTTGGAGTCACAGCTGGGCATAGGAACTGCTTCGGCCCACATGGTTGTTGTGTCCACAAGCGTTAATATGAATCGGTTTCGCCTCTTCGTTGCTGAGAGAGGTCCGATTATGTCTACTGCCACTTTCTCAAATGGAATTCCAGTGATTGGCGATTCACCCAACATTGCCGGTGGTGTCCGGTGTTTTGGTGATACTTTCTGACACTGTGGGCATGATTTTACAAACCGTTGTATGTCTGAATTCATCCCTGGCCAAAAGTAGTGAGTGGTAATCCGCTGTGTAGTAGCGTTGATACCCATGTGCCCACTGAATGGTAGACTGTGACCCATCTCTAAGATCTGAGTCCTGTATTGAGTTGGTACAACAAGTTGATTAAACTCTTGTCCAGCTCGTCCTGCTTTTCTGTAAAGAAGTGCTGACTTCATGAACAGATCACCTTTACGTAGAGGTAAATGTGATTTTGGCAGTTTTCTGAAGCAGGGTTCCAAGGTGCTGTCGGCTTCTTGTGCCCTCTTCAGTTCCTCCGTTCGAGGGATTGGCGTAGTTGTTTCTGGAGTTTTTGTTGCCTGTGATCGAGTGGTCATGGTCGCCATCGCCACAGGTTGAACAGGTTCTCCTAGAACGATAAATCTACAGCCGAGGATTACAGGATATATCGGATCGTCCAAGATTGCTGCCTTGATTGTCCCAGTGACATACCGCGAGGCTATGTTCACTTTTGCCACTGGAAGAGACATATTTGTTGAACTCTTCAGTGGTCCCTGTAATTCCACTATTTCCTCTGTCACCTGTTCAGGGTGAACTAAGGATGATGAAACAACACAGTCATATGATAATCCAGTATCATATAAACAGGTCGTTTTGAATCCATTTAGTAAGATGGATTCCACAACCGGAATACGAGATGATGTGTCTTGATGAGGTGTCTGTTTGGACGTTTCACCAGTGCTCACTTTTCTCTCTTTTCGGTTGGCCAAACATGCCGCTGTGTGTGGAGGTGGCTTCTTTCTGCAACTCTGAAATGTGTGACCTCTAATCTTGCAATGGGTACAGAATGGTTTGTCCTCCCTCGGCGCTGTTTGGACTGAATTTTGAGTGTTTTTCTGGGATTTCCCCTTTTTCTTGGTGGCTACAGTGTTTTCACCCTCTTTTGGCTGTGGAGTTTTGTTTTGAGAGGGGGTGTTGTTCGAACGTCCCTTTCCTCCCATCTCCTTTTGAGATTTCTCAAATCTCTCTGCCAGGATGATTATAGTTTCCAGGCGGTCAGCCCCGTTTTGGGTTAGGAATGCCTTCATTTCGTTCTGCATTTTCCCCTTGATCTGATCAATGATATTCATTTCACGGAGTCCTTCATAATTTTCCTCAAATCCTCCCAAGCAAGTCCATCTTTGTATGTATGACTTCAGTCTTTCGACTAGTTGTGCGTAGCTCTCACCCGGTTCCTTCCTTGCGGCTTTGAACCTGAGTTTATAAGATTCGGCGTCCACTTCGAATCGGCTTAAGAGTGCCGTCTTGAGTGTTGTGTAGTTCTGTTGTTCCTCTCTAGTGAGTCTTGAGAACACTTCATACGCCGTGGATCTTAAGGCCTGCGCCAACTTCGTCGCCCATCTACTTTCTTCAAGCCCACAGCTGACAGCCATTGCCTCGAAGCGTGATAAAAATCCTTCGATGTGGTCAGTCTGTTCATTAAAGGGTTCCAGAGGAAATGACATAGCTCCTGAATTAAGTTGAGAGACGTGAGGTGGTTCTGTCACTGGCGATCCTGATGAGGTTGAGGGTGTAGGACCACTCCCTTTCTCTATCCTCCGGATCTCCACTTCAATCTCCATTCTCCTCAACTCCAGTTGGTGTTGACGCTCTCTCTCCTTATCTTCCATTTCAGCCTGTAGTCGTTTCTCTTTCTCCTCCAATTCTGCTTGAAATCGTTTCTCTTTCTCCTCCAATTCTGCTTGAAACTGTTTTTCCCTCTCAGCCAATTCAGCCTGAAGCTGTTTTTCTTTCTCAGCCAATTCAGCCTGAAGTTGTTTTTCTTTGAGAGCCAATTCAGCCTGCAGTCTTTCCCTTTTGTCAAATGCATCTGAAACATAGTTAGCTAGCTCAAGGCCATCTAACCCGCATTCTCTACCTGTTTCTGTTATTTGGGCTCTAAACTTTGCAGTTTCCGCCATGTCTATAATTTATTGCTTTGCTCTGCCTATCAATATAATTGCAGTTAGTCTGATCCACGTAAGTTTGTCAGTCCCTGATCTGCAAAGATACAACAGAGCATGTGCAATATTAAAAACACCCTATGTTATGTCTGTCTGTCAATGCTGGAAAAGCCAAAGGCAGCAGGCACTGAAGTAACCACAATTAATTCCTAGTAAAGAAAAGAATCTGAAATTAGACAGAGTTTTCCCAACGGATAAGATTTTCCGGTGGTTGATTAAATGCTGTTAAGTTCAGACTCCACAGGAAAAGAACACCTTCTCTGAAAGAGAAGTAGTGTTGGTAGAGTAGATACACACTATATATTTCACCTGGAGCAACTCTCTCTGAAGTATAAGCCTATTTGAACATGGCCCCCTTCTCCAGGAGTAAAATCAGTCACCTACTCTTATTTATCTATAAATGTCATTCATATCATGTGGCTGTCAATCAATACCCCACATGGTATCTGTTAAACATTCTAGAAAATGACAATGTTCATAATCTAAAGATAACTGTGTTCATGTATTTTTAGGTGATTGTTTAAAGGTTAATATATGGGAACCATCCAGGACTTAGCCCACAATATGTTATATTTTTTTGAAGGGAGTGGGAGATCACTGTAGTGCATGCCCCATCTCTAACAAAAGATGTAGAGCCCCATCCTCTTCTATCTTCAATAACCCCAGAATATGAACCTTGAGTTATCTGCAGGCCTCGTTCTATTAAGTATTGTCTAGGAGATATAGATTATGGCCCTGGTAAGAATGGTAATTACTAACTGGGAATCTGCCCCTTCTCCAATGATTCTGATAGCTCTGGAGCCCCCTTATTGTTTATCAAATCTGAGGAAAGTCTGGAGAATTTTCTCAGCCTGATTTAGATGAAGAAAACATGGATGTTGAGCAGTTGATAGATCTAGAGTCTTTTTATTTCCCCATTTAATAAGTCATTATGAGTTAATTTATCTTTAAACAATCAAACACAAACAATCACATTAGATTTTGACAACATGATGTACAAAGAAGTTGTTGGTACAGATAGGTTTGAACTTGACAAATTAACAGATGGTCAATTCATGTTAATCATTTATTGACTGGCCTGAGCCTTCTGGTCAGTACATACATCTCTATTGTGATTTACACAAAGTAATAGAACAGTTGCACATTGGACCATTGTCCCAGACAATCAATAACAAGCATCAATATATGAGATGTCAACAAGTGTGAAAACATAGTAAACATTTTGATGTTGTACATATTAAGGATGATAGTGTTGTCTCAACCATAAACATATCAGTGTTCCTGTAATTGGGTGTGGTTCTACCTATGAGAAAAGTAACCTGGTGACTGGAGGATTAGGTAAGCCAGGGTCCATTGACTGATGGATCCACTTCAGGTCTGCCCGTATAGCTCCTCTGAAGGCCTCCCCATGCTCTGCTCATAGCGAAGTCATCCTCCCTCTCACTTGTGGTTCATCTCTTTCTCTCGGCTTCCCTCCCTCAGGTCTGATTTAGGTGGTTAATTTGCTGATGTGTTGGGTGGTTGTTGGTATGTAGCCACCAAGATCACTGATGAATATTCGCATAAATATATACATTCCTACCAATACAATAATAAGAAGTAGGTCGGAAGAAATCTAAATTCCTGAAGTAGGAACTAGTTCCCCTCCCCTCCTTTTCTCTCTGAGCTAGTGTTGGGTTAAGTTGGGGTGGTCAGAGATTATCACACGGTGTACGCCTTGTATCAACTTGTTCCTGCTGTATGTAAGTTCTCATTTGACCGGGTCAGTGAACGTGTACAGTAAGACATTGACAAGAGTGAGAATATGTCAAGATGCATGTAAATAAATGACATACATTTAGAACATTTCTTCCACTAAATGGTGTTTACAATGTGTATAAATAATTCTCTGTGTTTTCCCAATTAACTACTTCTTCTTCTTGTGTCTAATAACTCTCTTCCATTACCTGTTGTTGTTGTGATGTTGAGTGTTGGGTTGTGTGGTGATGAGTGGTGTGGAGTGGTGTTGTGTTTTAAGTTATGTTGAGTAATGAGTTAAGCTCACTTCGCGTGATGGTTTTTCCGCGAAGCACAACTTTCTCATGTAATGCAATTCATGTGTGCCCTTATCTAATTACATTTGACATAAATATAAATATTTATTTCGCCAAACCCTATTAATTCTATAGATAAAGGAGAAAGGAAAGATTAATTTCACTTTCAGCTTTCTAGATTGTAAATAGGCATAGATAAGTCTGTTTTAGAACAAGGCACTTGTTCTAGTACACGAACTGTCTTTTCAGCTGTAGATAGTGATGCATCTTTAACAATGTTTCTGGTGAAATGCACAAGATTGCTTTAGAATCATCACTTCTCACAGTTGTTTAGAATAGAATATAGTAGTGGAATGCACTTCTTAAAGTTAATAATTATCTCTAAGAATATCAGAGATTGTAGTTTCATCGAAGAGAATATTCTGCCCGGGAATGGCTTTGCGTCGTTAGAATCTACAGTCGAGCATTTTTACATTTCAGAGGTTTTAATTAATAATCATACATTTCAATTGACATCACAAACATGGGTTTACATTACTTGATACTTGATACATCGGGTTCTTAGTCTAATCAAGGGCTAACAAACGTACCTCGGATCCAGACTTTTGCCTTGCCCATTGAATTTTTGGTCACACACTCTTCTCACATCCGTCCATGGAGCGAGTTCAGACAAAAGTGCGGGCTTATTAACATTTCTGATGAAATAGTAATATATGTTAATTATGCACTGGCGCGAAGGCGGGTCACGTGGTTTTCCTATCCAATGGTTTTCTGAGCTTGGTCTGATGAAATCTTTCCAAGAATCCACGTCATTTGTCACTTGTTCAGTTCCAGTTTTGATGTTAAGTTTTAAGTCCCAATCTCCAATTGCGTTTGTGAAGTCAATTTCTTTTAATGTTGTTTCCTCTTTTTGCGGCAGTTGTTGGTAATGAATAATGTTGGTTGCGTTATGCCACAGTGGCCTGCTTCCAAATCTGCCACAGCTGATTTTGAATTCTTGACTAGTTATGATAGGGAATTATGAGACTGCGTGTCTCATTATCCCCTCAACTAGTTGTGATAGAGAATTATGAAACTACGTGTCTCATTATCCCCTCAGCTAGTTGTGATAGGGAATTATGCAACTGTATGTCACTTTATCCCCTCAACTAGTTATGATAGGGAATTATGAGATTTCGTGTCTCATTATCCCCTCAACTAGTTATGAAAGGGAATTATGCAACTGTACGTCCCTTTATCCCCTCAACTAGTTATGATAGGGAATTATGAGACTGCGTGTCTCATTATTCCCTCAACTAGTTATGATAGGGAATTATGCAACTGTACATCCCATTATCCCCTCAACTAGTTATGATAGGGAATTATGGAACCGTATGTACCATTATCCCCTTAACTAGTTATGATAGGGAATTATGAGACTGCGTGTCTCATTATCCCCTCAACTAGTTATGATAGGGAATTATGAAACTGTACGTCCCATTATCCCGTCAACTAGTTATGATAGGGAATTATGCAACTGTACGTCCCTTTATCCTCTCAACTAGTTATGATAGGGAATTATGCAACTAAAACGTCCCATTATCCCCTCAACTTGTTATGGTAGGGAATTATGCAACTGCATGTCTCATTATCCCTTCAACTAGTTATGTAGTGAATTATGAGACTGTGTGTCTCATTATCCCCTCAACTAGTTGTGATAGGGAATTATGCAACTGCATGTCTCATTATCCCTTCAACTAGTTATGTAGTGAATTATGAGACTGTGTGTCTCATTATCCCCTCAACTAGTTGTGATAGGGAATTATGGAACTGCATGTCTCATTATCCCTTTAACTAGTTATGTAGTGAATTATGAAACTGTGTGTCTCATTATCCCCTCAACTAGTTGTGATAGGGAATTATGCAACTGCATGTCTCATTATCCCTTCAACTAGTTATGTAGTGAATTATGAGACTGTGTGTCTCATTATCCCCTCAACTAGTTGTGATAGGGAATTATGCAACTGCATGTCTCATTATCCCTTCAACTAGTTATGATAGGGAATTATGAGACTGCGTGTCTCATTATCCCTTCAACTAGTTATGATAGGGAATTTTGAGACTGCGTGTCTCATTATCCCTTTAACTAGTTATGTAGTGAATTATGAGACTGTGGGTCTCATTATCCCTTCAACTAGTTAGGTAGTGAATTATGAGACTGTGTGTTTCATTATCCCTTCAACTAGTTATGATAGGGAATTATGAGACTGCGTGTCTCATTATCCCTTCAACTAGTTATGTAGTGAATTATGAGACTGTGGGTCTCATTATCCCCTCAACTAGTTGTGATAGGGAATTATGCAACTGCATGTCTCATTATCCCTTCAACTAGTTATGTAGTGAATTATGAGACTGTGTGTCTCATTATCCATTTAACTAGTTATGATAAGGAATTATGAAACTGCATTTCCCATTACCCCCTCAACAAGTTATGATAGGGAGTTATGAAACTGCCGTCCCATTATTCCCTCAACTAGGTACGATAGGAAATTATGAAACTGTACTTCCCATTATCCCCTCAACAAGTTACAATAGTGAATTATGAAACTGTCGTCCCATTATTCCCTCAACTAGTTATGATAGGGAATTATGATACTGTACGACTCATTATCGCCTGAGCCACAGTGCAGGTGTATTCAGAGTGAGGTTGCATTAATTATTATTAATGATTCACTCAATGAGAGAAACCTGACAGTTAGTGAAAATGTAACAAGGCCAGTCATTTTGCAGCCTCCTTTTATTCTTGTGTTCTTAACCCCTGATTATGCAGTGATAATGTTATCCTAATTTCTCTAAGTTCCATATTAAAATTCATTCTTCTTCTTCTTCTGCGTTTATCCGGAGTTTTTTTTTTGGACGTGATTGCGTTGTGCCTGTTTACAGCAGAGCTGCATTCTTGCACCGTTAGGCCGACACATCCGACTTCTGCGGGCATTTGTTGACCGGGTTAACCTTCCCAGGAAAATTCATTCTAAAAACAATTCTGCAAAATGATCAATGTTCTTTAGGTCAGTATTGAAAATTATACAAACTGTTCTTGTTCAGTAATGTTTACAGTTTAATGTTGGAAAATGATTATTGAAATTATGACTACCTTTTAGGTAATGACCCAGCAAGAAATTAAACCAGAAAAACTACACCAATGGCTTTTGAATGAAACACAATATGGGGAATTCTCTGAGAATATGCAAGATAACCAGTGTACATCAACATTTCACAAAAATACAGGACTTTCACCTGGAATGTGAAAACTATGTATGAACTGGGAAATACAGCAAATGTTGTAGAGGAAATTATAAGATTAGCATTTTTGGGATTGTGGGAAACAAGGTGAAACAGAACAGGCACACAGCATCTAAGCACATGCATAGTGCTGTACTCGGGCATTAAAGAGGGAAATGCTTCTGACAGTGAAGGAGTGGCCCTAATGTTATCCATAGAGACAAAGGAAGCATTATTAGATTGGGAAGCAGTGAGCTCTAGAATAATAACAACAACATTCAGAATTATAAAAAATAAAGGAAAATGATCATGAATGTGATCCAATGTGACACATCAACAAATGATTAAGGGGAATCGTTTAAGGAGGAATTTTACATGAAACTTCAAAACATAATTGGCATTCTAAGTAATGGCAATATCAAAATTTTGATGGGTTATCTAAATGCCAAAATAGGATCAGATAACACTGGTAATGAAGAGTTGATAGGGAAACATGGGCTAGGGGTAATGATTCAACATGGGGAATTAACTCATAAATGTTTGCGCAGTGAATCAGTATGTCATAGGCAGGAGTGTTTTTCCTCACAAAAGATATCTAAAAGCCCCGTGGGTATCACTTACTACAAAATAACTGCAAGAGCAGTAGTTGAAAGCGGAATTACACTAAACTATTGTTATTTTTCTTGTTATAGTTTCTTTATCCTATTATAAAGAAAAACTGTGGTCATAAGTTTTGATTTATTTGTTGATAAAAAAAGGTTTTAGTTGTAACCATTCTTGTGACTATATTTGTATCTCTTATTTGTTGAGATTTCCCATCACAATTTATATTAATTGTCTTATTGATTTCATATCAGCCAGTCAGCCCCTTTCTGGTTTATTAACATTCCTATTTCCATTACCTTGTGCATTTCAGATGGGAGCATACTTTGGTAGCTCATTGACAGTGGCAGACCTGAATGGGGATAGGTTGGTGATGTGTATTGTGAAGTATTCAGCTATTTTATTTCATATTTGCAGCTGCTATCTAGTTAATTTTTTATGAAAATGAAAAAAATACTTGATTTTATCTCATTGTACAGTGAATATGTAATGAGATCTACAGAAAATATGCAAGGGATCCTGGTTGATGAACATAATATAAATAATTTACATTATGCTGATGACACCGTCTTCATAGCAACAAGTTAGAAGATTTATAGGAAATTATATGTACAATGGTTGTAGAAAGTGAAAAAAATTAGCCTTAGTTTTAATAGTTGAAAGACAGAAGTCATGGTGATATCAAAGAAACAGATTGTGCCTAAAAGTGAAATTAAAGTAAAGGACGTTATTTTGGGGCAAGTGCAGAAATTCAGATATCTAGGCACATGGATAACATCAGATGGAAGATGCATCACTGAGATAAAGAGCAGAATAGGACAAGCAAAGATTGCATTCTATCAAATGAAGAACGTTTTGTGCAAGTCAGCGTCCTTGAAAGTTAGAAAAAGTGTTTTTACATGTTACATAGAACCAGTTTTAACATACGGCTGTGAATCCTGAAACTTAATAAACAGTGAATCCTGAAACTTAATAAACAGGCGAACAAATCCATGGAAGTCTTGGAGATGTTGTTGTATAAAAGAAAATGCTGAAAATTAATTGGACAGCCAAAATGAGCAATCAGGACGTTTTAAGGGACGCTGTGTTGCAAAGACAACTTATCTCAAACATCAGAAAGAGGCAGTCATCGTTTTTTGGCCACGTTATGAAAAGACAAAAATTTCAATATGTTGACAACTGGAAAGATTTGCAGAAAGAGAGATAGAGGAAGACAGCATGAGAAGACTCTTGACAGTCTTGTGTCATGGCATGGAAGGGAGTCGCCATGGGGTGGGGGGGGGGAGGGCTGAGTGGTCTCGAGGTATGGTGTCTGCCTTGAGTGCTGGAGATCCCGGGTTCAAGCCCCAGTGAGCACCAGGATTTTTTCACGTGAACTTCCAGTAAAAAAATTTCCCCTGGTCTCTGGTTAGTGAGATCGGACGCCCATGTGTATTTTTGTGCATGTAAAAGATCCCATATCCGAAAAAGAGTAGCCTCTACCCGGGCAAAATTTCAAGTTAAAAATCTACCCAAAGTATTTCAGGATCTTTACCAGTGCTATGGAGTTTGTGCACTGAGCTGAGATTCTCTGGATTCAGGCTTGAGTTAGGAGTAGAATGGAGCACTTATGGGTTACACTCGTGTGCCGTGATGTTGATCCGTCGACTAAACTAAATTAAACTAGGGAGTCAACACACGAACTGATCTATGACGTGGTGATCGTAATTTGTGGAGAGGCATGATTGCCCATCCATCCAGCAAGGCACTGGATGGTAGTATTTATACCTTTTATCCAGTTTCTGTGTGCATTTAAAACAAAAACTGAATAGGAGGTATAGAGGATGTATGGATAGTTTTTTTAAATTTTCATAGAAAAAATAGCTGCTGTAAATATAAATTGCAGATATATGTGTGATGTATAGATTATTTCAAAGCATCATACAGAAATAATCAACCATGGACATAGGTGGAAAAGAATTCTGGGGTATATAAGTATGAGTTGGCATGAGTTGAGGAATCAACATGACTGTGCTCTGGACATTCCAGTGTGTGCTCCATCCCTTCTACAGTAGCCAACAAAGATTTTCCGGGTATTCATGGTTACAGAGAATAAGTATTATAATTAACAGCAGACAGCATCTATCTATATCAGTGGTCAGATTGGTCCACCTTTTCAAATAAAATAAGGTAACAGACATAGTCATGCTATCTCATCAGATGTCTTTTACTTGTGCAGTGAGCATATAATGAGATCTATAGGAGAGAAACCAGCTGTAGCATTTGGAAGACTTAACATAAATAATCTGGAGGACTTAACATAATTAATCTGGAGGACTTAACATAAATAATCTGATATAATTACATAAATAATCTAATCTTAAATAATCATAATAATAAATAATCTTAAATAATATGGATGACTTAACACAAATAATCTGGAGGACTTAACATAAAGAATCTGGAGGACTTAACATAAATAATCTGATGGACGTAACATAAATAAGCTGATTGACTTAACACAAATAATCTGGAGGGCTTAACGTAAATAATCTGGAGGACTTCTGGTGTTAAAAACAGAGAGTGTGTTGGTGTAATTGATAAGGGATTGAGCTGATAATGTTACGAGTTGGTTGGATGAGGGATTAATATACATATCTGAAATCTGGGAGACTTCAAATAAATAATCTGGAGGGCTTCAGAAAATAATCTGCGTTTTGTTGATGATAGTGGATATAGCGAGAAATAAAAATGAATTGCTAGAAATGTCAGACATTGTCGCTACATCATCATCACCATCATCATCACGTGCCCAGCCAACTGGCATCAGCATTCAGGTACCTCCACAGATCTCTGTCCCAGGTGTTTGGGATCTGTTCCAATGTCACAACTCCATAACAAATAGATTAAGACAGAACTAATGCAAATGTATAAATGCAATGTTTACAAAATTTCTACGTGGCCTACACTTTTCACTTTTGTATTTTCTGAGGTATTTTCAAAATATACAATGCTCATCTGAATCCTCCTAGTATTTCACCCATTTCTGAGAAGGCTAGGTACCTAATCTCTTCCCCAGAATCAAGTGGAGTAGCTGTTCATGGGTTCCTTATTTTGTCAACATGAACACATGATTCATGACCAGTCTTCTGTAATTAGAAATGGACATCATACTGATAAGCCACTCTGCCTCCAAAATGATTTATTTAGCATAAACACACATACTACTTTGGTTAACCAGCTTAGAGCATATGGATGGACTTCTCATGGAGTAAAAGACCTTGAATCCTTGACATCTGCTTGTACATACATGTCTCCTATCCATTGCTCACCACAAGTTTTCCTGCTAAAAGTAGATGGTCTTGACCCTAGCAGAGTTGAGAGGAGCAATCTGAGTTTCATAGTTTCATTTTTAATTTGCAGATGTCACTATAGGTAGTGAATGTAAATAAAATAAGTTGAAATAAAATGTGCCATTACTTGTTTTCTTTTTCAGAATGGATGATATAATTGTTGGGGCTCCAATGTATGCAAATTTTGAAACTGCTGATGCCTTTGACACTGGCAGAGTGTACATATATTACCAAACAAGCAATGTAAGATTTACTTATCACATCTAAATGCTTTTTCATCATCATTAGGCTAGTAAATCTTGTCATGTGACTTAACCATTTCCTGTTCTCAACAGTTCTTTTCAGCTCTGTGTAAGTCTACACCTTAATATCCTTGCATGTCTGTGTCATGTAGATGTTTCTTGGTCACCATCTTCTTCCTTTTCAACTAAGAGGAAACAAAAGAGGAAATAGAGAAGAAGGGCAGAATGTAAAACGGGCCTGCGTGCCCAATTCTTAACTCTTTGAAAATAAAGATTTTTGTTTGTTCGTTCGTTCATTCAACTGTATTTTGCCCTCCTGTATTTTGTATAGGAGACATTTGTGTCTCATATCATAACCAAGCAAGGACAACCAACTCTTTTTGTAAACTTTTTTCAAATTTGTCTACTTCCCCAATATCTTTAAGGATGTCTTCATTTCATCTATTTTCTGTCCTGTTCATGCTTTGCCTTCTGCAATAATGTCCCATTTTAAAAGCTTTCAAGTTGTTTTCATCTTGCTAGTTTAGAGTCCATGTTTCAGAACTGTATCATTTTTTTTAAAAACAGACTGTTTTCACTGCTCACTGTATATTCTATAAAATATTTTAATGCAGCTTAACCGGATGCTAAATCCACATAACAATTACATTTCTAATAGTTTAAATAGTACTTTTATGCCATTATTATTGTGAAGTTCTCAGGTTCTGCTTACTATTTCTGATTACCACATTCACATTTTTGGACTCATTTATTTGTACATATTGTCAAGTACTTTTACAGTAAGAGTGGTTCAGTTTCTGTGCACAAGGACTAGCCACATTCTCCTATGTACCAATGATATGATTCTGTATATCATCCAGTGAATAGAGGATTAATGCACAGACAACTTCCAACTGTTGGCATTATCTCTGTAAAGCTGTTGAGAGGCTATGTTTGGATTAAATATAATCTTCCTGATACAGCTAGATAGCTAAAGAGACTTGACAGCTGATGTTACATGGTTCATGCCCATTTGACTTGTTACACAGTTGACCTGTTGCCCTTATAACAGGCACACATGTGTTGCCTTCCATTCATTCATTCATTCAGTAGCATGTCCTTTGCAGAACCCCGCTCCCATAACAACCTTCCGGAAAACTTCTCGATCACAAGCAAGATATCCCACGTCCGATACACCCATCTGGAGATCATCCACCACATCCTGCATCCATCTTCTCTTTGGCCTTCCTCTTCCTCTCTTCCCAGGCATAAGCCCCTCCATTATTGATCTCTCAAAACTTACATGATGTTTCATCATCATCATCATCATCATCATCATCATCATCATCATCATCATCATCTTCCACTTCTGCCGTCAAGCATCATGGGGAGGAATAATTTGCGCTCCAGCGCCCAGTGGGCAGCGCTTGATAGTGTCATTCCGTGCAATTGTACAATGTCTTTGATGTTGTCAATCCATTTTCTTCTTGGACGTCCTCTTGGTCTCATCGCAGATGATCTTTGATGTAAGGCCAGTGATGTTAGTTGCTGGTGTTGCATTCTAACGACATGGCCAAACCACTTGATCTTCTGTATTTCAATAAATGTGGCACAAGGTGTTGATCCCACTGTCTGTCTGATAAAAGCATTTCTTACTCGGTCTCGGATTGTTAAGTTGGCAGCTCTCTTCAGGCATCTCATCTCGCAGGTATTGATTTTGCGAGAGTGTGATTTGGATAAAGTCCAAGTTAGAGATTGGTAGCATAGGGTTGGTGTGAATATGCTGTTTATTATCTGTCGTTTTGCGGACATGGGTATATTTGGATGTTTCAGTAAGGGTGATAGTTGATATGTAAGTGCACTAGCTTTTTGCCATCCGATTTCGATTTCTTTGTCCAATCTGCCATATTTATTTGTCCAATCTGCCATCTTCTGTGATTATACTTCCAAGATATTTGAATTCTTTAACTTGTTTCAGAGTTGTGCTATTTATCTCTTTAGTGGGCCTGGCATTCTGCTAACTTGCATTACTTCGGTTTTGGCTGCATTACTTCGGTTTTGACTGTATTTATACTCATATTGTATCTGCTGCATGTTGAACTCAGATTATTAATATGATTTTGTCGTCTGCCCTCATCGCTGTAAAACAGGCACTGATCGTCTGGAAATAGTAGTACATTTATTTCCTATGGATCAGTTGTTTCATCTGGAGTAAAGAGTTCTAAATTTTCTGAATCTGTTCTGTCAAGACTTGCTTCTTTGGATATTCTGTAGATGTAGATGCAAAGGAAAGAGCACACATCCCTGTCTCACTCCTGTATTGACTGTGAACATATCTGATATACCGTCTTGTGTTCTTACTGCACTTCAGCTCGAGTGGTACGTGGCTATGATGTTTTCTAGTAATTGCCCTTGTATCCCATAGTCTTCAAGGATGGTCCATAATTTGTATCTGTCTACTTTATCGAAAGCCTTTTTCTGATCTAGCTCTTTGTTCCAATAGTTTTGAGTAAATTTTCCCTATATGGCTCAGGAGTGACCAAAATATTTCCGTTTTCTTTGTTTTATTGTCTATAATAGCCAACCCTCTTCAATATTCAGCCCATGAAGTATGGATTCATTTGTTCTTTTTTTTACCCAAGATATTCTTAGAACCCGTCAATAACATTTGTATTCAAAGGCATTTATGCGCTGTTCAGCTTGTTTAGTAAGTGTCCAGGTCTCACAGGCGTATGTTGCAATGGGAAAGACGCATGCTCTTAAAAATCTATTTATTTTTAGTTCTATCTGTCCCACTCCATAATTTATTGAGTTGTTTTAGTCTTTGAAGAGCAATTGATAACATTCTGTGATGTGGATAGCAATACTGTATTATCAGCATATTGAATCTCTGGTATTTCATGATCACCGATATTTAGAGCATCATATAGCTCCCTGGTTATATCATCTCTGATATTTCTCATTATATTTTTGGCGTACAGGTTAAACAAATAGGGTGACAGCACACAGCTCTGATGGACTCCTTGCTTGATGTCAACCCAATCTGATGTCTCGCCATCTATTCTAACCACTGCTTGTTGGTCTAGATAGAGCATTTTTATGAGTTGTACTACATGTGATGGAAAGCTCATATTCCTCATGATTTCCCAAAGTTTCTGATGTTGTACACAGTCAAATGCCTTTGAATAATCTACAAAACATGAGAATAGGTTTACATTAAATTCTCTGCACTTCTCTATTATTAAACGCATGTTGAGTATGTGATCTCTTATTCCTCTTCCTTGTCTAAATCCAGCTTGAACCACGTTAATCTCTTCTTCCATTTTCTTATGAAGTCTTCCCATTATGATTTTTAGTAGAATTTTACTTGCATGACTGATCAGGACAGCAGTTCTATAGCTGGTGCATAATTTCAGGTTGCCCTTTTTTGGTATTTGAATGAAGATAGTTCTCTTTTAATCTTTTGGTCATATACCATATTTCCATATCGTTTTACATAATGCGTGATAGATGTGTGTGTTTTCTTCTCCTCCCGCTTTAATTAGCTCAGCTGGTATCTCATCACATCCAGGTGATTTACCAATCTTCAGGCTCTTTATTGCCCATGCAATTTCATCTAATGACGGTTCAGGTTCTGTCTCTGCTGTCATTAGTTCATGTATATCGTTCATATCCTCACTGCCATTCATATCATAAATTCCACTGCAGTATTCCTGCCATCTTTCTAGAATTTGTCTAGATTCTGTTAAGGTATTTCCCAACTTGTCACAGATAACATTTAATTGAGGTTGAACATTTCTTGTCAATAACTTCATTTCTTCCATTAACAAAAGTAATCTCTGTCATGAAGCAACTAATGCTTAAAAAAAAACTAGTGCAACTAGTGCATTCTTGGAGAAGCAACTACAGCATTCTTGGAGAAGCAACTAATATATTACTGAAGAAACATTTAGTATATTCATGGAGAAGCACTGGCACATGGCTGTACAAGCTGATAGGGATTATGGTAGAAAATGGTTTGTTTACAGGAAATGTTCATGTATATTGTTTATAAATTAAATTAATTTTGAACATATAATTTCTGAAAACAAATAATGGTGCATTAATTTATGACCATCCCTCTTAAATCAAAATAGTAGCATAGTGATTGCTATTGTAATGATGCCATACATGAATGAATATGAAATGTGACTGGGAAGTTTGACAAATGAAAAACAAACAGATACAAAAGTTGAACATTTTGATCAAGGCCTTTTTCAACAAACGGACAGCAAGAAGTAAAATACAAGCATCCTAAGTCATTCGCATAGTTTTTTCCCTTTATTTCCTGGACTTCTAGTTTTATATTTTCAGTTCATTTATTTCATTGTGATAATTGCACCACCATCTGTACATTGGATTTATATGCTCTAATTCTGTGTATAATAATATTTAAATTATACTATTCCTGCAAACTGTATTATAACAAAGTACAAATATGTTTTCAGGCAAATGCTGAAGGAAAAACTGAGGTAAGTCATGCTCATTTGTACATAAATAATTATTGGAAATGGCATGAACAAATATGGTATTATTTTCTGCAAATGGTATATTATATTTATTCAAAAGCTGGAAACACTTATCTAATCTTTTCTGTTTGTGGCAATTACTAGTTATTAGTTTGGATGTTTCATATTTAGTTATTGAACAGAAAATAAGTTACTGACATTTTTTGTCTTTTAACAAATAATATTGAACTTTCATGCAGAAGTTATATATAAAATTATTTTCCCAGAGTAATTTTTTCCAACTCAGCTACAGATGTTTACATTTAATACATTTCTTCTATTTCTCATTTTTCATTGGTTTGGCAGAATAGAGATATGAATGAAGTCTTAGAATGAGCTATGGCGTGCGTCTCATACACTATAAGATTGTTGCCTCTGTTTTATTTGTTCATCTTTTGCAGGCTTGGGCTTTCGCTTTCTTCACGCTGTATTGACCAATATTGCTTTTTTACAATAATTTTAATTAAACTAAAGAAAAACACATTTTAAACAATGCTTTAATAAACATCCATGTCTAATGTTCAATTACAGATAACATTCCCGTCACGAACACGGGACATACTTGATGGGAAGTCCAGTCGATCTCGTTTTGGTACAGCTATGACAGGTCTTGGGGATATTAATTTTGATGGATATGATGGTAAGTCACATACAACACAAATAAGTAAACTGGCTTAAAATCAGTTTCTATTACATAAACATCAATATTTTGCTTTACTCAATATAATTATTGATTGTAACCTTTGTACATTTTTAACCATGGGTTTTGATATACACTATGGTGGACATGGAGGTCTGCCCTTGCCTTGTCAGATGGGTTGTGGCAGTCCTTTATGAGCGTAAAGTTGCACTGCACATGGGTTCCTGGACTTCTGATCCCTATACGATTACACCTGGGTTGCCACGGAAATCTGCCTTGTCCGCAGTGCTCTTTAATGTTTACACCAGCAAAGTCGCAGCTATTGAGACACCAGGTGTTGGTTTGAATCTTGACATTTGCAGATGATGTGCTGGTGTACAGGCAGGGCAGAGATAGGGAAAGTTTGGCTGCAGATTTACAGGTGGCAATAAACAGGATGACAGAGTGGTGCAGGGATGCCAGGGTCGTTTTAAACCCAGACAAGGCATCGGTTGTGTGGTACTCCCTGGATAACTGGATTGTGAAGGCAGATGACCCATGTATTATATTGAATAGATGTCCTTTTAGTCGAGAGAGTAAATTGAAGTACTTGGGTATCACCTTTGACAAGTGTATGTCTTTTAAAGATCATGTGGAGGCTTTGGTGGTGAAGGCTGGTAGGGGACTTAATGCATTGAGGCAGCAACCGGGGTAGATCAGAGGATGCTGTACCGGCTCTTTCAGCAGTTAATAATTTCTGTCAATGAGCATGGTTTGGGGCTGCTACAGTATCAAAGAGCCAACTTGAAAGGATGGAACGCAAACAAAATGCGGCCATGCGGGTGATTCTGAGGTGCACAAAGGACACACCAATTATATGCATGAGGCATATCCTGGCTCTACCAAAAATGGTGGATAGGCATAGGGTCCTTCAGGTCAAATGGTACCTGAGAGTTGCTGCAGATAGGCTTGACCTCCTGCATGAAGCCATGAATATGGTCAAGGATCATAGACTAAGATGAGGTAGGTCCTGAATGGCACAGGCAGAAATATCTATACGTCAGATTTGTGATCTAGAGATCATCAATCGTGAAAAAGAGTGGGTTGAAGTACCGGCAGACAGGACAGACTGACACAATGTAATAGTAACACTGGGTCATGAGTGCAGAGAATGGGCAGTGGACAGCACCGAGTGTGAGGTGCAACAACTGATTCAGAGTAATACACATTAAGGTGACATAGTGATCTATACTGATGGGTCAGTGGTGACAAACAGGCAGAGTGGTTGGGGTTTCATTGCGAAGGCTAATGAAATTCTTGAAAAAAAGGAGAGTATGGCATATGAGGCTACGACCTCCATCATGAGAATGGAGGTGGAAAGCAGTCACAGTGGCATTCCATTGGTTAGAGGAGACCAATGCAACACACACTGTCTTCATCATGGACTCAAGGAGTATACTTAGTAAAGTGGAGAAAGGAATGTTTTGTGTGGAATGGCTCACCTCGCTTCAGAGGTCGCAGATTGTAAGAACTGTCTGGATGTTTTGCCCTTTCCATGTGAGAGTGAGGGGGAACTGAACAGGCTGATAGGCTGGCAGGGAATGCACCTCTTGGTGGTCGATTACCTATGGACAAGGGGGAGGTGGTTATGCATCTGTGGGACCAGGTGGAGAAGGTGGAGGAACAGATTGAGAATCTGCATATGGAAAGGATGAGATTGCGGGGGATTGGCAGGGGTTCTGGTAGAATCTCAAAACTGAGAAGGAAGACCAGGAGAACTTTCAATCAGATAGCGGTGGGAACGATTAGTAGTGTGACACTTTGCTGGCTGTTGAACAAGGGGATGGAGCGCATATGGGAATGTCCTGAGTACAGTGATGTCGGTTTTTAGCTCAACTCAACTAAACTTAAATATAGGTTACCTACACTGTCGTGTCATATATTAGAACACATTTGTATAAAGACTTCCATATTCTGTGTCATTTGCAATCATTAAATGTCTGGTGTCATTTGCAATTAATCAATATTGCATTTCATTCACTATGGTGTGTGATTTGCACATATTATTTTATTATTTACAATATGTTACTTGATTTGCAGTGATTCAGTATCTTGTGTGCTTTAACAATCAACTTGTCTTCATCATCATCAAGTTGCCTGCCAGCTGGCATAGGCATTCATGGCTCTCCACACATCTCGGTCGTTGGTGTTCTGGATCAACTCTGCTGATGATATTCCTCCATGCCACCATCTCAATCCATCCAGCATCATTTCTTTTGGTCTGCCTCTGTCTCTCTTCCCCCTCAATCTTTCCAGTTGTCACAATGTTCTCCAATGACTCTCTTCTCATCACATGACCGAAGAAAGATGTTTGTCTCTTCCTTATTATTGTATATAATTTTCTAGTTTCATTAGCCTGTATCAGGCAGTCGTTGTTAGTTACTCTGGCAGTCCAAGGAATTCGCAACATTTGTCTCAGGAACCACATCTCTGTTGCTTCTAATTTCTTCTTAATTTGTTCATTCACATTCCAAGATTCCCTGCCATACAGCAAAACCTGCTCTACATAGCTGATAGCATTTCAGCACTCTCTTTCTTACATTCAGTGATAGTGACTTATTGCATAAGATACTCTTCATTTTCTGAAATGCGGCCTTTGCTTGCCCTATTCTGCTCTTAATCTCTGTTGTACATCTTCCATTTGATGTTATAAATGCCCCTAGGTATTTAAAATTATCCGCTTAGTTAAGAATTTTCCCTTCTAGTTCTATGTCACATTTTGGTGTCATGATTTTCTTTGATATCACCATTGTTACTGATTTCTTGAAATCCAATGAGAGTCCTTTCCTTGCACTCTCTGTTACTACAATGTCCAACAATTGTTGTAGGTCTGTTGAATTATCCGCCAACAATACTGTGTCATCTGCATAGCGTATATTATTTATATTATAACCAGAAGCTAGTATTCCTAGCTTCTCTTTGATCTCTCTCATTATTACTTCCCTATAGAGGGTAAAGAGATCTGGTGAAAAGACACACCCCTGTCGTACTCCTAGCTTTATCTGTTCGTAACTACCCTCTTTATTTCCCATTTTAATTGCTTCTACTTCGTTCCACTAAATATTCTTTATTATTCTTAAATCTTTCCCATCAATGTTGATATCTTCTAACATTTTAATCAGTTCATCATGTTTTACTTTATCAAATGCCTTAGTATAATCTATGAAGCACAAATATATGTCTTTCTGTTTCTCTATTGACCTTTCTATTAGTGTCCGTAACGTATATATTGCATTGTTTGTGCCCTTTCCCTCCACAAATCCATACTGTTCTTCACTAATTTCCACTTTTATTTTCTTTCTGTTTCTTCTCATTATGATTCTGAGTAGAAGCTTAGTGATATGGTTTATGAGATTAATTGTACAAAAATCTTCACATTCAATTGCTCCTGGTATTTTTGGTATAGCTATAAATACAGATTTCAGCATATCGCTCGGTAAATATCCACTGCTGTAAATATCATTCAACATTTTGGTTAATATATCTACTCCAAATTCTCCCAATACTTCTAATTCTTCTACTGTGATTTCATCTGGCCCAGCTGTTTTTCCTTTCTTCATATGTTTTATAGCGTCAGCGACTTCTTCTTTTAGAATAGGTAGGCCTTCTAACTTTCTTCTGTTAATTCTTCCCTTTCTCCATCATATAATTCTCTTATATACTCATTCCACCTCTTCATTATAGCACCTTCCTCCAATAATATCTTTCCTGTTTTTTTAATTTCAAACACCCTGTATTTATTCTTATTTTTCTTCCCGTGATTTGTCTGTATCTTTTGTATCTTTAATGGAATTTAATTCAATTTGTTTGCATTGTTCGTTTAACAAACTTTCTTTTGCCTTCACACATTTATCTTTTATTTCTTTATTTATCTTATTGTATTCTTGTTTGTCATTTTTACTGTTTTATTTTGTCCATCAACATTAAGATTTCTTTATTCATCCATTTTTTCTTAGCTATTTGGCTTCTCTCTGGTAATATTTATTTGCTAGTTTGATAATGGAATCCCTTAACATTTCCCATTGTTCATTTATGCTCTGTATTTTAGCTATTGCATTATACCTATTTTTCACAGTCACACTGTATTGTTCTTGAATTTCTTTATCTACTTTCAGAAACTTGTCTTATATATTTTAAATACGTTTTTTATTCTTTCTGCTGTATAATATGTCCCTTTTCTCTGTTACCAACTGGTTTAATAGCCTTCTGATCAAAAGTGAAATGTGTGTTGTAACTCATTGCATAACCCAAGCCTGACTGTGTCTGACTTTCCCTTATGTGGCAAATCTGATTTACAGGAACTTAAACAAAAGGAGGAGATAAAAGAACTAATAGCAGTTCCAAGCATGATGATGATGTTCCTTAAACTTTAGCATTTCTATGGTTGCTTATTTGTGATGTGGATGGGCATCTTCAATGTGGAAAATAAACTATGAAAACCACAGTATTTTGTAACTAAAATTGGAGTGGTAGTGCCTGTGGATTAAAGGGAGTCAGATAATGAAGATAATGCTTGTTACACATGCCTCTCCAAAGGTAATGGTGCTTCACCAACGTGGGAGGGGTGTTCTAACTTTTGGTCTACCTGTGCCTTCTTCCATTGCTCACATTTCACCCCATTTTGTATTCTTGACCTAAACTTCAGATTACACTACTGAGTCTGAAAATCTATAGTAATCAGGCTTGATTTGTGCTGGCATTGCTGGTACTTGTCATTGGTAGACTGTACAGTAAATAGGTTATTGCACAAAAATGATTCAAATACTCTGGAGAGCATAATAACATCCAATGGAAGAATGGCAGCAGAAAGTGAACCAAATTATTGGACAGATGTTACTAATGTTTCATAACATACATATAACAATTGATACCAAAAAGTGCACTGTTCAAAATTATCATTTCAGCATTTTACTATCAATGTCACACTAGGGATCTAACCACAGGAGAAAAGAAAACTTATTGATTTGTAATATTCTTCTTCTTCTTCTTCTTCGTTCATCCGGAGTTTTTTTTTCCGGACGTGATTGCGTTGTGCCTGTTTACAGCAGAGCTGCGTTCTTGCGCCGTTAGGCCGACACATCCGACTTCTGCGGGCATTTGTTGACCGGGTTAACCTTCCCGGGTAATATTATTCTGTAACTAAAGATAATTGATTTATGACATTATTTCTCACAGATTTGTGTGTTGGAGCTCCCTATGCAGGTGAAGACAAAAATGGGGCAGTGTATATATTTCATGGATCTAAAAAGGGCATAATTACAGAGATTTCCCAGGTAGGTGCCTAAAGTACTACAAATACATACTTTCTATGGTTGAAACTTATGAATCAAAGTTTGCAATAATTGTTGAACAAATGATTGCAAGAAGTCATATACTATATATTCACTTTTTCATAACAAAACAGAGCAAAGTAATAAATGAAGGGAGTTACAATCCCTAACATAGTTTATGGATATTCTGATACCACAACTTTTGTTTGGAAAATCAGGGGTGCTAACTGTTTTAACATAGCTGCCATCCATGTGTACAATTCAACCGGTGCCATCTTCACTGCAGCAAAATCTTCTGTTGCCTTTAAGGTTCTTTCAGATAAGGTTATTCTCATTCTACCTCAGTTATCTTCCTGATGGCCCGCTAATCATGACTCTGTTATCTTGTTAACAAGCTGCTATATGTGCTGAAGAATTTTATCTGTCTGTGATCTCAATCATTAATGATTTCTCCATTCTTCTATTGTTTAGGACTTCTTTGTTTTCATCTCTTTCATTGATATGCATGTTATTCTTCTATATAGCTATATTTCAAAAGCCAGAGTTGCGCTCCATCATCTTGATTATTGTCCCTGTGATAGATAGTAAAGGTGAGTGGTCAGTCAAGTTCCATCACATTGATCATTGTCCCTGTGATAAATAGTAAAGGTGATTGGTCAGTCAAGTTCCATCACCTTGATCATTGTCCCTGTGTTAAATAGTAAAGGTGATTGGTCAGTCAAGTTCCATCACCTTGATCATTGTCCATGTGATAAATAGTAAAGGTGATTGGTCAGTCAAGTCAAGGACCCTTTTAAAAGCCTTAAAGTGCATTGGGCATATGGTGCTTGACCCAAATTTGTATAGACCAACTGGCAATTGGTGGGCGATGTGGCCAGTATCATGCCAGTCACATTTCTGGAAACTTCGGTGAAGATGGCTGCAGATGATTGTGTTGTTTTGTGACCGTTCCCTTTTTTGCATAGGAGATGGATATTTTCATCTTTTGTGTGTAATTTGTGTGCCAGGATGTAAAACCAGGAGTTTCTTCTCAAGATCTTCACCGATGCTACGGAGTTCATGCACTGAGCGAAGCAATCCTTGAGTGAATTTTCGCAGCATGCGTGCAATGTGGAAAGAACGCAGGCAATGAATTACCTGGGGATATGATTTGATCGAAACCTAGCTTATTCTGAGCACATAGACCAGGCGATAACAAAGGCCAAGCGGGGTTTGCTGCGATGCGGGTGATAGCGGCGGCAAACTGTGAGCAGCGCCATCTATGTCTTCTTTACGAGGGTCTGGTCCTTTCTGATTTGGAGTATGCAATGGCGATCCTGACTCTCAGCCATAAGCAGATGGAAAGGATGGAAAGGATACAGAACAAAGCTATGCGCATTATTCTTAGATGTACAAGAGATACAGCATGCAGGGCGATGCACTACTTTCTTGATTTTCCAAACATGAGGGACAGAATACAAATTTGCCAAGCATGTGCCTATCTCCAAGTTTTTTTTCTTTTAAGCGACACAACATTCACTGCATAGCGAGATTAAGAATGTAAAGGGCAGCAGGTTAAAAAGAGGAAAATCGTGGATGGGTCAAGCCAAAGACATTCTTCAGCAGGTGTGTTCACTTGAGGATTTAGAACCTGGCGAGAGGTGGGTACAAGTGCCAACAGAGTTCTGCACATCCTTTTCAGTGTGCATCCAACTAGACAGGAAATGCTGACAAGAGAATCCAGCTGCTATGGAGGCGGAAGTACAGGCTCTGATCTTCAAGAATTCATTAGAGGATGCTGCTGTCATTTACATGGATGGGTCAGTCATCCGAAGAGTGAGAAGTTCACGCCAGACTCTTCCTTCACAATTTTCCCTTCTGACTGAGCCGTAAAGGCTCAGTCAGAAGGCAAAATTGTGATGGAAGAATCTGGTGCTTTTGCTTTAACCACAAGCAGCCTGACTATGAAAGTCATGGCAGTAAGTAAAGCAATAACATGGCTTGAGAGACAGACATTCAATGGGGCATGTCTCCTTAGTGACTCAGTGAGTATGCTCAGGAGGATAGAGATGAGGTGGATCTGAAGAGAGTGGCTGCTGTCTCTGGAGCGGACTCGTCTGGCAAAGATTAGTTTCATCTTTGCGCCAGGGCATGCGGGTGTACAAGGAAATGAGCAGGCTGACAGGCTTGCAGGTAGGGCTACTGTGGAAGGTGAATGAGCCATGGACCAGGCAGACATTCTGAATGTTCTAAGAGAAGTAAGTAGTTTACGAGAACCAAGCGATGACTGGGCATCTACAACTATGGTCAGGCTGCGAGAAAAGCAAGTTAAAAGAGGTGTGGCAAAACAAGAAAACTATGCAGGAAGCCAAAGAAGAGTAATAAACCAACACAGAACTGGTGTCGTGTGCTGCTAAACGCTGCAGGATTTACTGAGGAGGGGATTCGAAAAATTATGGACTGAATGGTTCGATGTGCAATGAGGATGATCTGTTGACTAATTAACTAACTGATTGACTGACTGACTGACTGACTGAGGACTGACTGACTCACTGACTGACTGACTGACTGACTGACTGACTGACTGACTGACTGACTTTCCTGGTACCCATTTTAAGTTGGGTACATGTTTGAAATGTGAATCCTCACTGGTACAGATTGATCCCTTGACCACCAAGCCAGCAGACGAGTGTCTAGTAATGATGAGTATTATACTATTATTGACTATCAGAATTAATTTCTGAGTTATTTCTTTAAACATGAGTGTTTAACCCATAGTGTGTTGCACAGCTGAAGTGATTTCCCAGACATGTTAAACTTTTGGTCTAGTTATAGATTCATTAAACTATGAGGTCATTTTACAAAAACCATTTGATTACTCACATCAGGACCAGTCAACCACCATTTTTGATCATGGTAGGAGATGAGAGGGTCTAGAGAAATTTGTAACAACCAGGTAAATCAAAGGTGTTAGAGACAGAGGTCGACAAAAGCAGAAAATGCTGGATGAGTTGACAGAGTGACAAGGCAGATGATCAGAGGTCAAACTTAACAAGAATACACAGGACAGATGTTTGTGCAGGAACATGATCATCTGTGATGCTCGGCATGGCACATGATGATCATGATAATTTACTACATTACATAGAACTAGGACAAATAGCAGTAGTATATACAAGATTAAATATGCATGTATTATGTATATTTTATATTGACATTACATTGCCTCAAGTTGTTTTAACAATTGTAATCTGCCTTTCAACTGTCGTTACTAGTTAGATCACTGTTACATGTTTACAAAATGTGATACTGTAGCAGCATCTTACTCTTGTGCAGATAATCTATGCCAAAGATTTCAACACACCCCTATCAACATTTGGTATTTCTGTATCTGGAGGATTGGACCAAGATGGAAACATGTACCCTGACTTGCTGGTTGGGGCTCATGGATCAGATAAAGCTGTATTCCTAAGGTTTGTGGAATAAATGAGGAAAAACAGCTTTACAAGAACACAATGACAATGATAGAGAGAATCTTATGGTTTACCAGTAATGAACAACAAATAAAAGAAACACACAACACGATTCCATCATGACTATTGCTTCTTGTCTAGCCTCAGATGGATGATGCATATTCCTAATCCACACTAGCTTAGTACAACACCTGAATATAACAGTATGCATATTCCTAATCCATACTATCTTAGTCCAACACCTGAATATAACAGTATGCGTACATACAGGCCAGCCTGGCCAAAAGATTTAAACTTTCTGTGCACTGATGGCGGGGTAATGGGTTCACCCCACACATCACTCAGCTGGACTTAACTATGACTTCTCATTCAGAAAGATCTAGATCATGTAACATTTTCAAGAAAATCAACCTGGGGTTGGTTGTAACATCCAGCAAAGAACATGCAACATTTTTTGGGAGTTTAAATTTCAAGCAGAAATGACCACACTGTACATTTAAGATTTCTCTTCTGACAAGTTAATTATATTCATTCCACAAGGCTTTTCTGTAAGACTGACTGTGACTTTCATGTTTCTATAACACAGAAGTTTCACTGCACTGCTGTCATTGTTAGTTATCATGATGCTAATGAGTGAAGATACCTTGTGAGATGCTGAAAAAAAGTGATGAGCTAATATGACTTTCAGCTTTTCTGAAACTGATTAATGTTGGTATTATTTGATACTGCTATTTTTGTACAGCCGGTCTCCCTGGTGAAGGGATTTATGGCTTTTGCCGTAACCCCATATATTCTCGTGAGTAACGCAGCTGCGCCTGAACCGACAGCGGTTCGAGCCACGGTGGTAACTTACGGGGGTATGTGAGCCAGTCGCTCAGAAAGCAATGGCAAACTACTGAGCATAATCTTGCCTAGTACATCAACAGCAGCTGAAAAATGCGGATGTTGACTGCAACATCCTGTAAGGGGTATGCAACATAAAAAAAAAAATTTTTTTGGGTAACACATTACACTGGTTTAGTGATAGATCAGATACAGGGCATGTTGGATACTGTGTGTGCAAATACATAATTGATTTGAATTTGAGGAATAGAAGCAAAACTAATCCCATGCAGACTGAAATAGGTGCACAAAATGTAAAGGACATAAAATGCCCTCTAGACCAAACATGAGATGGAATAACCAGTTTCATTTCTGCCTTTTCATCTCCCAACTAAGTTGTATGTATTTCATGACTTAGTGCCATGCAGTCATGTCAGGTATAAAACTACTCACAAAAACTATGACAATTGCTTATCCATCTAGAGAGACTGCATATCTAACTATTCTTAAAGATGCATGATTCAAGTTCCCTGGTAATAATTATGGGAGAACAGTTACACTTAGATTTCTTCTTTGGTTCCTTTTGGTTCACTGGGAAATATCCAATATGTGACATGTCTGAGCTGTCTCAATTGACCTTAAATGTGATGTTTGTTTGCTTGACAGTCTGTTGCTGCTGTGTATCACCTTCTCTCCACTCTCTGCGGTACATTTGAGATGACAAAAATGTTCATGATCTGCTTGCAGTCTTGCAAACAGCAGCACAGATATCTGGCTCCATAGTGTCTGAAGCACCTGTTGGGGTATCGTCTACTGGAAGTCATGATAAGCTTTGGCTTCTGCACATTAGCAGGATGGATGTATTCAAGAATAATAGCTGCAAGCATTCACTTAGCTTTGCAATGTGTTTTAGTGCACCTGAATGTTTTCATCTGGAACATTGCAGGACACTGCACGCGAAGTGTTTCAGTTATTGCTGCCTTTCGTTCATCACAATCATGATTGGCATGGCTTGTGTTTCAGTGGTGACCAAAACAGCAATATTTGGGAAGATTGTTTTTGGACAACATTCTCTCTGCTTCATTGATCTTGAACTGTATCTGACCCTTAATATGGTCTATACTATGGTGAAGTCTATACCAATGATGTTTATTTTTCCATATTTGTCTTAATGTTGGTGTTACCTGTTCTGCAAACATGACAAAATAATCTCATCATGGACTATCCCTTTGCTATATTTATGTTATAACATCTGATGGGAGGTGCCTTGAAGAGATTAGAACAAGAATTGCTGTGGCAAAGGTAGCCTTTTGCAGGATGGAAAACATGCTGACCAATAAAATAGATGTCAATTGCAACAAGAAAAAGAGCATTGAAGTGCTACATGGAGCCAGTACTTTAGTATAGATGTGAAGAGTGGACAATGAGCAGACAAACAGAAAAACATCTAATGGCAGTGGATATGTTATTTATGAAGAAAATGCAAAGAATACCAAGGACAGACAGAAAAACCAATGAGCAAGTCCTACAAGAAACAAATGAAAACCATAAACTGAATAGTGAAATTAGACGTAGACAGTCAATATTTTTTGAACTTGTTATGAGAAGACATAAATTAGAGAACTTGGTGACAACTGGCAAGATTGAGGGGGAAAAAACTAGGGGAAAACAGAGAAGTAAATATCTTGGCTTGGCCACGTGGCATGGTCAGAACAAAAACACGGAGCTGATCCACGACTCTGGTGATCATGTGAGATAGCGAAACATGACCGCCCACTCTCATTGGCATCTCAAATGATGATGTATATTTTTGTTTCAGAAGAAATGGAAATGAATGTTTGCCAGTGAAATAAATGTGATTATTTATTTTAATTGATCAGAACAAGACCGGTGGTCCGGGTATTTGCCAGTTTGAGTCTGCAGCCTGAAATGATCAACTTGGATACAAAGTCATGTTCTTTAGCTGATGGGACCAGAGTGCCTTGGTATGATACTGCTTAACATCTCCAGTATAGCATCCAGGAGTTATAGTACATAATTGAATCTACACATTCTATTTATTTCAAAATTTAGAGAATCCATCCCTGAATGTTTCATTTAAATTGGTGAATAAATGTCCCTTGTGCCAGGAACAGCTCTGACTGTCTTGTCTTCTGGCCGGAACAGCTCTGACTAGCTAGTCTTCTGGGCACAACGTCCGTACACGTCCAAACCGTCCTTGCCTTCTTTTGGAGTGTGTGGGTGGGGTGTGTGTGGCTAAATAGAGGATGTGTATGGCTGGTGAGGGTGTGTGTGGGTGGGTGGGGTGGTATGTGAGAGGGTGGGGTGGGTGGGGAATGTGGGTGGGTGGATGGAGTATGTGGGGGTATATGTGGATAGGAGGGGGATGTGTGGGTGGGTGAGGGATGTGTCTTATAACATTGTAATATGCATTGCTTATGTTTACAACATTCATTTGACAATGTATTTTCCTATGTGAATGTATCATGCACTATTGATGAATGAAAGATGAGTGATTGGAAGGGCCGAATATAAGATGGGATTGTATGCCCAATTTGTAACCCTTTTAAAATAAAGTTGAATTGAATTGACCGTGATGTCTTTGGCCGTTCCACCTTGACCAGCTGAGATGTAGACGGCACCACAAAAGAATGTCCCTCGAAACCCTCAGGGCGATTAACCTGGCTTTAAAAAGCACTTGCAGAAGTTGGATGTGCCAGCCTAAAGGTTGCAAATAAATAGGCACATTGCAAAAACGTCCGAGTGAAATGTCCCTTGTGCCCGGAACAGCTCTGAATATCTTGTCTTCTGGCCGAAACAGCTCTGACTATCTTGTCTTCCGACCGGAACAGCTCTGACTAGCTAGTCTTCTGGGCACAACATCCGTACATGTCCGAACCAAAAAGCTCGCTGAGTGGAAGTCGTCTGCAGACTGACCGTTCCTAGTTTGTGCAGGGAGCAGCCTGTGGTGAAAGAAATGCCCAATACATGAAAGTGAGGAATTAAAGCAGCCATGTGCAGGATATGGTGATTCCTTGGGTGAGCCCAGTATCAAAGCACTATGTTTCAGCTCTGCAATTATGGAAGCCTCCTTGGATGGTGGAAAATGCCCATGGACTGCCCCTGCCTTCCCTTGAGGGCTGACCATGAAGTTTTTGACCGTTCTAACTTGACTAGCTGGAATGTGGACGGTACCACATTAGTGAGAGTCCCTCAGGAATGCTAACCTGGTAAAAAAAAACGCACGCTTGAGTCGGATGTGTTGGCTAATGGGTGCAGAACGAAACACACCGCAATTATGTCTGAAAAAAACACTCTGGATGAACGAAGAAGAAGAAGGAGAAGAAGAAGAAGAAGAAGAAGAAGAAGAAGAAGAAGAAATACATCATAACCACTTAAATTTAAAAGAAAGGACTAAGCCCAAATAATATGAAAACAAAAATTATAGTCTTGACCAAGCAAACAAGGTAACCAAAGCATAAACACATAAGATAACACTGAAACAACCAGAGGGGTTTATCTTGCTACGGACGGTGATATCAGCAGACGGAGACGGCTGTACATAAATAATATGCATAACAATTCAAGCAACATTTCATCAGATGAAGAACATCCTGTGTAACATATACCTGTCCATAAAAGTGGGATCACGAGTTTTTACATAATGTCCATGCTACTGCTTACTGAATTATGAACTTTGAATAATGAGATTAGAAAAAAACTATGAGCCCCAAACATGTGATTTCTTTGTAGAATGCTGAGAACCCCATGATGGATTAGAAGACCACTATCCAAGTTCTACAAGTGGGCAATTCACAAGGACATTTGCATACCCACCTCATGACCATTGTTCTTTTTGGTCACATTATGAGATTTGGGGGGGGGGGGGGGTGTCTGGGTCTAAGAAGCTGTTACAGCCAGGAAAATAAAAGGCATATTAGAGCCAGGTCAAAGGAGGGAGATAATGCTAGATGCCTTGGCTAAGTGGCATGGCAGACAATCAGTGGTTAAACATCCAAAACACCGAGGTCAGTTTGTTGTGGAGCAACATGACCACCTGTGTTGTCCAGCATGTCACATTATGATGATAGTATCCTTATTTTGTATAACCATGCATTTGTTGCCCTCGTGGAAGTTATTAATTGCTTGCCCACAAACTACGATGATTTTCAGAAAGTCGTTCTACATTTGTTATAGGTTTTATTTTTATACAAAATTTAGGGAATGTGACTGGCTTGTATTTTGACATCTTGACAGAAATTGTGAAATATAAAATGATATACCAAATATTTCATTGTTAATGCCTTATTTAATTTAAAAAAAGATAACCAAGTGTAAATGTTCTTTAATTTCAGTCTGACAGTGTATTCGTGTATTGAATATAATGGAATTGCTGTTCCAGAGGAATTGTGTAAGAGTTTTTACTCATAAAATGATATTAATCTTGTTTACTGTTAACACATAACAAAAGTTCAGATAAGTTCATTTGCCTGTTTCACATGAAACGACAGCTGCAATGACTCTATTTAGTTTTTGATTTTGATTTTGATTTTGATTTGAAGAGGCCGACCACGTAAACGTTGGACGGAGGGAATAGCAGAATCCATGAGAATGTCGATATATGAAGCCCATAATCGGGCACTCTCATGAAGTTTATACTTCACCTCGACATCGCAAGGTACAAGAGGAACATGATGAGATGAGATGAGATGAGATTTGGTTAAGTATCACTCACTCTATATGGATATTTCCATATGTGCTCCAGTTTCTCCCATTCTCTCATTCTCAAGGATAATCTTAGCAAAGGGAATGAATTCTCTAGCGCCAGTGAGAACCAAAATGTGTGTTCAACAAAAATACACATGCTATAAATATTTATGTGGGTAGGTTTTCTTATTTTGAAATTTAATCTGGACATTGATCTATTTGGTCTGCTATCTTCTATTTGCAACTGAAAAAAGAATTTTAATGAGTGCAATATGCATACTGGTTACTTCCCTTGTCTGTGAAGGCTAAAGGTCTGATCCACTACCACAGGATTAGGAGAGAGTAGGCCAACCTTTTCTTATTTAATCTCCAGACCAGGCAATGAACCAAGCTGGCATGAGCCTGAGGGAGAGGGGGAATCATAATGTGTAAACAATTGCATCCCTGGATACTAGCATTCTGAAATGTTTGTCTATCTCTTGCATATTATCCTTTCATTTTATGTTGAAAACTTTGTCTAAATGTAAACATCATATAACACCAATATTGAACTGTGGAAATAAATTAAGTAAACTTATACAGACTCTAAACAAAAGAGTTTAAAAGAATTGAAGGATTTTTGCATCTATAATTATCGCAGGATGCAAAGCATGGATAGAAAAGAGATTAAATGAAGAAATATTTAAAGACAATAGAGAACATATAACTATTGGACATCATAAAACAAAGAAGACTATCTTAACTTGGTCACAATGTAGGTCATAAAAGTCTGTTACTGAAAATACTGGAGGGCAAGAGAAAAAGAGGATATCCAAGAAACAATTACATCACACAAGTATACTGGGATATTGAAGCTCAGTCTTTGGCTGACATGAGTTGCTGAGAACAGGAGACATTGGAGGGACATGATTTGATGTCTTCAACGAGAGTAATCAATCCTTTTGATTTGATGGTTATGATGATGTGTGTGTGTGTGCATGTGTGCTTCATGTATGCACATATACTTGTTTGTTTGTTAGCTCATATCCTACTATAGAAAATTTATTTTATCATTTTGCAGTCTTTGACATTGTGTGGGTTTTGGATGCAAAGGATAACAGTAGCAGTCGTCAAGAACAGAGGGCCTTTTACACAAACAGTATTAACAGATTCTCAGAATCCAAACTTCGCAAACTGCAGAAAGTAACCACATTCTGCACATCTTCTTTTGCTTATGTCAAGGTTTGTGATTACTTTGAGAATTATCTGGGTATATTATTTAGAAATAAATTGTGGAAATAAAGATGCTTTGTGTTTTTTGCATAACCACTGATTGTGGAAAAAATGAATTTCTTGTATGTGTATGTGAGTGTACCATCTAACACTGAGACTATTTCATTATGACTAAATACATATCTGTCTTCTCTACACATATAAAGGAAAAGACACTGGCTTTTTATAATCAAAATATCGAACACTAGGATGTAGGAACAAAATGCACAAAAATAGAGGAAAGATTCACAAACACCAGAAGAAAATTAAACTTACAGTGCAGCACTAAAGCACAGTTAATAATTTTCAGAAATATAATAATTAATAGAAGATTTAATAACCAGTACAAAGAATTTAACTACGTGGTAAAACGTAGCCAGACATTTTATAAGGCCATTGGTACCATCAGCATTCATCTTCATAGGCTACTGGAGAAGGGGATAGTGCATGTGTGGGAATGTTAATTCTTGAATTCATACTTATTCTTGTATTATATATCCTGTGGAAGATAAGAGAAACTCACCACATACATTTCTCTAGAGTAAGTTTATGAGCAGTCATATAGCTAAACATATGGTGGAGTGACATTAAAATAAACTTCATACCAGACTTAGCACTGAATAACCTAAGATGACATAATAATAATTACAATATGACCTTTTTTATATGGATGTTTTATTTTGCAGAATGACCCTGGTGATAAACTGAATCCTATTAGAGTTACAATGGAGTTTAGATTAAATACAGAGGGCTCGTCTCAACAAAAACAGGATTTACTGCCAATCCTTGATGCCAACATTCCAACAATTACATCTTTTACAGTAGGTTACATATGCTGTTATGAATAAGAAACCTTTATGTTTCAAATGTTTTATTAACCTCTTTGGTTTCATTGGTTTGTGTACAGTGCTCTTAATTCAGAAGTGCACAGTTTCTTGAATATGGAATTTACTAATCAATCATTTGTTGAGTGCTGTCTTGACAATGAAGGTTGTTGTAATGAATCTGCAACACCTTCTGTCTTTTATTCAGATATACTTATGTTAATCAGTCTTCTAACGCAATCTTACCACTTGTATTGCTGCCTACCTCTTGCTTGCCTGCATTATATTTTGACCTCCAGTATGGTTTTAATTAGATTTTCATCTTTGTTTTTAATGTAGGTCTTTTGTTTTAAAATGTAATCACTTTTATAGTGCTGGCTCTGTGGTGAAGGGGTTATGGACGCAGTTCGTAATCCTGCATACCACGCTCAAAACACAACTGCGGGTGATTTGGCAGCAGACTGCCTTGCATTGGATTTTTATGAAAATGATATGAGTGCCCCGATCTTTCAAAAAGGAGTGGCAAACTACTGAACATAAATTTGCCAAGAGATCACAAACAGCCAAAAAATGCTGGAGTTGACTGCTACGTCCTGTAAAGGATGTGCAACTAACTTTTTAATCTTTATAGTATTTATAGTTCTATGCAATGATGATAAATCATTGTTCTTAATTTCTTTCAGGAATGTCCCTTTTGTAAAATTTTATATTTATCTGTATTCGCTTGTCACTTTCCAATTTATGCTTAACCATTTTCCATCATTTTCTTATTACATAAACTGTTATCCTGTAAAATCATAATTATCAAAATCTGGAAACACTTTGCACTTCCTGTTAAAACAAGAATAGCAATTAAAAAGTCATTAACATGTATTTAAAACTGTTACATTTGTGTATTTTCTAGTTCTTTAGTACCATGCAGGTGTTACTAGTACTTTTGCCAACCTAAGAAGTTGTTACTTAAAGTATAAATAAATAAATATGTTAAATAATAACATGGAAACATAATAAGTTAAAGTCACACCTGGAATACTGTGAGTTTATGGCTGAGACAGAACCAAGAGAAGAATAAACATGTGATGAGTTCCCAAGTGAGATTGTTGGAAAGATTATCAATACAACATTTAAAAAAATATTTTTTGAAATAAGATATGTAGTTTGAATATAATATAGCCCGTCCCTTTCTAATAAAATTGATACCATCCATTTTAAAACACACATTGATATGTTAACTTATAGTGTGACATAATAGGCTTTATTCAGTAAATCAGTTAAATACAAAAGAACATATGTATAAAAGAAAAATCCAGGCTATAAGTCACATGAAACAAATTAAATGTTTCAGAAAAGCTCCTATCCTCTTCATTGAGCTACAACGCTTACATTCGAAATAATAAGAAATAATATTTTTCACATTTTGTAATGAAAGAGCTGAAGATTCCACCTTCATTTCCATGGCATATCTTCAGTTATTTCTTTGTAAACCATTATAATGTTTCCTATTGTTTTATATGTTTGTGCACGTGTGTGTATGTGTGTGTGTGTGAGAGAGAGAGAGAGAGAGAGAGAGAGAGAGAGAGAGAGAGAGAGAGAGAGAGAGAGAGAGAGATTTTAACTCGCCTGAAATTAGTTTATTTCTTTTTGACTGAAGAGGCCAACTTTCTCCTATAAACAAGTGATGGAACTATCATTGAGTTTTCATAATCAGCTATAAAGAGCATACAATGTAAAAAGCATTAAAGAGACCATTTGAATTAATTACCACAGATATTGGTGTTTTAAGTGCAGTCTTACAACTTTCCCACTGGTACATGCCCCTCATATCCACTAGAGAGAATCCACTGGAATTCTTGAAAATTAGAGTCTTCCATGAATTAATTAAATCTTTCTGGGTAATAATATTCATGCCTAAGGTATCATTGTTGAACAGAAAATCATTGTGTGAAAAGAAACAAGTGTAAATATTCTTCAGCTTGTTAGATGTTAACTTCAGTTTGATGATTATTCTTGCTTCTTGAAAGATAGCTTCAGCCATATCCAGGGGAAGGTTAACCCGGTCAACAAATGCCCGCAGAAGTCAGATGTGTCGGTCTAACGGCGCAAGAACGCAGCTCTGCTGTAAACAGGCACAACGCAATCACAACCGGAAAAAAAAACTCCGGGTGAACGCAGAAGAAGAAGAAGAAGAAGAAGAAGCTTCAGCCATATGACTATTGTGTAGCACTTCTTTTTAATAATTATTACCTTTACTTTTCAGGCTCATATTCAGAAAGACTGTGGGGTAGATAATATTTGTATACCAGATCTTGATGTGTCTTCATCTATCAGGTTTGTTTACTTTGTTTTCTGACATAGCATATTACTGTTATTCAGCTATTGCTTCTGTGTTAATATTTGTTTGGTAGTTTTCCATATTAGTCTTGTTTTATTATGAATTTATACAATCTTTTAATGGTAAATTTGTGATCACTTTGAAATGATCAGAATCTGACATCAGCATTACTGACATGCAAGTTGTTATATTCCAGCAAATTATTAAAATATTATATATTAAAATATATATAAAGTGAGAAGTCTTCTGTTTGAAACAACATAGTTTGTGTAACATTGTCAGTCTCATTAGATTTGGCAGCCAGTAACCAGCAGGGACAATTGCAACAATGAAGAAAGGATTGAGCATATTACTTTCAAAGAGGCAACATCACTGTTCTGCTTGTTATCTCATCTCATCTCATCTCATCTCATCATATTCCTCTTGTACCTTGCGGTGTTGAGGTGAAGTATAAACAGCAAGGGAGTGCCCACCTATGGGCTTCATGTTCTGCATGTTAATATATATAACTTTCTTTAGTATGCTCAGACCAAATTAAAAGATATAATAACACAACTTGTGTTGTTTGAAGCATCTGGGCAAATGGTGATCACAGCTGGTGCATTGCTTGGGACAAAAAGAGTTCAATGTAAAACACAATTATTGTTTGTAATAAAATGGAGACAATATCTTATGAAGCTAAACCATTACAGCAATTTTGTGTGTGGGTTGGAGATGAAACCACTCAAACCTGATGAACATGCAGAGTTAGTTTTGTAGGGAATTGTGAAGGCATAGAATGCAGGACATGACTTGGTCAAAGTGAAAACATACTGGCACCTGTAACTAGCAGGGAATTCATTTCTGTGAAGGCCACCTGTACTCCTAAGCATAATGGTTTTCTTCAGACCAAACCATCTGCCCAGACATGCCTTTAGAGATGAAGATGTCTGCAGCACAAACTCAATACCTTCAAGACATTTTTAAAATGTTTATTTATGATATTACGGTGGCATAGAGGTAGCATACTTGCTTGCCAAGACAGTGGTCTGGGTTCAATCCTTGGCAGAGGCCAGATTATTATGTTTTCTGACCAGTACTGCTCTCACGTCCACCCAACCTCATAAATCTGGGCACCAGACAATTTTCAGAATGTCTTGGGAGTTCTGTAGGAAGGAAATGTGATGGGGAAGGACACTAGCCACTCACCTCATATTTGTGGTCTATATTTTGTGAAGACCTGACACTAACCTCATATTTGTGTCCTATATTATGTGAAGACCTAACATTAACCTCATATTTGTGACCTATATTATGTGAAGGTCTAACATTAACCTCATATTTGTGGCCTATATTATGTGAAGACCTAACACTAACCTCATGTTTGTGGTCCATATTATGTTAAGGTCTAACGTTAACCTCATATTTGTGGCCTATATTATGTTAAGGTCTAACGTTAACCTCATATTTGTGGCCTATATTATGTTAAGGTCTAACGTTAACCTCATATTTGTGGCCTATATTATGTTAAGGTCTAACGTTAACCTCATATTTGTGGCCTATATTATGTGAAGACCTAACAATAACCTCATATTTGTGGCTAATATTATGTGAAGGTCTAGCATTAACCTCATGTTTGTGGCTAATATTATGTGAAGGTCTAACATTAACCCCATATTTGTGGCCTATATTGTGTGAAGGTCTAACATTAACCTCATATTTGTGGCCTGTATTATGTGAAGACCTAACATTAACCTCATATTTGTGGCCTATATTATGTTAAGGTCTAACGTTAACCTCATATTTGTGGCCTATATTATGTTAAGGTCTAACGTTAACCTCATATTTGTGGCCTATATTATGTGAAGACCTAACATTAACCTCATATTTGTGGCCTATATTATGTGAAGACCTAACATTAACCTCATATTTGTGGTCTATATTATGTGAAGGTCTAACATTAACCTCATATTTGTGGCCTATATTATGTGAAGGTCTAGCATTAACCTCATGTTTGTGGCCTATATTGTGTGGAGGCATAACAATAACCTCATATTTGTGGCTAATATTATGTGAAGGTCTAACATTAACCTCATATTTGTGGCCTATATTATGTGAAGGTCTAACATTAACCTCATATTTGTGGCCTATATTATGTGAAGACCTAACATTAACCTCATATTTGTGGCCTATATTATGTGAAGGTCTAACATTAACCTCATATTTGTGGCCTATATTATGTGAAGGTCTAACATTAACCTCATATTTGTGGCCTATATTATGTGAAGGTCTAACATTAACCTCATGTTTGTGGCCTATATTATGTGAAGGTCTAACATTAACCTCATATTTGTGGCCAATATTATGTGAAGGTCTAACACTAACCTCATATTTGTGGCATATATTATGTGAAGACCTAACATTAACCTCATATTTGTGGCCTATATTATGTGAAGGTCTAACATTAACCTCATATTTGTGGCCTATATTATGTGAAGACCTAACATTAACCTCATATTTGTGGCCTATATTATGTGAAGACCTAACATTAACCTCATATTTGTGGCCTGTATTATGTGAAGGTCTAGCATTAACCTCATATTTGTGGCCTATATTATGTGAAGACCTAACATTAACCTCATATATGTGGCCTATATTATGTGAAGGTCTAGCATTAACCTCATGTTTGTGGCCTGTATTATGTGAAGGTCTAACATTAACCTCATGTTTGTGGCCTATATTGTGTGAAGGTCTAGCATTAACCTCATGTTTGTGGCCTATATTATGTGAAGGTCTAGCATTAACCTCATATTTGTGGCCTATATTATGTGGAGGCATAACACATCATACCCAATGGCAGTATCTGTTATGGGACTACCTTTTATCCAAAAACCTGATTCCTTGTATGTGGCTTATTATTTCTAAAGGGTGTCGGCGGAGCACATCATTGGCAGTACCACAGCTCTAGAGATTTTGATGATTGTCGTTAATCGAGGTGAAGATTCATTTAACACAAAGCTATGGATTGATCTGCCTCCTGGTGTCACTTACAACATGATAACAAATCAGAGGTCAAATATCGCCATCAGTTGTGACACGTTGAAGTCTGATAACACTAAAGTGGCTTGTGACCTAGGAAATCCAATGCAGAAGGGATCTGAGGTTTGTTGTAGAAATGTACAGTTATGTGAACACATTAATTACATAGTATTTATGGTCTAGATTATTATGTTGTTATACAAATGTGCATGAGTGTGATGTAGGTTGGTTCAGCTTGATACATTGTCACAAATCCATGATAGTGTAGTGGCTAGTGCACTTGATACATTGTCACAAATCCGTGATAGTGTAGTGACTAGTGCACTTGATACATTGTCACAAACCAATGATAGTGTAGTGGTTAGTGCACTTGATACATTGTCACAAATCCATGACAGTATAGTGGTTAGTGCACTTGATACATTGTCACAAATCCATGATAGTATAGTGGCTAGTGCACTTGATACATTGACACAAATCCATGACAGTATAGTGGTTAGTGCACTTGATACATTGTCACAAATCCATGATAGTATAGTGGCTAGTGCACTTGATACATTGTCACAAATCCATGATAGTGTAGTGGATAGTGCACTTGATACATTGTCACAAATCCATGATAGTGTAGTGGCTAGTGCACTTGATACATTGTCACAAATCCATGATAATATAGTGGCTAGTGCACTTGATACATTGTCACAAAGCTATGACATTTTATTGGCTAGTGCATGTGATACATTGTCACAAAGCCATGACAGTTTAGTGACTAGTGCACGTGATACATTGTCACAAACCCATGACAGTATAGTGGCTAGTGCACTTAGTACATTGTCACAAAGCCATGATAGTATAGTGGCTAGTGCACATGATACATTGTCACAAAGCCATGATAGTGTAGTGGCTAGTGCACTTGATACATTGTCACAAAGCCATGACATTTTAGTGGCTAGTGCACTTGATACATTGTCACAAAGCCATGACAATTTAGTGACTAGTGCACGTGATACATTGTCACAAACCCATGACAGTATAGTGGCTAGTGCACTTAGTACATTGTCACAAAGCCATGATAGTATAGTGGCTAGTGCACATGATACATTGTCACAAAGCCATGATAGTGTAGTGGCTAGTGCACTTGATACATTGTCACAAAGCCATGACATTTTAGTGGCTAGTGCACTTGATACATTGTCACAAAGCCATGACAATTTAGTGGCTAGTACACGTGATACATTGTCACAAAGCCATGACAGTTTAGTGGCTAGTGCATGTGATACATTGTCACAAAGCCATGACAGTTTAGTGGCTAGTGCACATGATACATTGTCACAAATCCATGATAGTATAGTGGCTAGTGCACTTGATACATTGTCACAAAGCCATGATAGTATAGTGGCTAGTGCACTTGATACATTGTCACAAAGCCATGATAGTATAGTGGCTAGTGCATTTGATACATTGTCACAAAGCCATGACAGTTTAGTGGATAGTGCACTTGATACATTGTCACAAATCCATGATAGTGTAGTGGCTAGTGCATTTGATACATTGTCACAAATCCATGATAATATAGTGGCTAGTGCACTTGATACATTGTCACAAAGCTATGGCATTTATTGGCTAGTGCACGTGATACATTGTCACAAAGCCATGACAGTTTAGTGACTAGTGCACGTGATACATTGTCACAAACCCATGACAGTATAGTGGCTAGTGCACTTGGTACATTGTCACAAAGCCATGATAGTATAGTGGCTAGTGCACATGATACATTGTCACAAAGCCATGATAGTGTAGTGGCTAGTGCACTTGATGCATTGTCACAAAGCCATGATAGTATAGTGGCTAGTGCACTTGATACATTGTCACAAAGCCATGATAGTGTAGTGGCTAGTGCACTTGATACATTGTCACAAAGCCATGACATTTTAGTGGCTAGTGCACTTGATACATTGTCACAAATCCATGACAATTTAGTGGCTAGTACACGTGATACATTGTCACAAAGCCATGACAGTTTAGTGGCTAGTGCATGTGATACATTGTCACAAAGCCATGACAGTTTAGTGGCTAGTGCACATGATACATTGTCACAAATCCATGATAGTATAGTGGCTAGTGCACTTGATACATTGTCACAAAGCCATGATAGTATAGTGGCTAGTGCACTTGATACATTGTCACAAAGCCATGATAGTATAGTGGCTAGTGCATTTGATACATTGTCACAAAGCCATGACAGTTTAGTGGCTAGTGCACTTGGTACATTGTCACAAAGCCATGATAGTATAGTGGCTAGTGCACATGATACATTGTCACAAAGCCATGATAGTTTAGTGGCTAGTGCACTTGATACATTGTCACAAAGCCATGACAGTATAGTGGCTAGTGCACTTGGTACATTGTCACAAAGCCATGATAGTATAGTGGCTAGTGCATGTGATACATTGTAACAAATCCATGACAGTGTAGTGGCTAGTGCACTTGGTACATTGTCACAAAGCCATGATAGTATAGTGGCTAGTGCACGTGATACATTGTCACAAAGCCATGATAGTGTAATGGCTAGTGCACTTGATACCTTTTCACAAAGCCATGATAGTATAGTGGCTAGTGCACTTGTTACATTGTCACAAAGCCATGATAGTATAGTGGCTGGTACACTTGATACATTGTCACAAAGCCATGATAGTATAGTGGCTAGTGCATGTGATACATTGTCACAAAGCCATGACAGTATAGTGGCTAGTGCACTTGGTACATTGTCACAAAGCCATGATAGTATAGTGGCTAGTGCACATGATACATTGTCACAAAGCCATGACAGTATAGTGGCTAGTGCACTTGATACATTGTCACAAAGCCATGACATTATAGTGGCTATTGCATTTGCCTGGTGGGTAAAACCCCCCAACAGCTGCATCTGTTGTATGACCGCATGGCTGAGGAGCCACTCAGCCACATTAAATGGGCACCAGAAAATGCTCTGCATGGCGAAACAGCTGGTGTGATACTGACAACATCACTAGCGAGTGCCGCTCAGTCAAGACAACCAGGATAGGCCTTGGTGGACTACACAGCTTCTGACTTCGAAAGTAGGATGGACTAGACAGCTCTTCAACCATGTTGTGTACTGAATGAGTTCTGACTGAAAATATGAAGGAGAGCAAAAACACATGAAGAGGTATACATTGTATGAATAATTTTGATACAACAAGAAGCAGAAATGTGTTAACATTTTATGTCATCATCATCATCATCATCATCATCATCATCATCATCATCATCATCATCATCGTCATCATCATCATCCTCATCACCATCACCACCATCATCATCATCATCATCATCATCATCATCAAGTGCCATGCCAGCCAGCATAGGCATTCATGACTATCCACAGATCTAAGTTGTCATATGGCGGAATACTGTGTGGTGGCATAGGGATTAGTTTTGTTCCTTGCCCACACAGTGCCATTCCTATTGCTAGGATTTGTTCTGTCCAGTGCTGCTCTGGTGTCAACCAGGCCTTGTCAACTGAATGCTAAATATGTTTACAAATTTTCTAATATTTTCTGAGAAGGATGGGAGAGAGGAAGGATGGTGGTCGTCTCACCTCACTATGTTATGAACTAGATAATGTACGTAACATCTAACATTTAATACCATCATAGCAATATTTGATATGATATGACCTTTAATCCCATATAATAAAAGTAATTGTTGTAAAAATTATGCCAATAGTGAGTGTATTGTTAACAAATAGGTATCACTAGACCTGTGGTTGTTTTACTGCAATGTTTA